>CM037852.1:99097629-99697629 GCA_021234595.1 Delia radicum
TATCTATTATCTATATCTATATCTATTATCTATTATCTATTATCTATATCTATTATCTATTCATCTATTATCTATTAATCTATGTGGCGGCGGCCATTTACATGACATCATATTCTCGACTTGATGTAAAAAAAACTAAAATACCAAATAAAAATAATCCACAAGAAGAATCAAAAGTTTTTCATTTTTTTTTTTTAAATTACAGTCAAAAAACATCGGAAGGTTATTTTTGCGCCACCTTGTACAAGAATATACCAAACATACACAAAAATATTGTCCATATAGCGCATTGCCTTCCGAATTTTTTTCGGTAATTCAGACATTGAGCTCTAAATTCCTCTTGTATCCTGGTGTTTAGCCCTTGTTGGTTTTTTGATAAGTTAATTTAAAATTGCCGGGTATCTGTTTCTATATAATTTTCTCTTTAAGTTAGCCAAAACAGTTTAAATGGGTCTAAGTTGGGCAACGTTTAGTGGGTCTCTTTATTTCGGCACATTTAAATTATCTATTGTGACTTTCGCGTAGCGGGATTACGCGAATTCTGGCCAGAGAACTATTTTATAATTTATTATTAGTAGTAAAGAGCCAAACTTAGCTTTGTTCGAAAAAACAAAAATCGCCACATCTTCATAAATAAAAACACAAAAAAATATTTTTCGATTGTAGTTACGAGGGCGGATCAATAAGTCTGTTTTTGAATGAAACACAGTTTTTTTTGCAAAAAAAAAAAATATTTTTCAACATAATCTCCTTTTAGCTCAATACACTCAGTCCAACGTTTCTCCAATTTTTGTATCCCTTCCAAAAAATAGGATTTTTCGATGTCCATAAAATAGGCATTTCTTGGCCAAATGGCCATATTGTTTTTCCCTTTTGAAGGTAATCGATGTGGATTATTCCGCATGCATCCCAAAAAACTGTTGCCAATCGCCTTATTGGCCGACAAACTTACATTGGCCTTCCTCGGAGCCGGTTCACCCGGAGAAACCCATTGTTTAGACTGCTGCTTGGTCTCCGGAGTGTTGTAATGGATCCATGTTTCATATACTGTTACAAAACGCCGCAACAATCTCACACACTTTTACCCTTCGATCGGCCAACACCACATCGTAGATTTCTTCGACATTTTCGGGTGTATTGACCTCAATTGACCGTCCAGAACGTTCAGCGTCATTTGTACTTGTGCGACCAAAACGAAAGTCTGTAAACCACTTTTTACCATTGAAATCGATGGTGCAGAGTCTCCCATAGTATTTATCAAGCTTGTTTAATGAGGACTCGAAATTTACTTTTTCCATTTTTAAAAAAATCCACGAGGTTGTATGATTTGAACTGATGTTAAACGCAAAGTAAATGACGGAACTTTCTCAAAATTTGACAGTAACCTATTAACAGGTTGTACTTCATGGGAGCAGTGTTGCATTTCATATAACTACGAGGGAAGTTCGAAAAGTCACTGACTTATTGATCCGCCCCCGTATTCTCTACATATCCGAAGTTCATTAAAATCTGCCGGTCCGGGATACATCCCTTTTAAGAGAGGATTCCAAAAATGTTGAAGGCTAATGCCGTTGTCTTAAATTGTATTTAAACTTTTGTTCGTTTGTTTGCTTATAAGTACGTATGTAGATGCCGCCTTTAAGTATCATACATAATGGGATATAGTATCACTTTTCATTGACAGTGACAGCAGCTTTCGGCATTTACATAAAGGCTGTTGATATTTTTTTGGTTTAAAATAAGCAAAGGATTGAAAAGGCTTAATTCTTTAATTCAATTCTCTAAAATTAATGAATTTTTACTCAAATTTCATTCTGAAAAGCATTCTTATGGAATGAATTCTTAGCTTAATTCTCAAAAGCTTTAATCAATATGAATGAATTCTTTTTTTGAATAATTCAAAACCTTCTCAATTCATTTAATAAAAGAGGGAATGAAGAAAGATTTGTTTTCATTCATTTAGTTAAATGATAAACGAAATTTGTCATCATTTAACTGAAATATTTACATAATACAAAAGAAAATTATTGTACTTAAAATTGGTATATAATAAAAAAAAATATATTTTACCCAAGTAAAAAAAATTGATGCGGGGCACTGATTAAATTATATTAAATTAGATATGCAATAAGATCAAATTCGATACAATACAGTTAAATACAATTTTGATCAATATCATCCTAATTTTTTCCCTATACAAATTTTTGTTTCTTATACATATATAATTGTATCGAATCAGATAAATTTGGATATTATTAGATAAAAGTTGATACAAACACTTCCTAGTTTTTCTCAACAATTATTTCAAATTATATATAATTTCATAAACTAATATATATGACTAATAAGAGCCAAGAAATAATGGCTCTATTTCACCAATTTAACTCCGAACAGGTTTGTTTTGTAGAAAAATTAGCATTTGTCAGACTTTTTTACTATTAAAATGCATAAATCTTTTTCTTTTGTTTTGTCTGTATGAACTCATAGCATATGTTAAACTTATGCTAAATGACGTGGTTAAAAAAAGGTATGTCGCGAGAGAGGCTAACATTTTTTGTTAATTTCCGTTAAAAGTACATAGCTTATTCCTTTCCGCAAGTGCGTGCCCGCAAGAGCTAGAGCCGTTTAAACTCCGTAATTATATAATTATATATAATTACTTAATTTTTCCTGTACAATCGAATAGTAAAGTTCGGTTTGATATATTTTCAACAGTTTGGTAATTTTGCAAAAGTCACGCTTTTAGCCGCTTTTTATTTAAACAAAGCCCATATAAAAAGTGATGATATCCAAAAATCAGACACAAAAATGATTTTTAAAATTAACTCTAATAACACAGTTCAACAAAATCAGATAAATATGATGCATCGGGGTTGCGACCTATCATTTCTTAAGAACTTTGGATCACGAATATAACCTTAGAATTTTAAAGTTATCTATAGGTAAAGAATTATTTGCAAAACACTTTTTTTTAGAAAATTTATATATTTTTTTTTAAACTTTTTGGAAACAATTACAAAATTGAAACAAACCCGCTGCTTTGTTATAACATTCAAATAGAATAAACTATGGCCATTAATTTCATATATTACACGTTTTGAATGGTGCGATAATTTTCCCTATGCATTTCAACGATTTCGATAATGAAAAATCTTCAACGAACCACCACTTATTTTATTAAAAACTCGCGACTTTTCTCTTTAAGTTGAGAAAGTAGCTTAAACTACAAAAAGTTTACGTATTGTAGTATCTATTATCTATTAACATAATGTGCTAATATTTTGTAATTTCGATTAACGGATTTTATAATATTCACAACTTAGAAAACAAGTCATGTTTTCAATTTAATTGGAAAAATATCCTACATCCTTCACCCCATCGCAATAACTTAATATGGATGATCAAACTCAAAGTCCATACTTTAAAACCATATTAAAATTTGTTTGTAAGTTTATTCAGTAAATGAATTATGAAGAAATTTTAAAGAAAAAACTTGATATCGCACACCTAGTTAAAAACTGACTCAACTCAAAATTTTAAATTTTCGGGTTTATATGCTTAACTATGCAAAATACACTATAAAATCTATAAAAAAAAAAATATCAGTGTATTTTGTTGTTGTTAACAATTGCTAAAAAACAGTTATGTCTTTCTTTATGTCTCAATTAGTATAAAGTTGCAAATATTTTTTTTTTTTTTTTGATTTCTGCAAAATTAAAAATTTTGAGTTGAGTCACTTTTGAACTAGGTGTGCGATATTTTGTAATCGCACATCATCTATCACAATTCTGTCAAAGTCTCATCTTCGATGCAGTTTTAGTGTTTAACTATGTAATTATATGTACATTTATGTTGAATTATATACGAACGTCTAAATAGAGGATACAGTCAAAAATAATACATAAAATACGATTTGGTGCGACTGTACAAAACAAAAAATGCCAGTCTCGGGTAGTTGTTTTTAAAATATAAAGGGTTTTTATAATATTTAGCGATATTTCTTTTTTGTATTTTAGAATTATTTTCATATGAAAAATGTAAAATTGTGTCATACATACATATAAATACATGCATGTAAGTAATTGGGAATTATGTTTTGTTCTTAATGTTATTAATAAAATATTTTTATTTAATTGCATTATGTAAATTATTTGTAAGTCCTGACATTTTTATATATATTTAAAACAATCGCAAAAAAATAGATTTAAATTTCAGTAAATCTAGCAAAAAAGTTTGTTGATTTCAACAAGTCGATTTTAATTTGCATTGAATTAAGTGTCAGCAAACATTTTGCTAAATTTAATTTTTTTCCAGATAATATTACTAAACTAACTTTTTCGCTAACTATACGGACTTCTTTTTGAGTGTAGAGGGATTGAACTTAACATAACTTAACCAATCAAATAGTTACTTAACACCATTGTTAACTTATATTATTTTTGGTTTGGGTCTTGATTTTACCTATTTTTGTTTGCATTTGAGACAAATACGAAAAAAGTGATTTTCAAGAAAAAAAAAATTTTGTTTTTTAACGCTTGTAAAAAATATTACATATCCTCAGAACAATGTTTTCCTTCGAATTACAACTTGTATTGTAATTATAATTTACAGCAATAATAATATAAAATTCAAATTGTACCTTTTTTGCATTTTTGTATATCGTATCTAGGCAATGGTCGAAAAATCGACACCCCTTACTGGCCAAACCTGAAGAGCTAAAAGTAAAAGCTTAAATATAAACATTTTTTCATGCCTATAGCTCCTGTAAAAAGTTTCATTGATTTTTACCGAGCTGTTTCATAGCAGTTGAAAATGGGTTAAGTTAACCGATTTTTAAAATTTTTTGGAAAAAGATCGTGGTTTTTGATCATATGGCAATCTTCACAATATAATTTTTACAAGTTTAGTAGTATTTTAATAAAACCCATTCACTATTTATGTTTTGAGTGAAAACGGAATAAATTTTAGAATATTTTAGACTGCTTCAATTAATTTGCCAACTCTACATCAGGTGGCGAGCAAAAATTGTTCTAAGACTTATCTCGCGCAATTACAGTGTTGCCATGTTTGAAGCGCTTTATCCTTCACCACCTTTCATCTCTCCACTATCCCCTTTCCAAAGAAATTAACACATTAATAAATAGGAAGAATTTATTGAGTTTTGCTTCTCTTTTAAAAGAATATTCAAAAACAATTTTAAATAGTTATTTGTCAACTCTGGATAACAATTTTCCACAATTATTTTATTCACGATTGTAGTCCATTAAAAAAATATAGCCGTTTAAAAGTATACTGGGTCGAAAAAGGAACACTGTGTCAAAAATGAGTTAAATGAATGATACATATTAAAATTTCTTCATTCAATTAGTAAAATGTTGAATGAACATAATATTGAATTTATTCAAGTTACGAATTTATTCAATACCAATTAAAGTTAATGAAGCTAGTGAATAAATTCTTAGTAATGTATTAATGGAATGATGTGTATTAAGCTCAAATTGAATTAATTATTTCGAAGCTCTGAAAATAAATTTTAAAATTGTTAAGCGTTTTTTTTTTCTAAGCCATTATTATTTTTTATTTTTTTTTTTTTTTTGACAAGTTTTCAGAAAAATGGAAAGTGGTTTGGTTTGGTAACTTTGTTTACATGTTTACAATTTGTTGTTATTGCCTTCGTCTCCGTCTTAGCCACATGTATATTTTATTAGATGGGATGAGACCGGCAGCAATCTACCCATGTAGTTATCTACAGTAGTAGGTAGTAAGTAGCAGCCAAATTGTAATTTATATGAGAAATTTTATAATCTGCTTATTAAAGTATAAAAATACATATAATTAAGGATTTTTTATATTATATGGACAATTTGGTAGTAAAATTTTTTGTAACTGAAAACAAAAAGAGCTTCATTTGTTATGGAGGCTGTAAGCATATAATAAACTCCAAAAGAGTTAGCAGCAAGTAATAATATTCTTTATTGATTTAAATAACACTGTGCTACACAGAAAACTCACTCAACAAATGACCTAGTGTAGGTTGTGATCAATTATTAGATATATTTTGAAAAACGAGTTTCGGTTTTTCTGAATCGTTGTAATTTTAAAAAACTCGGTTTCGGTTTCTGGAGTTAGAAAAAGCCGGTTAAACCGGGTTTTAAATGTTATACAATTATACTGTAAAATAGATTTTTTTCATAAATTTTAATAATGTTTTCTTGAATTTTTTGATTTATTCTGTAAAAAAAATTTCTATAGTTTTTGAAAAAACAATAATCGGTTTTATAAATCACTTAAGATTTGTATTTATAAGAGCTACGAATTTGTTGCATGAGATACATTTTTTGCGTTCAATGCAATTACATATTAAAAACCGTTCGTTATTGAAAACGACACAAATATAAGAAAAAAGATTATTTTATAAGAAATTTTTCAGAACATTCTATTCTTAACAATGAATTTTGTAAATATACAGTTTATAATATATTGAAACTGAAAAACAAAAGAAAAAAACAGGTGTTCGACAACAAAAAACAGGTGTATTCGATATTCGAAAATTAAACTTTTTATAAAATCCGAAACCGGCAATGCACAAAAAGCTGGTGGAAACCGCGCTTAAAAACCCACTAGATCTAAACTGAACAAATTAAATTTGATTCCCCTTAGTTAGACAATTAAAAGAACTTATATGATTTTTTATAATTAGCACATAAGTTATTTTTACCACAATTTACAAATCATTTTAAAAAAAATTTTATAAGCAAATTTTAGATTTTAATAAAAACCATATTTAACTAAAATAACAATACTATCTATATCGTGAAATTTATTCAAAATAATAACTTAAAGAAAAAAAACTAAATAATAAATATACGATATATGTATGTTTTGAAAAAATTTTTGGATACTGTAAAAACTACGATTTCCTTCCTTTAAAAAGAAATATAAATTATTAAAATCGATTGTACGGCTATGAAATAGTGGACATTTTACCTTACAAGCAGCTACAGCGCAAGCTCCGTATTCGTGACTACCCATTATCGCAACGGCCCGTTCTATAATCGCGACAGTTTAACGAAAAACGGGTTCCATTTTCGCGACTTTTATCTGTTTTTTTAAATTTGATTACAATATCTATAACCAAAAAAATTAAATCCCCGTCTTTTGGTATATTTATCTTTTTGCATGATTTTGATCTTAAATTTTGTCAGTTTATTCGTGTCATTTGTTGTGTAAATACATCTCTTAATATGGGAAAAGTTCAACATATTTTAAAGCCAAGGTTTCTCAAAAATTAGAGATTTTAAAAAAATTTAAAAGTGGAGATTCCATAAATTTACCGCATTATAAAGCAAGAAAATTCATTAAAAAAGTTCGTACGTACAACAGAAAGTGGCCCTGGCAAACGTTGCACCATAAAGAAAGCTGAGTACCCAAGAATGTAAAAAATGCTTAATAAGTGGTTTGTAAAACAAAGGGAAAAAAATTTCCAACATCAGCAGAGATTTTGCGATCAAAAGTCAGTCATTTGTATTCCAAAATTTATCGAAACAATTCAGGTTTCAATGCCAGTGAAGGATGGTTGAAGAAATTTAAGCGCCAACATGGAATAAAATTTTTAAAAATTACGGGATAGAAATTGTCTTCGAAACCTCATCTTATAGATCCATTTGTGAAAGACTCTTCACTAAATCTACAATGCCGACGAATCCGGTTTATATTATAGGATGCTTCCAATGTAATGAGAAAACGGCTCCCGGACGCGACGTGTCACCCAGTTGAGGAACTAAAAAGTGAAGATGGTTTAATTATAGCAATGAATCTACCACCCAATTGCACTGCGCTTACTCAACCGTTAGATCAAAACGTTATCAACTTGGACAAATTAAATTATAAAAAACAACTGCTCACCCTCTTGCTTGGCGAGAAGGGAATACATTTGGAGCTCCAACTAAAAAGCTTAAGTCTCAAAAATGCAGTTCAGATACTAGCTACGTCCTGGGATAAAATATCAGTGTCCAATATCCGAAAATCCGAAAATCCTGGAAGCCTTGCTCGAATTCGGTAGTGAATGGAGTGAAGAGGATAACATGCCCTTAAATATTTTACAAAATGTAATTCAGGAAGAAAACGAAGATCTTTCAACTATTGGTACACTTGTAGCTCAAATTGGTACGGAACATCTTTTTTAACGAATGCTTACATAAACAACTGGATTCAAAAAGAATTTTATGGGGAAAGTAATGAGGAGCAAATGGAATTATCAAATACGGAATCGGAGGATTTATACGATAGTGGTCATGCAGAAAACAACATTAAAGTGGACGATGCTTTGGAAAATGCTAACCCGACAACAGCACTATATGAACTACGTGATGCAGCAGTCCTGTTATCGCGAAAATTCAGTTTTCGCGACAGGTCTGGTTTTTAATTAGTCGCGAAAATCGAGCTTGTACTGTATTTGATTTAGACATTTAATATTTTTTTAATACAAAGTGCTTGCAAAATATGTTTTTGGCTTTTATTACATTTATGGTTGTTAAATGTGTATAGTATTATATATCAACCAAAATATTCAGAAACCTAATTTAAACATCGTTGCACTAAACTAACTAAATTTATAGGTTGTTACTATTAAAATACACTTTCCAATTCGGTTGGCACTTTATTTCTCTGTGTGTATAATAATTAAAATTTTAATTTTTTGCAACTTTTTCACAACAACAATATTGAAAACTGACCATAACTTTGTCAGTTTCAACTGCTTACCGGTAAAAGTTATATCGGTCAAAAAAAAGTTATACGTGTCCCGGCGTTTCGCTGGGTCAGGTCTAGGAATCGAGATATATAGATTTGAAGTTAGTAAGCATCGTCTAGGGGAAATTGTATTTTTTGTGCATGAAGCATTTTGACCATCTAAATGTCAGAATATCGCAAAGTTGTTAAGCTCACCGCCGGCTACAACATAGTCAATACAGGAAAGCGGTATTTTTGGTTTTTCTTGAGAGGGACCCTGGAATATCAGTTTTCGTCAGTTATCTAGCAAAACTCAATTAAAACCATCTAATACTACATTTAGACTAAACAAAAAACTTGTAGTTTTTTTTTTTTTGTTTATTTTTAGTTTTTCAGCAAAAAACTACAAAAAAAACTTTGGTTTTGGTCGAAATGCATGAAAAAGGCACAAAAAATTACAATTTCCCCTATACGATATTTACTAATTAAAAAACGATATATCTCGATTCCTAGACCTGGCACAGCGAAACGCCGGAATTGGTATACATTTTTTTTGGCCGATATAACATTTTTCGGTAAGCAGAACCCCCGCCGATTACTGACCCCTGCCATTTGTAGCACAGTGTAATCATATAATTACAAATTATATTCTATTACGCTAACCGAGCACTAGCAACTATGGCTTTCGGTTGGTTGTAGCGAAAACATACCAATGCCTCTAATGGGAATCGAACCCACGATCTCCGCACTGATAAGCTAGCGCGCTACCACTGATAAGCTACAAAGGTTTAAATGATCCAATCGTAAAAAATACTCTCGAAATATGGTTGAAACTTCTGAATCCGGTTTTGTAACAAACTCAGCTAAACTTACAACCTACACTATGTCACTTGGAAAGCGATTGCAATTTTTTGTTTTTTGTAGCACCGGGTAATTATTAATTTAAATGAACACTTTATTGCTGTTGTAATATTAGCTTTAGCAAGCTTTAAGCGCCTTCTAGTGAAAATATTAGCAACCAAAGTTGAGACTTTGACTGAAAATAAAGCCTAGACCAACGGTTCCCGAAATAGGGGTCCTTACACACAGAAAAAAATTTTGCTATTTGCCAACTGAATTCCGGTTAGTACGACTCAAATTATGTTATTACGAATTTCAGACTGTTGGCACATCTTAACATTAGTTTCCACAACGAAGTTCAGTTAATTCAATTGAATTTTAGTTGCAACACCCAAATTATTCATAAATCTAATGTAAATATCGTTATGCTAGCTGTATTTATAAGTTGTTACCATTAATATACACTTTTCCATTCGGTTGGCACTTTATTTCTCTGTGTGTAGGAGTATTCCCGGGAGTCCGCTGAGAGTTTCGACAAAATGATTGTTTAAAACTAGTTTGAAACAATTTCACAATAGTTTTTAGAATTTTATTAATAACCCAGCAAAAACTGTCATTACCACGTAAGTGGTTATATAATGAAAATTAATTTCCTAGCCAGTGCCGTACCCTGGATTTTGCTTCGGGGGCCCAACATATATTTTGTATGATAAATTTCAAACAAATAGTTTAAAATAACATTTTCTATATATTTTTTAAATTGTTGGACGATTTCTAAAAATGTCGTTGAATATCGGATATAAGATCAAGGAGACAAAAGTAGTATTAAATTGGTAAGAAACATAACGGGTCAATCGCATATTTAAAGTAAAAATGGATTTCAAAGTAGCTCGAAACTTTTTTGTATTAAAAGTTGTTAATATTTTTAGTTCTGTAATGGAAAGCTTAATACCAATCTGTATTTTGTCTGATACCAAATTTGTACATTGTTTCTTCGAAAAAAAGCATAAAAATTGGGTTAGTTTTGACAACAAATTTTAATCCTTGAACTGGAAATTGGCCGTTAAAGAGGTACCCATTCTTATTGACGTTCTCAGCTCTATCACTTATACAAATTTTATGGCAATTGGAGAACGTCAATAAGCGATGCTTCCTTGTTAGCTTAAAATAAAAAATGGTTCTAACCTTCGTTTTTTTAATAAAAAACTTATCAATTTCACAGTTATATTAGTTTTTTGTTTTTATATACATCGAGATTATTTTTATGTTATTTTTAATTTATAACGAGCTTCCAACCTCCGTATATATACAAAAAGAAAGCAAATTAAACATATTAGCTAGGTTGATACTAGTATTTCGATCTGGCTAAAGATCTCATCAAAACCCCGAAGTTTTAGAAAAGCTAGAGCCTCCAGAATAGGCAGAACTTTAACAAAAAACCTATTAATCATCAATTTTGCTCCATTCTTGTCTTCTTAGTAGTTAAGCACGTAGTTAGTGCCTTTTCCTAACAAGCATCATGACGTTACTAAACTTTGAAGACAAAAAATGTTCTATTTATATAAAAAAAATTTTAGTGTTTACTCTGGCTCAAGTAATATTTTTTACAGTTATATTAGTTGTTTGTTTTTATATACATCGAGATTATATATATTATATTATATAACTTGAATAATTTTCATTTTCATTGCACAATTAAAGGTCGAAAAAAACATAATTTTTATTTTTAATAAAAATTATAACAAACATCGAGATTATTTTTATGTTATTTTCAATTTAATTTGACTGTAGTTAAAGTGTCTCAAACCTTAACCGAAAACCACTTAAATAGTTTTTTTATCTTCAAAAACCGAACCGGCTTCGACTATTTTGCATTTTCGAATATTCGACACACCGTTTTATATTTTTTTAACAGAATAATTTACTTGAAAACACAGCAAATTTTTTTCTCTAATTTTTCGATATTTTAATAATAGGTGCACTCAGAAAACCGACTCGGTAGTAGCAACTGTATCTGTTGACAATCGAATGCTTCGGTTCGGTGAAACCGAATTTTGCGGTTGTGACAACAATCATTTGATAAAAACAACAGAAATTCTCTTACGACAATAGAATTTCCATTGCCTCAACAGAAATTCGGTAATAACTAATAGCTACAAACAAACCATTCGATTGGCTACAAATACGGTTGCTACTACCGTGTTTGTTTTCTGGGAATACGAATGTACGAACAACTAAAAACCGGTTACTTTAACAAAATCATTTGTAGTGAGAATGAGTTTAAATTAAGAGGCGGTCATTTTCAGAAAAAAAGCGAATACATAATCGCCGTAATTACTATTGTCGTTGGTAAAATTTAGCAAATAATTTGATTTCGTATTTCGAAAACAGCCAATTTAAATTTGTATTTTTTTTTATGCTGTACATTTCTAATGCAAATTCATTGAATTTTAAAATTTCTTTCGTACTTTTTTTAGGACTGCACCAACAGTAAAAAACCAGTACATATTTTTCTAAAACTACTAGAAATTAGTTCAATATGACTGCTAAAATTAGAAGTCTTTTTGCTAACTATTTATTAATTAGATAAGAATAGCAAAAATAAATCTGTTAAATCAACAAAACTTTAGTTATATTTGAGCTAAATTTGAGTTAAATGAAAGTTGCAAATTAATCTACTAATCAGAAAAAATAATTTTTTTCTTTTTTAAAACAATAGAATAAAATTAGTATAATTTTTTGCTAAAACTACTAAAAATTGAAAATGAAAATTATTCAAGTTCGAGGCCATACTCTATATTTCTTCATTAGGATATTGTCCTAACAAATAATCTATAGAGTTTTTTGTTTTCAAATTTATTATTTGACCCTTTCAGGAATGTGTTGATAGATCTATTTCGGGAATTTTCTAGGTTCCCATCATCAGAACACGTTTTGAAAGCGGTAACAATCCCATGCCAAACATCAAACATTCATATGAACTAGTTTACTCACTACATGAGAACTAATATACATATGAGTTTGAAGTTAAAGATTATAACCATTGATCCTACTAAAAATTAGTTCAAAACGACATTGTCAAAATTGGCACAGCATTTTTTGCTGAGAATTTGTTAAATCTACAAACATTTTGATATACTTGAGGTAAATTTTAGTTAATTAAAATAATTTTTAGACAATAAAAATCACCCAAAAAGAATTAATGTTTTCAAAATGTTTTCATAGATTTTTTTCTTACGCAAATAAAAATAAGCCCTTCTGAAATCAGAAAATATACTGTTATTTGCATTCAAATTTAAGGTAAATAAGAAATTAGTTTGTTGGTTTTTGTCTACAAATATTTATCCAAAGTTTTTGCTGGTTTTAGCAGAGTAAATTGCTATTAACAATTAGCTTAAAATCAATTCCAATATAATTAAATTATTGTACTGCTTTATTTTTGCTCTTCTTATCTTATTAAAAATTAGAAGAAACAAAAATCTGCTAATTTTATCAGTTTTTTGTGCAACGTAATCTTTAACACATTTTTAGTAGCTTTTTCTGATTGTAACATTATGAAAATTTTATTTATGCTTAATGCAATTTTTAACTTGAAAAAATTATAAATTATTAAAACAAAAAATTGAAATATTACAGCTTTTAAAATTTTCAACAAATCGGTTTAATTGAAAAAAGTAGGGAAATATTTTGTTCTGAAATATTTTTAATTTTTCTTAATATATTCAAATTTTCCTAAGACTTTCATGTTTTTAATGACTCTTTTTAGAAGTCTCGTACAGTAAAGCTCGTTTAAGACACACTCGGTTAAGATGAAAGCTCAGTTATTACGAACTAATTTGAAAGTCCGGACGTTTTAGTAACAATTTCAATGTATCATTCTACTAATACTAACGTGACCAACTGTTTTTGATCTAAAAGCGGGAATCCTCAGATTAAAAAGCGGGATTTTAAAAACATTTTGTCTAAAAGTTCGTATTTAATAAAATTTGCAACTTTTAAGTTAAATTCGCATGAGAAAAGGCTTTTAGACAATATGAAGCTGACAAATTAATAGAATGCGACCCAAGTCATTTTTTTTACTGAAGCCGTAGACGAATTTGGGCCAAATGTTCGGCCGAAACGCTCTTTTTGCTTTTCATTTTAATAAAACGTGAATTTTGATTGATTTTGAAGTTGAGTTCAATTATTTTAAAGATTACTTTAAAAAATATGGAAATGCTAACCGAATTGAAAAGTGTATATTAGTGGTGTTCATAAAAATGAAAGTTAGTTCTAAAGTCAACGAATGGGCTAGCTTGGTTCCTTTGTACATAAAAACATATAATATGAAGTTTGGTGGCGATCGGACAAAGAAAAGTCGAGGCGGAAATCGATTGAAAATTGACCGTGTGTTTTGTATGGGAAAAAAATTACTTTCTTGCATTTTTTCAAAAAAGAAGTAATATCGAAGCAGTTTTTGTGCCATATTATAAATTAATCAAGATGAAGACACAAAAACGTTTTCAAAAAGATATAAAAATCCAAAATCGGTGAAGAATTAGCCCAGTAATAAATAATGCCCCAGACCACTAATGTGCCAAATACCACTTGATCACAAATTTCGAGCCCACATTCTAAACGTTTTCGAAATTAATTACCGAAATATTTTTTTTTTACTTAGTGGACTCATTAACTGTGAGATATGAAATATATTATTTTTTGGATGACGTTGACCTGTCCTAAGGTGACGTCAAAAACCAAAAATATTTTTAGGGTATTTTTCAAATCTCCAAAATCAAATTTTAAAAAATTTTGTTCAACAAAAATGGAAAAAAAATAATTTTGCACACTAAGGTTTTATTAAGCATAAAATTCTAAATTAAACTACCAAAAATTATACATATCCCCCGGTTAATTTAGTTAGGGCACCTATTTAAATTCGGCGGATTTCGAGGAAAATGGCTTTTTTTGCACAAAATTTAATATAAGGGTAAAATTTTTCTACTTTTAACAAGTACCAATTAATGCTATTTGGGGTTTGATAACACAAGCTACAAGAAGTATATTCTGAAAATTTTGTCAAAATCGACCCACTCCAAAGGTCAAAACACAAGGTCAAAGGTCAATTTTTTGGAAATTTTGAAGATTTCATGAAATTGATAACGAAAAATCGTGTGGTATCTTCGTATTTTGATGAAAGTTGACTAAATTATTTTTCGTAGTTGGTATTTGTTATTTAAAAAGAAAAAACCTAAATTAACCCTTTTGTGCACTTGGGGCCAAAAATGTCCCAATATTTTTTAACATTAAAAAACGTAGTTTCTTTTAAATATCTGCAAAATAAAGGTAAAATTTTTGAATTATAAAGAAAAAAATACAGATTTACTTACTTAGAAATCGAAATTTACCCTGTTATGCACTTTGGGCCAATAATTACTCAGTATTTTGTAACATTAATTTAAGTTTAATTTTTAATTTAAAAACATAGTTATATAAATTCTTTTATATTTCCTAAAAAAATTTATTTTTATTTACACATACAAAAAAGTTAATAAGTGTTTATTAAATAATAAACAATTTAAAAAAATTTATATTTCTTCTATCAGAGTGTACCACATGAAGAGTAATTTTTGGCCCAAAGTGCATAACAGGGTAAATTTCGATTTCTAAGTAAGTAAATCTGTATTTTTTTTTTTTTTTGTAAGTTACAACAAAATAAATTTAAGTTGGGAATCAGATGGGTTCAAAAATTAGCGGAATTTTTCCGAAACACAGAAAAAATAGTGCCAACCGAATCGAAAAGTGCGTTTTTTTGGCTACAACGTATAAATTAGGTTAGAACAAAAATAAATGTGATTTCTCAATGTTTTGAGTGTTGCAAATAAAATTCAGTGTTGTTAACAGAATTTTGTTTTGAAATCCAATATTCATTTGTACCAACCGATTTCAGTCTTAGTAACCGAATTTTAGTTGGCAAATTGATAAATTTTTTTCTTTGAGTATCTTTTATAAAACTAATAAAGCTAGAAGGCTGAAATTTGAAATTTGAGAATGTATTACAGTAGGTTAGGAGGGGGAGCATTCGCCACTTTTTTTTAAGCGCTGACAACTTTTTTGGAAAATTCTTTTTAATCTAAAATTTTACACATCTTAAATTTAATTTGTATGTTAAAAATATAAATTATCTTTATTCCTTAATTTATTTTTTTAAGATTTCCAAATCAAATAATTTCAAATCGGCTAAACTGCCCCACCCATGGGATAAATTCGCAAAGTTGATGTTGCACATTTGTCAGCTATAAATATAATGGCTCTGGTGGAAAACTTATATTTTAACTCTCCGGCAAGTCCTGCCTCCAGGCGGGGTAATTTAAACTGAGAGTTTTATAATAAGAAATTAATCTATTTCGATAGAAAACCAAATTTACATAATATTTAATGAAGTAATTTATTGTGCTAATGGTACAGTTTGGAAGCGAGAAAGCGTTAAAATTAGAATTTCATAAAATTTAAAAAAAATAAATATTTTGAAATTAACACAATTTTCAAAAATCTTGAAACATATTTATGTTGAATAGAACCCGTTGATACTTCACACAAACTAAGATTGATGCTTAAACTTTTTAAGAAAGCTCTAATTTTGGTCCAAGGACATACAGGATTCCAATAGCATACCTGTAAAGGACATCGTCCTAACTTTAAAACTTATTGACGGATTTTTACGAAATTTGGAAGAAAGATTAAATTTGGTAGAGTTAGCAAAGCATTTAAGTTGACCCAATATATGTTGAAGAGTAGGTACGTTTTCGCTGAATTTCGCCTTTTTCGAAAAACGAATATCGCCATATTTTCTTAAGTAAAACCTCAAAAAGCGTAATATTTTGACTGTAGTTATATCTTGGTAAGAGGAATAATTCATGCCAAAACTTAATTTTATATGTATTATTTTTTTCGATTCGCTATTCTCTAACGAAAAAAATTTTGGTAGAAGAATAATATTGTTTATTTTTCGTGCCGAACAAGTGGTATACATTACATTACAACAAAGCTAAGGCCGGTTTTAGTGTTAAATTAAATAATGAAACAAATGGATAACTTAGGCAAACAACAAAACAAAACCAAAAAACACAAAAACATGTCTATCCGACCACATGTAAAGTCTAAGTGTAAAATTTGATGACATGAAAGATGATGAAAAACTGATCAATTTATGAAACATTTAAATAAATCTTTTAAATAGAGTGAATAACATTTTTAAAAGGACATTTTTAAAATTGTTGGTCATGAAATATTACGACAAATAATTTTGTGGAATAGGAGAGATCTTTCATCTGATATTCATATTGGCATCATTTAATAAGGTACACAGAGAGAATTTCTTGGCCGAGTTTTAATGAAGTTTTTTTACAAAACTAACTTAAACACGGTGAAAGACAACTTTCATAAACCTTATGAAAATGCTTCATAGTTATAACTATTTTTCAGAAATTTCTTTCATTAGTTATAAGAAATTTTTAATAAATACATAATATGAAATTTGCATCATAATTATCAAAAACTTTGAATTTTGAATTTTTTTTTTGTATATAGGTATATCTTAAACGCATAAAAAATATTAATAATGTTGGACCAATATAATCATATCTCAAACAAAATTGTTAATCTCGTGTCATATATGAAATCTTACATAAGTACCCGGTTTAAAAAAAATTTGATATGGGGCTTTATGTAGTCATATCAATTACCATTTGACGCTATATGTAATCTTTTTAAATTTCATACGACAATATTGGCCCATATAGTTGTATATGTTTGTATGGGTTTTGATCTAATCTGATGCAATTCGATGAAATTCCAGTACACTTTTATCCGAATTATGGCCCGATAGAATTGTATTCGATTGTATTAGGTTTGTATCTAATTGTATCAGTTTATATCTAAAGTGATGCAAATAGATACAATTATATAAAAACCAGATATTGTATCTTAATTTTGACCTGATATAAATGTATATGATTTTATGTAAACTAATACATCTAAATAAAATTAGATCCAACATATATATTTATATAAAATAATTCATGATTTTATGTAAACGTTTTTATTTCGGTAGTGAGATCGAATAATTTCGGACACAGATTATAACTCATAACGATTTTTTGAATCAAGTTATGTTCAAAAAATTCATCAGATTATGTGTACAAAATATTAGCAAAATGTGATCATACTGATTAAAGCTTTATATAGTTTTATCTAATTTAATATGACCCCAAAGTTAATTATATAAAATTTCATTCAAAAAATGGCCCGATTTAATTGTATCAAATTGTATCATATTTGATTAATTTAGATTTGATACATTGATAATTTATGTGTTGCTTTCTTTGGAAAGGAGATGGTGGAGAGATGAAAGGTGGTGAAAGATGAAGGGCTTTAAACATGGCAACACTGTAATTGCGCGAGATGATAAGTCTTAGAACAGTTGTTGCTCGCCACCTGATGTAGAGTTGGCGAATTATTGAAGCTTTTTCTTTCATAGCCCTGATTCATTAATTTACTTCGGTGACGTTAAGTGCTATGGGAACACCGAAGGTGGCCGCAGCGATACATATGAGTGATAGAAAACTCATATATATTCTTTTTTTTTCTAAATTGAAGTTGTCGTCACCGGAAATCAAACCCGGGACCATCTGTGTAACAGTCCAACGAGCTAACCATTACATTTAAATAACATAATTAAATAAGTTATAAATTAACTTAATTTTTCTTTTAGTTTTTTAAATGATAATGCGAATATTGAAATTAAGAATTTCGCGTTATTTAACATTTTACTTAAAATTTTCTTAATTTAAAATAGTTAAACAAAATTAAATTTGTAGTTTTTGCAAGTTCTAATACAAAATCCGAATTGTGTTTGTAATTTTATAAATTTTCAGAACAATATATTAAACTTTCTTCTGAGATTATAAATAGAAAAATTACAAATCAAAAAATCATTTTATATTTTAGTTTAAAATTTGAAATTGTCTAAATTTTTAATGGAAAACCACAATTTAGGTTTTAATATTTAACATTTCCTCCCCCAAAATGATATTTTTCAATACAAAAATGTAAAAAAGATAAAAAAAATTAATTAAAAATGCTCTAATTTATGTGTTTAAGCTCTGCTTATTTTAAAGGCTCTAAATGAGAACCTAGATAAAAATAATAAAGCTCGTTATAAATCAATAATGATAAAAATATTGTAAATTGTGATTGTAACTATTCTATACAAAACCATATCATTCATTTCAAGAAATTTTGAACATGCACTCACGTACGTAGCCAAATGTGTTTAAAATATTTAAAAGCTATTGAAAGCGAAAGTATACAGTTTCACAAATAACAATTGTTATCAGTACAACAATAAGATATTGAATTTACATCAGACAATATGAAAAAAAGAGAAGCTGTGGAAGCTTAAGTCCAAACGTGACATCTAAACACTTAGACTACATATTGAAATACAATTGAATAAATACAAATGTTATAAAATTTAAAATTCCTTTTGTAATACCAATAACAAAAATCGAACATTAAAGGTGTGAAATTTCAAAGAAGTAAACACTTGCATTTGAATTTTCTTAGTAATGGTATTAAAACAAAAATTCCTGCACTATTTTCAATATATATTGAACTTTTAATGATTTTGACAACTTTTAATGATTTCACTCATTGTATGACCTGACTAAATTAAATTCTTTTAAAAAATCACCCAGTCAGAAAAAAAAAACAAGCGGATCAAGTGCTGGCAACAAGTGCTTTCCCAATCCTAAAATGATAACATCGTTAGACAAAAGATCCGTCTGTTCAAAAATTTCGCAAAAGCTCTGAAGAAACAAAATTTCTAACGTTGGAAAAATGTTGGTAAACCCACAAAACTGGTGGTGTATTAGGATATATTTCAAAAATCTTGAAAACGTATTTATGTTGACGGGAAACCGTTGATACTAAACACAAAGTAAGATTGAAGCTTGAACTTTTAAAAAAAGCTCTAATATTGGTATTAGGACATACTGGATTCCAAAAGGATAGCTGTAAAGGACATCGTCTTAACTTGAAAGCGTATGGATGGATTTTTATGAAATTTGGCAGAAAGTATAATTAGCAAATCCTTTAAGCTTAATCAATATACGTTGAAGATAAACTGCGTTTTCGCTCAATTTTGCTTTTATAAAGGGTCCGCCATCTAACGTTTTTTTCAACTAGTGCTTATTTCGTGAATGGTAACTTAGCTCATGTCTGATTTGACAGATAATTAGTTTTATCCTTCCGCTGAACGAATATGGTCCGTATGTTCGTTATCTATAAACCAAAGCGTGAAAAACCAATAACAGTGCGTACACCCGAGAATATTGCTGCTGTGGCAGAAAGTGCGCGTGAAGCGCCATCAACATCAATTCACCGTCGTTCTCAACAATTGAACATTTCGGAGACATCATTGAAACGAATTTTGCATAAAGACCTTGGTATGACGCCATACAAAGTCCAATTGGTTCAGGAGTTCAACAAAAAAAAGTTATTTGGCGGACCCTTCAGAAAAACGAAAATCGCCATATCTTTTTCACTAAAACCACAAAAAGGGTAATTTTTGGACTGTAAATATATTTTGGTAAGAGGAATGACTTATGCCTAAAGATATTTATTTTTATGGATTAATTTTCTTTTAAACTATTTTGGCACATATCGCCTAAAATAGACAACGAAAAACATTTTGGTAGAAGAACATATGGGAGACTGACAGTCTCCCACTTTTTATTTGTAAAATTTTAATTTTTATAAAATATAACTGTATTGAGTTATGAAAGTGTATTGGGGAGTCCTCCACAAACATATTTTTATTTCTCGTGCTGAACAAGTGGTATAAATTTCTTTGCAAAAAAGCCTAGACCGGTTTGAGGGATAATAAATTCTTTTTTAAGAAACAGGTAATTTCATCTAAAACAATAACAATTATTAAAGTGGAATATCTAGTTTTCACCCCAAAAGCATCTTCATATGCGTAAGAACATAAGTTAAAAAAAAAAAACAAAATGTTAAAGTGCCGACTATTGGGTAAATTACCCTATAAAAAGTTCGTTATAAACGATGTTTGTTATAACCATATTATTTTGTATGAAATATGTTAGTAAATGCATCGGGACCAGAAGAATAGTTCGTTATATAAATAAGTTCGTTGTAACCGGTATTCGTTATAACTGAACTCTACTGTGACCGCTAAAGAATTTTATATTATAAGTTTGATATAATTTTTACTAAAAATAAAAAATTATGTTTTTCGACCTTTAATTGTGCAATGAAAATGAAAATTATTCAAGTTCGAGGCCATACTCTATATTTCTTTATTTGGATATTGTCCTAACAAATAATCTATAGAGTTTTTGTTTTCAAATTGATTAATTGACCACTTTCAGGAATGCGTTGATAGATCTATTTCGGGAATTTTCTAGGTTCCCATCATCAGAACACGTTTTGAAAGAAGTGACAATCCCATGCAAACATCAAACATTCAATGTTTGCATGGGATTGTCACTTCTTTCAAAACGTGTTCTGATGATGGGAACCTAGAAAATTCCCGAAATATGTGTTCGTCAATAAGAAAAATATGCGTTATTGGTTTGGTGAAAATCCACATGTGCTTCATGAATCACCACTTCATCCACAAAAAATAACTGTTTGGTGCGGTTTGCATGCCGGCGGGGACATTGGGCCATATTTTTCGTCAACAATAACGATCGTCATGTTACTGTGAATAGCGATCGTTATTGCGCCATGATTACCAATTAGTTTTGGCCCGAATTGGAAAACATGGGCTTGGACGACATGTGGTTTCAACAGGACGGTGCCACACAGCACACGTTACAATCGATTTATTGAAGAGTAAGTTTGGTGAGCGTGTTATCTCAAGAAATGGACCAGTCAATTGGCCGCCTCGTTCGTGCAATTTAACGCCTCTAGACTTTTTTCTTTGGGGCACGTCAAATCATTGGTCTATGCCAACAAGCCGACGTCGTTGGAAGACCTCAGAGCCAACCTTGAAATCGAAATAGCGGCCGTTACGGCCGAAATGTGTGATCGAGTCATCGAAAATTGGGTCCAACGAATCGACCGGCAGCGGTCGTGCCCGCGGTGGCCATATGAACATTCATAAATGTTTTGATTGTATTTCAAGTCGACAATAAAGTTTTAGAAATATCTCAAATTTTTTGCGTTTTATTTAAAAAAAAAAAGTTGTTAAGTCCTTATTGAAAAACCCTTTAGAACCAACCGCTCAACGTAGAAGTCTGTGATCGGTGTATTTTGATGTGTAATAATTTTCTGAGTTTTTATCACACCTATGCATTTAAAGAAAAATAAGTAATAATATGCAATAAAAATGTGCATTTAAATCAAACACCTGTATATATAACAGAGTATGCTAAAATATCCATTATCGAATCGATCCCATTTTAATGCAAATTCTTTGATTCGCAAAGATATTTTATTATTCATATTCTCAGACTTAAGGAAAAAAACATGCATTTGCATGAACTTCCGGTCCCTGTTCATTCGGAATGTTGCTTCTGTTATTTAAAATGTTGAGCGCCATAAAATTGGCGTTATTGCAACTGGATTCAATACATGACATGTCTTACAGCCAATTTAAGACTTTCATTCAAATAAGTTATTATATGATAACATTACTACACAAGTGCTATCATATTTATCTACTAATTCATTATTCTTTGTCTATCATTTAATTATAGATTGAAGAAATTACCGAAGCTATGGAAACAATTGAAGTAATTGTGCATGATGATGATGATGATGATGATGATGATGAAGACAATGAAGAAACTAAATTGCGAGACAATTTAGATGCAACAATGCCAACAGCTAATGATTCTATTAATATAACAAATTCCACACTTCAATACTCTTCAATAATTTCAACACGTACTAATATGATGCAGCAGCAGCAACAACATGGTCAAACATTATATGAATTTGCACTTGGTAGACGGCCCAGTTGTGATATTACCACTTGTAATAGTAATACATCAACAACGCAACAGCAGCAGCAACAAATTGCACAACAACAACAAACTGTCTCATCACCAAATCTGTTGGCAAGTCCACTATTACGTTTGGCAACTAACACAGTTAATGAACGTTGTAATTCCGGTACTAATCATGGGCGCCGATCTTCGATGACTACACCCGATAGTGGTGTTAGTAGCCAAACATATTTTACAAACAACACAACCTCTAACAGCGCCACAATACCCACTTCCTCCCTATCACCCCGATCCTCATCGCCAGCTGTTAAATCAATTGGCATTGGTACTACAACACGTACCTTTAGTGATAAATCAGTCAATTCATCACCGATACGTGTAGTCTCTACACTCACCTCGCCCATTGATACACACAATTCGATGATCTCTATAAGCCGAGAACATGCTCTTAAACAAGAAATTGAACAATTGCAAGAACGCCTAAAAGATACTGAAGAACGTTTAGAATCTTTTCGTATACAACATGATACAGTCTCACAATTGCATCGAAAATTACGCGAGAGTAATACTCAATTGCAAGAAGATTCGGAAATGTTAAAATTAGATGTACAACATCTAAATGAATGCGCTAATGTTTTAAGAACTGAATTGCAGGCAGCACGACATGATCGTGACGAGGCCTTAGATTTACAAAAACTTTTACAAAATGAATTAGAAGAAACTAGAGCAGAGAAGAAACGGGCTCAGGAACTAAAGGAACGTGACGCAAAAAATATACAAGATTTGCAGAGACAATGTAGGGAAATGGAAAGAATATTAATGCGCAAACATCCGGATTCTGTATCGGCTTTAATAGGTAAGTTTTTAAATGTCAAGAAAAATTTTAAATTTATTTTCCTCTCGATAAGGTGGGGTTGTTAGAAGTGGCTGGGCATCGGAGTGAAGTCTCTTAATCATCGTGACAGCTTCTGCAGAAGTCATTATAAGAAAGTTCCATAATATGCGCGTGTATGCTAAAAGTACCATGTCTCGTTTCCATCTTCAGTAGATTGCGCAAATGAAAACGGGGTAGTAGTCCAACTGCAGCCCCAGTTCGCGGGGATCATAAATAAGTCAAACCGCACTCGTGATCGATCAAGTCGGATTGTTAATCTAACTGGTCCTGTCAAGCTTCATGTAGTATTGTAAAAGTAGTAGGATATTCCTTGAACCCTTATTATCAAGATAAACATTGCATTAAAGTAATTAAATGTGTTAAAAACTTTGGTTACACTCTCCACTGCAAATCGGGCTTAACTCAATGGAGATTACTGTCAATTTTGTGTATTACTGAAAAATTGTAGGTCAAAGACCCCAAACGAAATAGGAGTTGAACCCATACACCGTTTAAAATATCCTAGATGACAAACCCTCCAATCCCTTCCGAAGCCAAGGCTTTCCTTGGCGAAATTTTTATTACTGCCTTTAGAGATTATGACCAAGATTAAGAGTAAGATTTTATCCCCTTACACTCTACATTAGGTCAAATGACACTTTTTCTGTGCTAAATTGATAAAAATCAAAGTTCCGTTTTACTATTGTTGTTGTTGTTTTTTAATTGGAAATGCTTCAAAACAAAGACGTGTGATGATTTTTTTTGCGTTAAAAAAGCACCGTAACATATTTGTACGTCAAAGTCAATCAATGCAATTTTTTCTACAAACAAGCTAGAGTGTTTAATAGTGCAAGGTCAACTTTAAGTTTGTATTTCTCGATTTGTGTTTATTATAATTTATTAATTTAAATGGAAAATAAAGAGAAAGGTAAGTACTACTGTTTTTAATTATAACTGCTTTATATTTATGTCGATATACTTGAAAAGAACTCATCAGACAACATTACCTTAAAAAGGTTCAGTTGTTTTTTAAAGTTTTACATTCCGTAAGCGTTTAAAAATTTTGACCCCATTTGACCTCTACCAAATTTGAAAACTGGATTAAATATAATGTAATGAGTTAATTGTGTTTGTAACAAATTGCGATTATTTGCGCTTTATGAGTTATGCCTCTTTTTGTAGGTAACCTCTGTATCAAAAAAAAACGATCTGTTTGAAATATGGCGAAAAGTATGCAACAAGAAAGACAAATTTGATGCAGTTTTCAAACACGTTGTTGACAAAATCAAACTTGACACTATTTCGGATGAAATGGATAGAAATATAAAGCAAACAATACATTTTTTTGAGTAGAATTGGCTCAAAAGTGGGAAAAATGTCACAGAAAGATTAATGTATATAAGGATCAAAATCATACGTGGCTAAATTTTGAATTACATTTTGTGGTAAATGATATTTCAAAAAAAAATCTTTTACCGGTGTTGGACGTCCAGCTATCCCATTTAGCGCAAAATCAGAATTTGGAAAAAGAAGAGAAGCCGCAAATCTTTCAACTGAGAAAGCTGATACTAACCTTCTAGTTCGTGCAGCAGCAACAGCGGCTCGTAAACAAGGTGATTTCGATTTGGCTGCAGTCCTGAAAGAAAGTATGAAAAGCCCGACAAGACCATCAAAAATGCAGACAAAATGTAATCACGATACTAAAATACCAATTCCACTTTCTGCGGATGAGTATAATTTTTCAAAAGAGCAATACAATGCAATACGCCATGAAAGCAAATCAAGAAACTGCGATATTTATCCACACTATAATAAAATTGCAGCCGCAAAATTAAAATGCCGACCTCAGGGTATAACAGCAAATGAGACCCTTGCTAATGTTTCGTTGCAATCTATTTTTCCTTATACGGCTGAAAGAATTGTTGAAATGCAAAAAGAAGTAGTTCAAGCTGTAATGGAAGCGGAGGAGATAGACTTTTTATGCTCCGAATTAATATTAAGCCACGGTTTTGATAGTAGCCCTGGTCAAGCTCAATTTAAGCAAGCCTTTAATGAGCCAAGTTCGTCAAAAAACTGCGATGCATCACTTTTAGCTACTTTAGTTATTCCCTTACGTTTTATGTCCTTATCGGGAAAGCCAATTTGGAACAACAGCACACCGCAATCGGTAAGATTTTGTCGTCCCATTAAACTGGAGTACGTAAAAGAGACAAAAGAAGTCGTTTTAAAAGAGGAACAGGACTTAAAAAATGAAATTGACGCTTTGACTAACCTTCGGATATCAATTGGTGAGGGAAAATTCGTAGAAGTTTCATTTAAATTAATTTTAACACTAATTGATGGAAAAGTTTTGAACATTATAACTGGAACGAAATCAAACCAGGCTTGTCCCATTTGTGCTGCTACACCTAAGGACTTCATGAACACATTTGATTATGAAAGTGAAGTATTCTGTGCAAAAGAGGAAAACTTAAAGTTTGGACTTAGTCCCCTGCATTGGTGGATAAGATTTTTCCAATTTGTATTACATTTAGGCTATAAATGCAAATTACAAAAGTGGCAGATACGAGGAGATGATAAAGTAACTATCTTAAAAAGAAAAGAAAAAATACAAAACGAGTTTTGGAGAAAGCTTGGACTTCGCGTGGACATGCCCAGAGTAGGTGGTTTTTGTTTCACAAATGACGGAAATACTGCTCGTCGAGCTTTTACTTTTTCAGATCCATTAATTTCCACAACATTTTTAACCAGACGCTTACAAAAGCGTAAACGTTCTTCACTTCCACCTGAAGTTATTGAGCTATTATGTTGCAGCGAATCCACAGAAGAATTTCAGCTTACCAACCAAGATGAAGAAATTGATGAAAGTGAAGAAGCCCTTTTTGATTTAAATTTACAAAATGAATTAGATTTAAGCAATTTCTAAATATTATAATATAAAAAAAAATAATCAATTCAATGTATTGTCTTTGTTTAAATGGCTATAAAAGGGTAAATTATTGGTCGTTTATGGGTTAAATTAATTTTTTTTTACATAGGGTTAAACTTACTTATGGAATTGTTACAGGCTTTGGTTTGAATACCATGTTTTTGTAACGGTTGAAAAAGGGTTAATTATTGGTCGTTAATGGGTTAAATTCCATATTTTTAAATAGGTTTAAACTTACTTATGAAATTCTTACAGGCTTTGGTTTAAATACCTTGTTTTTGTAGTAGTTATTAATTTCGCACAGAAAAATTTCGATTTGACCTATAGTGCACTCTAATGAAAAATACGAACTAAAAACTACATGGAGTTCCTTAAAAAATCCTCGAAACCTGGCAAAGATACACCACACACACTGCTCGCTCAAAGAATCTGCTTTCTGATAGCTGAGTCGCAGTTTCTTTAGTACAGGTCATTATAAAACTAGATACTGGTTATGTCTCCTTCTATCCTGATCATGTCTCTTCCTCATTCACTCTACTCCTTCAGCAATGCCTAGCGAGAATCTCTGTTAGCATGCTGATTACCCGCTTGCCAAACCCAAAAAGAGTCCTCGTTCTCTGCAACTGCCACAGGGTCTAAGATACCACGTCTCCATATCTGATATATCCTGTATCAGATCCCCAACCGACTCAAATCCATTCCTCATACATGTGTCAGCCAATACGTTGCCCAAAATATTCCCTCGTTCAGTGGAACAAGCGATAACGGATTTACTACAGTTCATCTCACTTCTAGATTTTTATCACATATTCCAAGCTTTTCAAAGGGACTATTGACGAAGATACAATTGCAGAAACTTGTATTTGAAAACGCTACATTGTCTCTGCAGTTGCATGAAAACCGGAAAGTATAGATCCCTTGAATATACTCTAGACTAGTTTTGTGTTTTTTAATTTTCAGGTGTGCACCAGCTTAATTTGAATACTTATTGGTTAAAGTATTTGTGAGATTTTTTTCAGATTTTTCGGAACAGGTTTTGCCAAAAAAAATCGTGGTTTTTGGACGATTTTTGATTTTTTTTAAAACTTGGTCAATAAGCCAAATTTACTTAGCTTCTAAGTCAATATTTTTAAAAAAAATATCAACATTTTATATTTAGGTGCATAAACCATAAGTTTCGGCAATGCTTTTGTACATTTGCGTACCATATATTTAATTTGTTCTTAAATTTTCAATAAATTTTGTAAATAACGCTTTATAACTTTTAAAATGTATACTAAAATTAAAAAAACTAATGATGCAGTTTACAAAATAGATCAATTCTAAATAATTGTGTTAAAAAAAAATATTTTAATTTGCTCTTTCTGTTCCAGAGTTATACGCATAAAAAACTTTATACCCATTGTATAAAACTAAGAATTTTATAAGCTGTTTGACAGTTTTTCATCAGATTTGATTTAAACTTTGTATTCGAGATGGGCACGTGAGCAGAATATTGCTTGGTTGACGCGAATCACGCGTGAGTGGAAACGAAACCCAATTTTACTCAAATGAGTGAGTATGTGTAGGAAAAAGTTCTTCGTGAGCGAGTCTGCGTGAGTAAAATTTTAGCGTGAGTGACTGTGCGTGAGTGAATTTTAGCAAAAAATCTGAATTTACCCACGTGAGCACGAGTGAGTGTATGTAGAAAAAATTATCGTGAGTGATTGTGCGTAGGTGGAGAAATTCACTCACGTTCCTATTTCTACTTTAAATTATGAGATCAAATATCAAAAATCGAATATTTATGATATTTTTCGCGTTTAGTTTTTATTTGTTCAGTTAAGTTAACAAATATCAAAAATAATGAGCCTGCGAAACACGAAAAATCACAAAATTCAATGTTTAAAGCAAAGCCGATGGCAAAGAGATTATAATATTATTAGTTTTATACAATGGGAACAAAGCTTTAAAAGGGTATAACTGTCGAACAGTAAGAGCAAATTTTTTTTACAAAATTGTTTAGAATTTATCAATATTTTTAACTGCACCATTAGTTTTTTCAATCTTCGTAAAAATTTTAAATGTTATAAAGCGTTATTTTCAAAATTTATGCAAAAATTACGAAAAAACGTAAGCTTATTGTTTATGCACATAAAAATAAAATTTGGACATTTTTCTTTAATATGTTGACTCAGGAGCTAATAAAATGTTGATTATTGACCAAGTTATAAGTATAATTCTGAAAACGTCCAAAATCCCGATTTTTGGAGAAAATCGATTTGCGGTACCTCTAAAACTCTTCCAAAAAATCTTAAAAAAATTTCAAAAATGCTTTACCCCATTATCATTCAAATTAAGCTTGAGCAACAAACAAAACATTTTTTTGACATCCTACTCTAGACCCTGTTGTTCCCTGTTCATTATCGCATAATTCTGAATCTTCAGATCGTTTTACTGGACGCCATAAAAGTGTACAAAAGCGACTTACTTTATATTATATTATTTTTTTAAATTTTTTTTTATTACAGTTGCATCGAAAAGTAGTGGTATGTCTAAAAATGAGCACGAAAATCATAGTAGTCGAAAACTACTGGAACAACGTATTGCACAATTAGAATCAGATGCCAAAGAACAAGACTTTAAAGCACAACAAATACTTGCCAATGTACAAGCACGTTTCAATTCAGTACAATCCAAATATGAGACACATATTGCTGATTTAGAAACTCAAGTTTTAAGGTAATTCTAGTTAATAAAAGTTCAAAACCACCTCTCCAATAACTTTCTTCCTTTTTATAGCCTTCAAGAAATCAATACAAAACTTAATGAAAAAATTGAATCACAAGTACGCACATTGGACTATTTTGTATCCAAAAAGGCAGAACGATTCTATAACAATTGCACACAAACGGAGCAAGTATATGTAGCGCCTGTACTAGTGCCAGTCACGACATCGGTTGAACCCAAAACTAATAGATCTACATATAATCGTAAAACTATTAGTACACAAACCATATCTGCTACACGAGAAAGTGGTACCAATACTATTGGAGCTTCTAGTCAACACTCGGCAAGTTCCAGTACAAGCAGTACCGCCAATTCGACGCCGAATAATTCTCGCCCCAATTCTAAGCAGAGTGGTATACGCAAACCTATAGCTTCAGCGAGTTCACTAACATCGGCAGTTGCTTCAAAATTACCCGTATCACAATCAGATTCAACTATTTCTTTAACTGCTGCACAGGCTGCCGCAAATGCAAAAGAAGATGCTCATCTCTTGGCTACTATTAGGGGAATGCGTGTTGATTTGGCTATTAAAAATAAAGCTTTACAACGTTTGACACGTGAATTAGATGAATGTAAAAAGACAATAAGGAAAATACAAAAGGACAAAGAAGGTAACGAAAAGTTCTTTTCGTGGGAAAAAGAATTAAGGGGAAAACAATATTCCATTAAAAAAATTAAAACAAGCTATTACATTTATTTTGGTTTTTGTTGTTTTGTTTTGCTTTTGCTAAAATTAAAATTTTCACTCGATTAAAAACTATTCGATTAATTGAACGAACAACAAAATTAGTTGCAACAATTTAAAAATCATGGCTTTTGAATAACGAATAAATTTTTAAATTTTATTAATCGAATAAAAGCAATAATTTAAAAAATTATTTTTTATGAAACTTTTTTTTTGAAAATTTACCAGTTTTAGTAAAATATGTACTAAAATTTTTACCTACCAAAACTTGAAAAAAAAAAAACAGAATTAAAACGTTTCCACGCTTAACGCACCTACAGCACTACCCAGCGTAGAAAATCACTACCATACAAGGGGTAACATAAGTACATATTTGGTAATGGCAAGTACTTACAATTGTCATTACTTTTATATGTGGATGTTTCGCAAAATAATGATATATCATTACTAACCAACTTACTAAAAATCAAAAAATATGTAGCTACGGATAAGTGATTTTTTGTTCATTTTGCTCTATCTCGCTTAGTTTTCGAGATATAACGTATGTTAAGATTATAAAATAAATAATATGAGAAAATAACGCCATATACAAGTGAGACTAATATGGTTTGAAAACAATTGTGGTTTAAATTAACCGGCTACATTTGTAAATTTGAGAATCACGAATTACTTCATTTTAGGTCGAAATATTAGCTCAAATACGGATGAAATTTGTTCTTGAAGTAAAATGAGATAGCTAATAACTTTTGCTGATTTAAGCGATAACAACAGAAAAAATTAGCTCAACTGAATTAGAATTTACTTTTTTTATGAAAAAATAATGAGTCGAGAAATAGATTTTAAAAAAATTTTATATTTAAAAAAATTTTATATTTAAAAAAATTATACAAATCAGTAGGGTATAAGGCGGAGGTTTCGCCACTGCGGCACTTATGCCATCCCCGTTTTTCGCTGTATTTAAAAAGAGTTATTAAAATGTTCCTTTCCATTATTTGTGCAGTTGTTGGTTATCTTTCATGTCACGAAATTTTACACTTGTACTTCATACGTGGTCGGATATAGACATGTTTTTGTGTGTTTTGGAGATATTTGGGATAACTTTTTTATATTCATTTATAATATTAATACGAATTTTTTAGAATATACGCCTGACCACCAGTTGGGTCAGCAAAAATTGGTAGCACTTTATAAGACGTATACGTAATCTTGATTCGTTACATGGTTATATGTGTTGCACGGGTTAGACGTAATTTCTTTCAAATACGAAGAAAAATATTTTTTTTTTAAATTTTGTTAATTCTATTGATATCAATATTTATTCTTATTTTAAACGAACTTAAGATCATTTAGATATTAATTATAATTATTTATTTCCAATAAAAAAACAAGTTTTTCAATCAAATTGTAATAATTGTTCCCTGAAGAAGTCACCCAATGTGGAGACGAAATATTTTAAATAAAAAATTATAATTAACTACTTATGGGAAACGAATTATTGTTTGTATTGAAATAATGGGAAAATTAACTGGTTATTGGTATGTTATTATTATGTGTATTAAAGTAAGGCAGAGAGTAAGCTGGTGTCAATCGCACTTCCTGACACTTTTACCAACTCCATGGATTTGAAACATATAGTTTTTTAATTTATATGACCTTAATGTACCATAAATATAATTTCTAACACCTTTTTTAAATTCATCGGTCTACCTTTTTCGTTTCATAAATGTGTTAAAATATCCTATTTCAAATAAAAAACTGTTCAAATCCGAATTTCAACTAAAAAACTGCTCAAATCCAAATTGCTCCATTTTTATGTTTTTTGCTGCAAAAAAAAGAACACTACTTTAAGGCTTAAAAAGTTTATACTGTAATCAATATAACACTTCAGAGAATTTAAAAAAAAATCATTAGATATTATAGCTTTTGCACAATCCTCATTTGAAATTGGTAATTTTTTTTTTGGTTTCCACGAGCATCGCAAAAATAAAGTGATTTAACACTTTAACGACTGCAATCTAGGAATAGGTTCGACAAAATTATGCTGCACTATCAATTCTATATCAAACAGAATAAAACGCAATGATAAAATTGCCATCTCGCTCCACAATAACCCTCCCACAACTAAGACCAGAAAAAGTGCTTACAGTTTATTGAGCATACCCCTAGATTTGATAAGACTGAGAAGATTACAGAAACTTCATTTCATCGAACCCAATGACGTTTTTATCCCAGATGAAGTCGTTAAGGCTATAAATGATGACAAACCTTCCACAGCTCATGGTGTTAATGCTAAATCGGGAAACCTGCAGATCAGGAAAACTCGTACCCACCAATTTCGCTTCAGGCTCCAGCACAGTGGGAAAAATTGGACTTTTTGTCCACAAATTTGCTTTCATAAAAACATAGCCGCTATGTGTTCCAGAAGAAACTTTTAATCTGGACGCAATATATTGATACCTTTTTGACGAAAAAATTATTACTTTTCCATTTTTATAGGTAATTTATTTTAAGCGTGAACAAGGTATATTTCATTTTGTGTTTGTTTAATTAGGTAGCTTGTTGTCAATATCATCAGTACTTTTCAAAGCAATCGGACTAATTCGTCTTTTCCATTGGCAAAAAACCGGACCAGGTTACTGCAAAAATGCAAATACCCTTTAAGAGAAAACACACATGAGTGGGCATTAGGGTCTGTAAATTTGATCGGGCCCGAAAAACTTTACAAGTAGTCTAGCAGAAACGTAAATTTAAACCGGAGAATTTTACGAACATTTTCCCAAGAAACCATGGTTCTAAAATCAAAATCGAGCCTCGGATTTTGCACGAGAATTTGTATATAAGATAATAAAAAATTTCAAAAATACATGCCATTTTTATGGAAAAATGCATTGCAATTGCTGATAGATTAACCCATATCGTCGGCAGCGAGCTTGCTTGAAAGGAAATTTTCTCAGCTTTCTATATCTGTGCTCATATTTCCAAATGTCTGTACTTGAGTAAAGCTTTCGGTGGTTTTTATCAATGTAATAAATTCAATGAAAATGAAAATTATTCAAGTTCGAGGCCATAATCTATATTTCTTCATTAGGATATTGTCCTAACAAATAATCTATAGACTTTTTTGTTTTCAAATTTATTATTTGACCCTTTCAGGAATGTGTTGATAGATCTATTTCGGGAATTTTCTAGGTTCCCATCATCAGAACACGTTTTGAAAGCGGTAACAATCCCATGTCAAACATCAAGCATTCATATGAACTAGTTTACTCACTACATGAGAACTAATATACATATGATTTTGAAGTTAAAGATTATAACCATTGATCAAAAATAAATTGAAAACTTGTTTGTGTGTATGTCTACCTTTGGTAAATATTCAATACACGTTTTTGTTTTTTTCCTCCTTTTTATGTTTTGTTAAATTTGTAAACAAAACAGGGGAAGTAAACTAGGCGGTACTTTGCCTTTTATACAAGTTTGTTATAATTTTTATTAAAAATAAAAATTATGTTTTTTTCGACCTTTAATTGTGCAATGAAAATGAAAATTATTCAAGTTCGAGGCCATAATCTATATTTCTTCATTAGGATATTGTCCTAACAAATAATCTATAGACTTTTTTGTTTTCAAATTTATTATTTGACCCTTTCAGGAATGTGTTGATAGATCTATTTCGGGAATTTTCTAGGTTCCCATCATCAGAACACGTTTTGAAAGCGGTAACAATCCCATGTCAAACATCAAGCATTCATATGAACTAGTTTACTCACTACATGAGAACTAATATACATATGATTTTGAAGTTAAAGATTATAACCATTGATCAAAAATAAATTGAAAAAAACAAAAACGTGTATTGAATATTTACCAAAGGTAGACATACACACAAACAAGTTTTCAATTTATTTTTGATCAATGGTTATAATCTTTAACTTCAAAATCATATGTATATTAGTTCTCATGTAGTGAGTAAACTAGTTCATATGAATGCTTGATGTTTGACATGGGATTGTTACCGCTTTCAAAACGTGTTCTGATGATGGGAACCTAGAAAATTCCCGAAATAGATCTATCAACACATTCCTGAAAGGGTCAAATAATAAATTTGAAAACAAAAAAGTCTATAGATTATTTGTTAGGACAATATCCTAATGAAGAAATATAGATTATGGCCTCGAACTTGAATAATTTTCATTTTCATTGCACAATTAAAGGTCGAAAAAAACATAATTTTTATTTTTAATAAAAATTATAACAAACTTATGTAATAAATTATTATGTCGGGAAAAAACCCAAAAAAGCCTTACTAAGATACCTAATTATTATAATATAAGTACAGATATACAAAGCTGAGAATTTAATAAAAAAAAATATTTTTTATAGACATTTTTTTAATAAACGGGATTCGAACCGAGGTTGACAGTCAACTGCTCTACCATATGAGTTATCTTGACATGTTACACTTCATAGATAAAAGCATAAATGACGTGATTTCCACAAAATGGCATTACTTTCCAGCTTTTTTTTTTTTTTTAATTTTAACCAATACTCAGGGGATGCCCCCTACTCATGCAGTGCATTGTATTGATCAGGAAAATAGGGTATGGGAGGAGGAAAGAGGGAGTAGTGTTTGTGGATATTTGATTTAAATTTTTCTAAATTGTAAGTAACAGGGAATACTTCTGCGGGAAGTTTGTTCCACATACGAATAGTTCGACTAAAAAACGATAATGATAAAAGATAAGTACTTATGGGTAACGCAGTATTTTGTGTATTGAAATATTTGGTGGATTAACTAGTTATTAGTAAGTCCTTATTATTCGTATTAAAGTAATGCAGAGATTAAGGGAGTGTCATTACCGGTGGTAGGAAAAATAATATGTCAATGCCGTTTCTACACTGGGTTACCACATAACAAACATATAATAAAGGGTCCGCCAAATAACTTTTTTTTTTTTGAAAATGCTATAAAAAAAACTACTGAATATTTTCTCAAATTTCTTTTTTATTTGAAAGTACAATCATTCCGGTTAATAATGGAAAATAATTTCATTCAAATGGCTGTTTCGGCTGGCCATGCAGTATGAGCTTCATCTGAAAAGATGATTTTTTTGGCAAAATCGGCATCGGAAAAAAAAAGTTAGATGGCGGACCCTTTATATGGCTATGCATGGCACCATATATAATATCATATTATAATATATTTTAAGATGAAGAAACAGAAGACCATACATAATTTTTTTTTACTCGGGTATCTTATATACAAATTTTTTGATTTTAGATTTTAGGCTCCTTCGGCTCCTTTTCTTAGAGCTTTCCGCAGATTACGTTTCTGCAGTTTGGTAGGCAAAAAATTGCCCCACCCTATTGAGCATATTTATTGTTGGACATTACAAGCAGATTACAGAAATGATTCATTTTAAAAAAATGGTTAATAAATACAAAATAGGCAAGCTATCAAAATTGTTGTCTTACTTCAATAGATCGGTGACTAATGGATCTAGTGGGCTCTTCTTTGGAACTTAAGCATGAAATTACGTTGATTATGGCTGGGTGAAGGTTCATGTCAATTCGACCAGCCAGTAAAAAATGACTGAATTATTTCCAAAATATTTGTAAAACATTTGAAACTTTTACAAATGTATGCCCTATCTGCGGATATTGCCCACACGATATTTCACATCTTTTTAACCTAGAACCAGTATCACTATGGACTCAACCAGTCGAAGCTGTACGCTTCCTGGACTTAGATTCTCTGGACGCTGTTGCCATAGGTCCTTTAAATACGTAATTACAAACAACAATTCAAAAAACATTTAAAACTTGAAGTCTTTTGGCGTTCTTAAACTTATTGCATTTGAGAATTGGTATATTTGTAGCATTGAAATTGATGCCAATTTATATATGGATTTTTTTAACCATTTTTATTCGTTATTCTTTCGATTAATCGAATAATTTTTAAAAAATAATAGCTTGATCGTTTGATTAAAAGATCATTCAATCGATCATTCAATCGATCAAATAAAACATGGATACTTGAGATTTATTTTAAAAGTTTATTTATAATTATTAATCAACAACGTTAAAAAACGTAGGAAAGAAAAACTGCATTTTAGCTGCATTACATTCGAGCCCATACTTGGGTGTCATCGCTAAACGGTCATGACTTGGTATTGTTACAGCTGGCAGGTTGTTGAAAAAATGTATCATTTCAATTATAAGACACAAATAATAATACAATTTAAATGGATAATCACAGATGACGCCTGTCCATAAAAAGGCAGAAACTAGTCTAGTCTGATTTGAACATTAATAGAGTTTATAATTTTTAGAGAAAAACGTTTATTCTTCTTCCTAACCTCAACCTTTCTAAATTAAATTTGTCAAATGCATATTAATTAAAATTTAATTGCGACTGTCTATATGACGTTAATATAACACTGTAATAAAAAACTATTATTTTGCAATTAATATCGATAGTAGTGACCCATGCTAAAAACTATATTAAGAGTAATTTAAAAACAAAATTCACATAAAATACAATGTTTCTATTGAAATTAAGACCAATGCATCCATAATTTCCTGACTAAACTCGACGAGAGTTAAACTCTATCACCCATAGTCATAAGTAAAAGTTAGCAGTTACTTATACATCGCAGCTAACGAGCTGTATGTATTTTTTGCTTAGCAGCTTGTTAGCATAGAGTTTATTCATAATACATTTTAGGGTCATTATTACAACTTGCCTTTAAAGTAAATGTTAGTAAAAGGTAACTTTAGCTAAAGTGAGTAATAAAGTGAGCTATAATGTTTTTCGTTATTACAACTTCCCAATAATTGGTTTATGAATTGGTTTATAAAAATACGTAGTGGCAACGTACTTTTATTTATTTGTTTACAAACAATAATTTGTAAAATTCGGTTGTGAAATTCGGTATTTTCTTCTTTTTCTTTATAGAGCAGAAAATGTGGTAACTTTAAACACATAAACCTTACGTTTAAAGTTAAAGGCAACAATGTCTTCCCTTTAGCTTATGTGTCACTTTTAGCTTAAAGTATACTTATAATAACGAAAAACTAATAATCTGTCAGATAACGTCCGAACTTTAGATATTGGCAAGTTGTAATAATGGCCCTTAATCTATCAACTTAAATTTAAAAATCAACTCTAAATTTCTATGATGCCACAGTGTAATTCTAATTTTTTGGCAAATCAACTCTGATTTTTGACGTTTGCAATTGTGTTTTTCCCACAAAAAAAATTATGCTTAAAATAATTTAAAAAAAAAAAAAACATCTTAAAACTGGTAAAAGCGGAAAAATCTGATAAGAAGCTATAAAAATATCAGTTAACTGAGAACAAGATGAAAAGGTAATATAAGATATTTATATTTTCATCATTATTTTACATTTACATATGTTATTTTTAACATGTATTTACAGGATTTGTTAAATAGACTAGTTATGCCAGCTGCAGTTGGCATTTACATATGGCTTTTTTTAGCAAACGTCCTGGCTACCTTTTCACAAATTCGGCTCATTGAAGGTTGACTTAATCCATGAAATTCACCGCAATCTTCTTGTTTGTTGTTGCGGCCCCAACATCTTTCCGCTTATAGAACTTGAAGATACGATGGAATCTGTCCACCGTTCTTTTTTCCTTTCAGGTCACTCTTGACCAAATCAATTAATTTTTTACGAAATTCACTGTTAGTATAAACAAAAAATTGTTTTTTTCTTTGTATAAAATTTAACCGCACGATTACGGGCTCTATTTAATAAAAAGTCCAATGATTCTATATTATTAATCGTTTAAATAATTTAGATATTAAAAAAATTTTTTTGGGTACAAAAATGTATATTTATTTTTTATAATTCGCACGTCACTTTGACAGAAAACAGCTGTTTTTTAAACTCTTAACAACAGTTTAGAAGCTCGTTAGCTTGAACTTAACAACAGTATGACAAGTGTATTATGAATAGCATACTTGTTAACTCCTTGCTAATTTTACTTATAATTATGGGTGTATGTAGTTAAACTGCGTACTCGAGTTTGGTTATCACATCCTATGTCCTTTGAAAAGTACATTTAAAGTTTAGTTTTTAAAAAATTATTTAAATATTTGTACTCATTAAATGATGTCAATATGGATATCAGATGAAAGACAATAATCTTTACTGTTCCACAAAATTATTTGTCGTAATATTTCAGAACCAAAAAGTTTAAAAATGTTCTTTTAAAAATTTGATCCTTCAATATTCTTGACTGTTTTAAATAAGTTCGTCAAAAAAAAAGCAATTCTTATTATAAGTTTAATGAAAGTTCAAACGAAAAAATTTTATATAATATATTAAAATTTTGTTTGTACAAGGATATTTAAAATCTTTGTTATTGCTAAACTAATAAAGCTAGAAATTTGAGTATGTATTATAATAGTCCAGCCTTTAAAATGATTTTTTTCTTTTGACGAACTTATTTAAAACAACAATGATCAAGTTTTTCCATATTAGTTAGCATCATTTAATGAGTAACAATATTTAAATAATTTGTTTAAAAATGTAACTTTTAATGTCCTTTTGAATGGACATAGGATACGATAACGAAAATCTGAGTACTCAGTTTAACTAATGTATTCTCCTAGCTCTAAGAATATTGCAGTTTTAAAAGAAGATACGAAAAAACCATCGTAGAATTTGAAAAAGTTGTAAAAAAAAACTGAAAATTTTATTTACTATCACAACTTTGTAATTTTCAGCTTATTTTAACAAATGAAGGCTCAACTTACTCAGGAAAACACTAACTTAAAGCATATTGTTGTCTTAATATAAGACTCTAAAAACCCTTGTAGAAGTTCCAAAAGTTTAAAAAAAATTAAAATTTTAATTGTTTTTAAAAAAGGCTCTACCTATTTATATTACTTATATAGTTAGGCAGACAAGGTAACGGAACTGATCGTCTTTAACTTGGTAAAGTCCAGAACCAATCCTTGCTCTTGCAACTAACTAAGAAGATTCACGACCTCCGACCCTCCGGGGCAGGTGGACACCGGGCAATGATATTATAGCCCCCGCTATGATATTAGCAAATGTGATCAACGTTTCATCTGTTCTTGGGCCAACCCGATATATTCGGGGAATAGGGTCAAGCAGATTACGGCACTATTATGGCTGGATAGTGCAATTGGGATGGTAGCGGAAGAACCATTAAAAGTCAACGGTAGCGCATATAAGCTTCCAGGAAGCCTACGCCTGCTCTTAGTCAAAATGGAGTGTCAGGCTCCACTAAGATCTTCTTTGTCCTTACATGCATCGAAGAAATCCTGACAAAGTAGTCAACAAAAACATGAATATAACGCAAACAGAAATTAATAATCTCCCAGGAGGTCACAGACGTTTGTCAAATCCTCCCGCTTTGGCGGCAAGCTCCACGTGTCTGGGAGGGAGCAATTCATGTTTAGACAGTATTTTAGAAACCTCTTTTTGAGGCCCTATGCTCCACAGGGAGTTAAGCGGAAATGAAGAAGAATATAAAGAAAGTATATATTTTTATAAAGACCAGGTAATTTTCTTTTAAATGCCGTTTAAAAATTTAAAATCGGACAAAAAATTACTGATTAACAAATGTTTAATGTCGCAAAAATATTCCTTTACCGTTATCTCGAGAATTTGAGGGTATATTGCAGCTTCTCAAACCGGTTTCGTAATACACTCAGCTAGACTTACAACCTACACTATGTCATTTTTGGAGTGATTTTTCTGAGTAGCACAGTGTAATTATTGTTTTTTGAAAAGCATCGAAAAAGTTTTCTCAAGGTGATTCAAAAAGAATAAAATTCAGTAAAAAACTAAAATTATTCAAATTTATAAAATAAAATATATTTTTGAGTATACATAACCGAAACCGGATTTTATAAGACCGGTTTTTCTAAAATTTCAACTATTCGGAAACACCAAAAACCGGTTTCGGTTTTCAATTATAATTGAATAATAGAACTTTGAAATGGAATAAAACAAAGATGAATTTGAATCACGCTCTTAGACGAGGACAAAAAATTCTCATTGAGTTTGTGATTTAACATAACAAATTTCTCTAGAAATTCTAATAACAAAGTCCCCTGAAGATTTCCTTGGGCAGGAATGAAATCCGGATAGGGACAAGCCTACAGCAGATTGTTTTCAAAATTTTGAAATAAGTTTTGGGACTTTAGCACATTTAATTACTATAAATGCAATTAATGTTTATCCCGATGAAAATGAATTTAAAATGAATTTTTTAAATTGACATGAAATTTACTTTATTCGAATTATAATCTTCTGGCATTATAATTTAAATATGACTTCTGGCATATGACCGCCACGGCTGGCTAGGGCGTAATCTAATCTGGAGGTTCAATTTTCGATGACTTTTTCCAACATTTGTGGCCGCATATTGGTAATAACGAGGCGAATGCGGACAAATGATTCTACCAGCCCATAAAACACACCAGTCAGTTTTTCTGGATGTAACGGTGTCTCAACATACACTTGAGGATCACATAACTCCAAATACGGCAGTTTTGTTTATTGACGTGTCCATTTAACAAAAAGTGAGCTTCATCGTTAAACAAAATTCGCAAAATTCGCGTATTTTGAGTTTGTTGCCAACTTAAAGTTCTATACCTGCATAAAAAACACCCTTTATAAGTACAAATTGGGTAATAGCAAGTACTTACAATTGTCATTACAAATCTCTTTACTTTTACATGGGGATGTCGCGCAAAATAATGGCATAGCATTACTGAACACCTTACAAAAAATAGAAAAATAGGTATTTACCTATATGATTACCAGTATGGACAAAAATAATGAGTCTTAAAATAAATTAAAAAAAAATTCCATGTCTGTTATTATGTGGATATACAAAAATTTTATATTAAATATCAGAGATAATTTCGGAAAATTCCGAAATTTTTAATGCAGCAATTAACTACCTAAACAATTTTTTTTAAAAAAAAAAGTATGTTAACTTCACTGGTTATCTTAGACATCGACCTTAAATTAGAAATTTAAAGTTACTCTTAAACGCTTCTAAAAAATTTATTTAAATTTTACCAAAACACTCTTAATTCCCAAATATGTTCCAAATGCAGTTTTTTAGATTTCGGTCGGACCCTATTGACTTTAAAATTTTCATAGTTTTTACATTTTTTGTGAAATTTTTTTATTATTTTAAGCTTACAATTTTTTATAATGATTTTTTTAATAAAACTCTTAAGATTTAGAGGAATTGCTATTAAAAAATCAATTTCTCTCGAACTAAAAATTGTGAGAAAAACCACAGAAATATAATGAAGAATTATTTTTATAAAAAAATCGCAGGTCGTGTACGACATTGCATATAAAAATATGATTTAATATAAAATTTTTATTAATTTAAGCGGGATCCCGGGAATTTCGAAAAATTTACCGTTTTGCCGGGAAATGAAAAAGTGCAGGATTTTACATTTCTTAGTTGTAAGTGATACTTTGACTTAATTGCAAAATAAGTTTCATAAAAATGAATTATGTATGTGTTTTTGCAATATTCGCGAACTAAGGACATTTTTTCGATTTCATTATCCTTTTCGAGATAACAATTTATTTTTGTTCAACACTGTATAAATAAGAGGATTCGATTTTTAAAATGACACCAAATTTTTAACTGTCTGTTGACACGTTCAAAAGCTATAATAATTTAAAAATTAGCCTTGTTTTGTTCCTCAAACTTAACATGGATGTGATAAAAACTGTTGGCAGCACTTTTAATACATTTGAATACAAACTGACAACTATTCGAAGTAAAAAAAATTAAGAGTTAACCCTTAACATGCTTAATGTCAAATTTTGTATGGGATTTCGTAACATGTATACGAAAAAAACAAACATATTGTATAAATCTTACACATTTGTAACACAGACTAAACGCGAACTATAAGTAATTTTGAAAAAAGAAAAAATACTTAAACTCCACATTTACTGGGAGAATATAAATACCAAGTTCAATGAAATTTAAAAGAGCATTATATGAAAGGTGTGTCGAAAATTTTTAAAAGCTCCCCTATACTAAATTGAGGATCGCATTAATTTGATAATTTTTTGTTATTCAATAATTCTGGGACAATCATTTAAATCCCTTGACATACATATGTATTTACCAAACAAAAAAACAAGTTTTGTAGGTGTTTTATCTATGTAATATTCATAGCTACTCTACTACGTTTTTTTTTCAAATTAAAAATTTTTAAATGCGTAAGATGATAATTTTTTATGATTTAAATATTTTATTGTTTAACAAAACGTCGTTTTGTTTGTAAGTCTAGACCAGAGGTGGCAATACTTTTTTTGTTGCGTGCTCAAAAAGATCTATTCTGTTGTGAAAATGTCTAGAGTGCCACCTAAATTACATTTTGTAAAGCACTTTTTAGTGCAATCTTTTAAAATTCGAAAAAAAAAAAATTTTTAATTTCATCACCAGAGAAGAAGAATTTGTCGGTTTTTTAAAAAATTTTTGGAATTTTTTATTTTCGAGCACTCATGTAAATTTTTATTCAGATTTTCTAGCTTTAAAACCATTTTCCCGAAATCATATTCAAAAATAAATTATACCTTAGAACTTCTAAAGTATACTTTTATAAAAAGTATACTTTAGGTTTACTATAGACAAGTAAAAGTATACCTAAACCCATGTTTTAATTAAAAAGGTTGGCGGATTGCAGGGTGTTTGGTCGCCATAATAACTTTCAGTGCAATAATATTTACGAAAATACAAAAGATAATAAGAACATTTTGTTCGGCATAAATGACTCAAATCCACACTGAATTTTAAATATTGTAATATATTTTGGAATAAGTTAATATTTTAAGTTGTTATAGCTAAAACTTTAATGTAATGTCAATTTAAGGATCAATATCTCTTTCTCATTATGGTTTTAAGGACTTAAAATGTGTTTAATTGATTTAATTCGTGTAGCGAACATTTATGTCGTTTTTGCAGACATTTCTTAACTTTGAAATGTTATTGTTCTGAGAAACGTCGCAAATGACAGTCCTTGGTAAGTAGTCCAAGCTTTAATCGGTAAAGTCTGTTTTAAATTTAAAACTAGCTAAGTTTAACTACCAAATCATAACACCTAAAGAAGTACGCAAAGGTACTTTTTTTAGCATCTGTACTAATTTTTGTACTTTTTTTTTTGTTAAAAACATTAAATTAGAATTTTTTTTATTTAATAACAAAAAAAATGTTCAGAGTATAAAAAAATCACATGCAGTTTATTTGAAATGTCTGCTACATGTTCTTGAAAGTGTAAGATCTGCCTCTATACTGGGCATAGGCTGTCTATAAATAATTTCCATATTTATCTTCTTGACGCTACTTCTCGAAGTTCACCGATGAAGTTACAAATTTCAGATATTAATTTGGTGAAAAACATTGTAAATTTCTTTTAATTAAAAGCTCAACAAATTTAAAATGGGTCGCGTTAAGACATTTTTATCTGATAACATTTATTTTGCATACTGTATGTCAATAATAAACAAATTTTAAATATTGTGTAAAAAATATAATTTGAACTCTTTAATTTTTCAACGGGTCGAAATAAATCAAAATATTTTGCACTAATTTACATTATGATATCCCAAAGTTCAATTTTCCAAAAGAACTCGAATAACCAATGCAAACAGAAATATGCTGTATTATGTTTTTTCCTGTGCGTCGTGTTGTTTTATTTTCAGCGCAATTGACGAAGTCTGGCACCGATTTGTTGGAGCATATTTTGCTCCTAATACCACATTTTACATATTTTGATATTAAGGGCATATTTTTGATTAAAGGTATTTTTTTTAATATCATATTTGTAAAACTTTTTGGAACAAATGCATATGTTTAGGGCATATTTATCATTTTTTTTACATTTTTCGTAATAGATTTTTTTTTTTAGTTTCCAAAAATTCTTAGGTTTGCCACACCGATTTCGGAATTTCAAGCCATTTTTACAAATTTGTGTTCAAGACTGTACTGATTTAGGTATAATAAATCTCCTCTGTTAGCAATTGAAATAAATTTTACGAAAGTTTCAGCAACTGAATATGCTTTAAAATATGAATTTTTAATAAGAAAGTGTTTTTAAGAGCATATTTTTTTAATTTATTAAAGACCATATTTTCTGTTTTTTTGTCATTTTTATGGTCATTTGATCATCAATCGATTTTTTGAGCATATTTCTGGTTGCCCTGCTACTAACTTACTAGAATTGGTCGAACATTTTCTATTGCTTTAGCAGATTTAAGTTGCCGACTAAAAATGTTCATATATGAAACCATATATTGTCGCATATATGTAACCATATATGGTTCCATATATGTTCTGTCCGTAAATTAATTTGTTGCAGTTGATCGTGTATTAAAAAGCATTCATTTTTTAACAAAGCATATCAGCGGCATTCACAATCTGCCTGTTAAAAATCTGCATTAAAAACAAATTTAAAATACATGTTAATTGTTCTTCTTTTGAATAGAAGCATTCATACAATACCAGACAACCCAGGTGAAAATGTTCATATATGATCATATATTGCCATATATGGTTTCATGTATGAGCATATATGGTTCCATATACGGGCATATATGAACATATATGTAATGTATGGGAGCATATATGGGTAAATACATTGAAATGAAAAGTTCATATATGGATATGAATGACACCATATATGATAATATATTGCATATATTGGTTCATATATGTCATATATCTCCATATATGAATTCATATATCATTCCATATATGGTTAATATGTTTTAATTTTTGATCAGATATGACCATATATGAGGATGAAATTTTTTATTTTTAACCCTTATTCTGCCGGTCTACGAATTCTTGACAAAAATATATAAATTAATGTTTTATTGATTTATAAAAACGATTGCAGAGAATGAGTTTTGAATTGAAATTTGAGTTGATAATTGATTAAAATTGGTCCATCAAATGATATTATCACGCTAAATATACCATTGGTAAAATTTGTTGTCGAACGCGCCCCTTTTCCGGGGGAGGGGTTCAAAGTTGGAATTTTGTTTTGCGATTTTATCCAAAATTTGTGAATAGGTCGGAACGCTTTGTGCACCATCGTAAAGGTATAATATGTCCCCATTGTATTTTTCTATCTTTTTTTTATTAAAAATTCGCAAAAAGTTTAAGTTTAACCAAGTTTATAGATTCACAGGGTCGTATTATACCTTAAATGATAGCTTAATATCTTGTTTATAAATGACTGGCCTCAAAACATACCTATAATACAGAAATTTTATAAAATAAATAAAAAAAGACAGGAAAATTTAAAAAAATACCAAATGTTAAACTGACTCGTAATACGTTAATGAATGGGGACATATTACTCTTTTGAAAGATATTTAAAACACCTTTCCGATGATGCCTATATAATGCAGATCCATTCACAAACTTTTGTATAAAATCGTAAAACAAAACTTCAAATTTGAAAAAATTTGGAAAAAAACTAAAAAAAGCTTTTTTATATCGGATCCGAACATATATGGATTTATATATGAACTCATATATTTGGCCATATATGACAATATATGAACTTTTTCACCTGGGAAAGTAAATTTTTGCTGGGACTCGTAAATGCCGTATTTGGGGTTTTTTTTTTATTTTTTTGATTAAACTAAATACATTATTAAGAAGGACACGGTCAATTAAAACTTAAAATGTCTGTCAATACAATTTTTATTCATTATTTTAGTTTAATCTTCTGTAATTTATCAATAACATGTAAATTTAATTCTAATACATTTAGTTTAATAAAAAAACAAATGCGGTATTTACTAGTCTCACTAAATTACTTCTATGTTCTTAATGCTTCTGTTTAAAGCAGGAACAATTAACATGTATTTTGACTTTTACCAGACTGAATACATTCCATGTATTTTGTTAAGAAATAACAAAAAACTCTTTTTATTTAATACACATCAACTACAAAAAAATATTTTTGTATGAGCATATATGAATATTTATATCAGTCTATATATGAGCATATATGTCCAAATACCCTCAATTTACGGATCCGAACATATATGGAACCATATATGGATTCGTATATGTGCCAATATAAGTTTTCATATACGAACATATATAAACATTTTTAGCCGGGTATTTATATAAGAAAACCAAATTTCAGAAGCAGTATTCCATTTACAAACTTCGCTAATCTAAGTTTGAAGATAATCTACATCATAAAAACGCAGTCTAAATATCTTAAGCTATAATAAAAAATTAAAAGTACGATATTTAACTGAGCATAAGCTAATTTTTTAAAAAATATTTTTTTTTTCGTTTTTTTTTTAAATATCAACAAATAAAGCTTATGCACACTTAGCCTCATTTTCACATTGTCCAGTTATTTATTGTTTATTCCCATATAAATTTTCAATTTAACTATTTCTTAAATTTTAACTGGACATTCAGTAATCGGAACTTAAGCGCTATCAATTGTAAACCCCAATTTTGATAATCTGGCTTACTTTCACTTAAGTTATTTTTTAAAATGCTTTAAAATACATAAGCTATTACTATTTTATTCCTATTGATGACATCAACAATTAGCAATATAATCGATTTGCGCTTAAGTCGACTTATACTGATTTTCCAATTACGTGTTTGAGAAAATTAAGTGTTTTGGTGAAAAAAATTTTATCGGAAAACATGCACAAAACATATTTTGTTTCAAATTACGTCCAAAACATGTTCAGTGGAAGCGTAGCATTAAGCGATTTTGTTAAAATGACGCATATGTATATTTTTTATTTACAATTTGACAATTTAAAAAATTATTGTGCTCCAAAAAGAATATTTTTTGGATTGTTCAAAAAACATTTATATTCCCCTTCTTTTGTGAGCCATATCTGACTCATTTTTTGTTGAGGTACATATATGAGTCATTAGGAATGTTTTTAGATGGCTCATTTTTGCCTCTGAAAATCAAAAATGATTCTTGAAGAAAAAAATATTTAAAATTTCAGAAAAAGTTTCATATTGGAATAGAATTTGAGTCATAATTTTGTAGACTCCAAAAATAATATTTTTCTGCACCCATTTGAGAGTCATACATTAAAAGGGCTCAGAATTTTGCTGGCTGAGTATGTTAAAATGTTTGTGAATTGTAATATTGCAATCAAAAAAATTCAACTAAACTTAGATTCATTTTATCGACACAAGTAGGGTAAAACAAAAACAAAACAAAAGTGGGGTAAAACAAAAGTGGAGTAAACAAATTGAATTTTTTTTAATATATTTCTTATACAAGATACTAAACTATAGGCAAATTAGGTATCAAATGAAAGGTATTTAAAGACACATCCACTGGTATATAAAACATGTCCGTGCATGTTGTAACATCTTTGTAATTCAAATTGGTTTAAATTCAAATTAAAATAAAAAATTAACATTTAATTTTATCGAGGGCATGTCTGGGCTTTTTTCAATTTTGGTAATCGTTTGGCTTTTACACGACTTTTTTCGAATAGCTTTTATAATCCATATTTTGAATATTTGAAATAAGTGTCAACCCTTGGCCTACAGCATAGACAATATGTGTATCAAAATTTTTATTTTCTCTATTACTTTAATACTGCGTACAAAAAAAATTTAATTTCTTAAATTTTGGATGTTTTCATACAAAAATGTTGTAATTTTTTACCCCACATTTTAACCCCTAAACGCACCTAAAAAAAATACGTGTTCTTGCTCTCAACAACATATCCAAGTTTCATTAAAATCTGTTGGTTAACCACTGTGTAGTTTCCTTGTAAGTAATTTTTGAGTCTTTTGGATGAACCACTTTCATACAAAAAAATTAATTTTTTTATAATTTAATATTTTAGCCCATTTTCGATTTATTTTTATGCCCGTTTTCTGGTTGGGTTCTTAAATTTGTTTAAAATTATATTGAAGTGCGCCCAATTGATTGAAGTTTTTTAATATTTATATAAAAAATATTAATCGATTAAAAAATTAGGGTTTTCCATTAAAAATTTATCGAATAAGAATTATTTTTTCGTTTTTAGAATTATCATCGCTTTTCGCGTTTTTGTTAAAATTTAAAAATATGGGTGGGTCCAAAGGAAGTTTGTACACTGTTTTCTGTCAATTTTATGACAACAGCCCCTTGGCAGCCTTAACCGTTATAGTTAAAAATAAAAATATGTATTTGTTTTGCACTTACCATTTGTTAATGTTAATTTATATAGCAGATGCAGCTGAATTGTCATTTCTATAGTAGTTTTTAAACTGCTTTCCTAGTTATCAATAAATTCATTCCATTTTTCTCGATTAACATCATGTAAAGTTCGTAAATGTCTGGTGATTGCATGACGATTTGTATACTGTATGACGATTGTATATGCCACTTGCATTTATTGACCAATGCAATTCTTTCTATGGGACGTGGCTGCTTTAGCCATAAGTCATTTGCATAACCTTGATAGATTCGGGTCAACCATAGAGGTCCGATATCGACAAATTCGTCTATAATGTTGATTTTGCGTACCGAATCGGGAACATTGTCAAACTTTATTTACATTGTATGATTTTGTCGTTGTGTGGAGCCATGAGGGCAGGCCAGTGTTTGTCGTCGATGTTTAATCGAAGCTGGAGCAGGTTGTTGTGGATGGTTCGTTTCAGGAAAACTATTGAAACCATTTAATTCATCTAGCTGATCATTGACGCCAGTATTTCTAAAAAATCGTGATTCAGTGTTGCTTAGCATTAACGACTGGCGTCTAATGTTTGCTGTGGTGGTCGTTGTAGTACGAGTAGAACTTTGTGACAATATGGTCACCTCCTGTTCATTATTGTGTTTATTGGGGAATTTATTGAAATAAGATGCGTGTTGGCTCCCATTATTGGTGTGGCTCTTATAAAGTACCTTTAAAGTACAAGTATTAAACTATTTACCGTCACAATATTAATTAAATTAGCTTACCTTTTTGTCAATAGTAGGATTTTGAATACTTTGATTTCCATTTTTTAATTCCAGATATTGAGAACGTAAAATATATATTATAAAAATTTGAGAATTTTTATTTACCCTCATTTTTTGGTGGTTTTCATTATATTGGTAGTGTTGCTCAAAATAAAATGTATTTTTTACTTTTAATTAATGTCTGTTTAAGCAGTTTTTAATTAATTCAACAAAAAACACTTCACAATTTTCATTCTTTTTTTCGACTGTGTGCTTTCATCATTCATTTAAGAAATCCGCGTGTATAACGGTAAATTAGCAGCTGAGAACTAACCTTGCCAGATGTTTGCGATGTTTTTAGTACACCACGAGATGCCACATGTATAAACTAATTAATTTAACCCTAGAAAGCTATACGACATTCAGACTTGATTGCAAAAGACGTGTTTTGCCTAAACGAGTGGAAAAGAATAAAGCGCAAAGCAACGTTCACACTTAAGTGCAAAACATGAATTTAAGCTCTTTACTATATTCCAACAGTTCTTTATTATTTTCATAACGTTTTGCTAAAACAAGTGTTTTGCAATCTAGTGAGAGTGTGGCTGTAAACTGGTTTTTGTACTTTTACGTAATATGGTATTCACACCTAAATGATAAATAATTGTTGTTGTAACAAATATTTGAAGATAGGAGTATACTTGCCATTATCACTCTTAAAGAATTAAATATTTAAGAGAAAATTAAAAATATTTACCAAAATCATGAAAGCAACTTTTCAGTCCGTTTTATCATCATGGCAACTAAGATCTGCTTTTGACTTTTTAATTTAATAAAATTTAAGTATTTTTCTTTAATAATACAATTCAGAAGGAATTATTTGTCCACTTTTAATTTTTCGGTTGACCTTTCTATGGAGGTGGCCCATATACAATAATAGACATAAAACATAAAAATAAAAAATTTTAACTTATTATTAATCAGTTTCTGCCTGAAATTATTATTTTGCTGGCAAATTTAAATTTTACACACAACGATCGTAAATGTACTAATTTATAGTAGTAATAAAAATATTGATATTTACACAGGCAGAAAAATACAATCGGCACAGTAATGGCAAATCGTCGGCGACGGTCGATTATGTGTTGGCAGAACGTGGGATATTGATATTGAATCTTAAGAGTAATGTCCTGTTACCCGATTGATAACAGTGGGCAACTTTGTCATCAGAAAAACAAGCCGATCGGCGCAAAATCGGCTGCGCGCCGCCGATTTTTTTCAATTTCAGCCGCCGCCGTTTTAATCGGCTCGCATCGGCTTAAAAGTGAGCCCAATAAAGTGTCAGCCGCCGAATTTTTATTTGCGACGCCAATTTTTTGATTAGAGCGTAATAGACCAATTTTGTTACCATTTTAATCAGTCGTATTTGGTTGTAAAACGTGTAAGAAGAAAAAATTAAAAATAAAGGAAATAAAGGAGGGAATGCGAAAAAAATTAAGATTTTTACTTTAATAAAAGTATGAAAACCTTGAATCTTCAGAATCGGATTCTGAAAAAGTTTGCGGTGTTTCAAACTACCAAAATTATTATCAGAAGATAATATGAAAACAAAAAAATGTAAAAGATTACACAAAATTAGTGTTAGTTATAACAATGCTCAGAATGCTGGAACCATTTTGAACATTTGGAAATATCCAATAAAAAAGTATTACAAAAGCAAAAATTTTTGCATAATTTGCTTTGACACCAAAACAAGTTATGCATATACCTCAAAAACTTCTAAAGATGCATGCATAATGTAAGGGAAAATTAGCAGATTTTTCTGAAATTCTTTGATTTTTAAGACATTACATTTCGGGAACTAAAAGGAACAAAACTCTTATGAAAAGTGCAGAAAGCCCATTTGTGTCTTTGACATGCATTAAATGTATTATAACAAATTAAAAAAAAAATGTATTTATAATCTGTTTTTTTTCTTCTTTAAATAAATTTAATGAGTTTTTATATATATGAACTTTTATTTGTTTTATTAACAATTAGCCAACCCATTAATTAAATCTTTATAATTAATAACTTGTGCATATGCTTGGAAATGTTTTTTTTGTGATTACTAACAAGAAAATAGATCTGATGAAAACTTTAGCGATATATCGCTAGATTTTATCTAAAAATCGTCAAGATAAAAACAGTTAAAAAACAGCATTTTAAGCCGACAATTTAGCCGACGGCGATTTTTTAAAATAAACACCGCCGCCGCCGTAGCTAAAACGGTTGCGCCGCCGCCGAAAATTTAGGGTCGGCTTGTTTCTCTGGTTGGCATAACGTTTAAAATTCAAAAAAAATTGTGCTTTCCAAATACCTTAAATTTAATTAATTTTTTGAAATGTTTATAAAAGACGCTCCTTTTAAAAACAGCAACCAAGTTCGGTAAAAGTTTTTTAAATAAATAGTTGCTGATTGAAAGAGTAAAATATAATAACATATTTTCAAAAAATGTAATGCTACAAATAGCTGTACCCAGGAAAAAATTACACATTCCAAAAAGAAGGTGATGCCCACACTTGCTTACATATCTCATTGCCAAATTTAGTAACTGCAATACCAAACTCATTCCAACGATAGAGTCAAAAAAGCAAGTAGTATTGTAATCAATTCTTTAAATTTAAACCAGAAAGCATGAACTCAATAACAAAGTAATCATTTACTTAAAAGAAAATTACAATGTTATTAACTTATATGTATAACTTTTTGTACTCAAGAAGTAATCATATACTTTTTCTTAATAAAAGGACGTTATTGGAAGTAGTTCCTAATTTTGAAAAAAAAAGAAGTTATACAATTTTAAAGAATTTATTTCATATATTTTTTCAAACAAATTTTTATTTGCAGGAAAATAATACTAAAAACAGAAATTGCATTTTTTTTTGAAAAATTTATATTTTCGTGGTTTATAGCTGCAAAGTTATGACAGACCCATGTTATCATATCAATTCGATGTTTCACTTTTTAGGATTTTATTTTCGTATGAGTTTTGATCGTTATATTTGAGTGACCTAGGAGAATCACGTGTGAGTAAAAGTTGAATTTACTTATGGAACTACTTCTTTTTTTTAAATGTAAGTACTTCTTATTTTTTCTAGGGAACTATTTATTTATTTTTTGTGTAAGTACTTCGTAGTTTTACAATGGAACTATTTCTTTATTAAAAAATGTATGTAGTTCTTAAAAATATAAAGTAAATGGTTCTTTGGTAAAAAAAATAATCAATTCTAAAGAATCAATTATTTTAGTCTCACGCCCTGTTAAAAGAATCGAGTAGGTAATCTAGTAAGGAATGCGTTCTGCCCAAAATGCTTGATTACAAACCCGCTTAACTTTTTGGAAATTTTTTGCTGGGTAATATTGGTAAAAAACATCAGGGGCAGTGAATTTTGCGGGTTATTCTGGTATTCAAAATGGTTTAAGACTTTGAAAATTTCCATATTATTTTCAACTAAACAATCAATGCAAAATATAGATAGCTAAAGCAAAACAAATTTAAAAAACCGACTTGAAGAAAGGACGACTAACATTTCATTAAATTCAACTAACATTTATCATTTGTTTTTACTGTTCAGAAAATTACTAACAATTGTAGTAAAAATGAACCACATATGTTAGTAAAAAATAAACAAACATTTATTTTTTTAAATAACAAAAAAACGACTATAAAAAATTAATGTAAAATCATAAAACAGACAGAATAAAGAAACTGTATTACAATCCAAACAACTACATTTTTTTAAAGCAGAAGTTCCCTGAGTGTAGTTCTTGTAAAACTAATTTTCGATTTTTTTTTGCCAAAGTTCTGTAAACAGAATTTAAAATATTTTATTTTATTAATTAATAATCATATAATTACAAATTATATCCTATTACCCTAACCGAGCACTAGCTACTATGGCCTTCGGTGCGTTGCAGCGAAAACAGACCAGTGCCTCTGATGGGAATCGAACCCACAACTCCCGCACTGATAAGCCAGCACGCTACCAACTAGCCTACCTTGGCGCACGAATTTAAAATTTTTTATATCATTTCCAAAGGCGATTTACAAACTTTATGGAAATGTTTGCAATTTCCAGTTTAAAGCATAGCGAAAATAAATATTTCTGATAACTACTGTTACAGATTTTTTCTAACAAGATTAAGAAGATATTTGAAAATATTTAAGAAAATGTCGCATGCCACCGAAAATCCGCTCGCGTGCCACTACTGATACGTGTGTCATAGTTTTGCCAGCCCTGGTCTAGACAATATGTAAAGTATACATAAGTTTCTTTCTTAACTGATTTATTGACTTTCTCTGAATTAAATGAAGACACGTACATAAAAAAAATGTAAAAAAAATAACACAAAAAAAATAACACAAAATAATGATTATGCGGAAATAAATTATTGACAGTTTTGTTACACTAAACAAAGTGTATTATAAATATTTTGTACGTTTTTTTGTGTTTTTTTTTGTTAAAAACAAAATAGAAGGTGGAGTATTCTTCATTTAATTACCCAAAGTGTTAACTTTTATTATTTAATTTGTTGGCATATAATAATAACAATAAAAAAGTATATTTTCAAAATTTTTTGAAAATTAACTTTAATGGCTTTATTATCAGCATAAGAAGACTTTAAAAACGTTTTGAAAATACGTTTAACCCTATATGCAATGTTCAATGCATATCAATGACTTAGTCCCGGTTCACACACGGCAATTTTACTTGCGCAAGTCTTGAGTTTATAGAAGAGGGAGGAAAAGAAAATGGAAGGGGGTACAGACTTGCCCGTACTTCAATTCCGTTTTGTTTTGTCATCCGCAATTTTCAACACGAAGCTTCAAAACGAAAATTGCTGAAACAAACTTTTCCTGTGTGAACACAAAAGCAAGTTCAAAGGAGAATTGAAGAAAACTTGCGCAAGTAAAATTGCCGTGTGTGAACCGGGACTTATATTTACTGTTTTTTGGGAGGTAAATAACAAAGACATGCATGAATGTCTTGTGGAACATTCGCAAAACATTGTATTTTACAACAACATTTTTTGGTTTTTGCTCCAATAATAAAAAACTTTTTTCATTTTGAAAACATCAAAAAAATGATCCTTTAAAAAAATTTTGAATTTTTTAAGCAAACTAGCCCTATTTTTTTTTTGCTATTTTTAGTACTAAAAGTCGTCAAAGCTGGAATAAGTATACACAAGATAATGTCTTGAAAACATTCACGCAGACCTTTACTTAACTAGTAAATACTTAACTAACCCTTTTGTTGGTAGTTTTATTTTTGGTTAATAGTATTGGGTCGAAAACTGTGTAATATTTTTTTAAAATAAGATTAGGTTAAATAGAGACGTGACTTTAATATTAATTATTATATAATTATTATATGGTATTTTTACGATATCTTTCATACTAAATCCAAAAAGATAAAAGTGGAAATAACTAACCAGAAACACTCAAGCCGGTTAATATATTTATCCTGGAAGTTAAAGGAATGTGGAGTTCAGTGTATGACTAAAATTTAAGGTTGAAAAAAAAAAACAAATTTTATTAAAAAGACATTGATAGTATATGTCATAAAAATGACTAAAAATGTAGTAATTTCATTTTTTATAACTAAGCTCTCTAAAAAATCCACTTTTTAATTTATTAACTTAAAATAAAACCCAAAAATTTCTAATTTGTATAATTTTCTTTGTGCGATAACTCAAAAACTATATCTGATCCAGTAAAACTAATACAGTACTTTTCGTTTACAGTCACATCGCTTATAGTCCATTTAGCGATATAGTCCATTTTTACACTTTTACTGTCATCTAAAATCAAATTGCATACAAAATATTTAGGATATAGTCCATTCACGATATAATCACATTTGGCTTATATGCCACTAAACTCTGGCTACTAAAAGTAAACTTATATGCAAATAATTTAAGTTATAGTCACAATACAGAAAATTTCTAATATAATTGTGAAATCTTGAATTTTTTTCGGTTTAAAATTATTTAAAAATTTAAGAGGCTAAAGCGAAAATTGGAACAAGGAAGCTGAGCTGAATCGTTTCAAACATCGTTTTTATATTCCAAATTTTCCACCTGTTATAATAATAAATAAATTGCATATAGTCACATTTTATGATGACTATATCACAATTTATTTATAGGCAACAAAATGGCATATAAAAAAACTAGCGATATAGTCACATTAGCGATATAGTCCACAACTTGTGTGCAACTAAGAGATGTGACTATAAGCGAAAAGTACTGTAGTATTTTCCCACTTCACATACCCAAATTAATCAAGATCCGATATCAAATCCGTGACACCAAATCCAGTGTTCCGCAGTGTTATATGTACACCTAAAATGTGCTTGGAAGTAGAAAATTTTTTTTTCAAACTGAAAATTTGTAGACGCTCTCTACAGCAGTGGTTCCCACCAACTTTTACTTCTCCTTTCCACAAAATTTTAAATATATTAAAATGTGCAAAATTTTAGGAATTTCGTATTAAAAAAAAATATAAAAAATTGTTTGTGGGACTGTTCATCTTAACCGAGTGTTTATCTTAAGCAAGTTCGTATTAACAGATGTTACTTTGAAGTGTTACCATAACGTCAGGCTTTTAAATTAGTTCGTACACTAAGGGAACTTCTGCTGTAAATATGTGTAGTTGATTGAGTTGTAATACAGTATATTTATTTTTAAGTGTAAAACCAGTCATTAGCAGAAGAAATTTAATTTTTGACTACAATTGTAGTTCATTTAAAAAACAAACCATATCAAATTACTGTATTATGATTTTACATTCATTTTACACAGTAGTTTTTTTTTTTTTTTAAATAAAATGTTTGTTTATTTTTTACTACATGTGGTAAATTTTTACTATAATTGTGGTCGATTTTTTGAATAGTAAAAAACAAATGACAATGTTAGTTGAATTTACTGAAATGTTAGTCGTTCTTTCTTTAAGTGAAATTTCATTTGTTTTAAATACATTTGCAGTGGTCTTTATCTACATAGTATTCTAAGTGTAATAACCGAGGTTTCCACTTAACCGAGTTCGTTTAAAAAAGCTTACTGCACGATACTTCTAAACAGAATCGTCAAATACAGAAAAGTGTTAGGAAAATTTGTATATTTTTTGAACAATTAAAAAAAAACTCAAAAAAGTTTTGTTATTTGAGCCATGTGTTTTTTAGGAGTTTCTAAATCTTTTTAAAGACACACGTTTATACAAAAATTTTAATTTTTAGAAATACAGTTTTAGACTGTGACTGTCACAACTATTTATACAAAACAACAATAAAACTTTTGTTATGCCTGTATTCCCCATGTGTTTTTTGTTGCAAGAATTACAGAAAATTTTATTTATTTGAAATTAACATGACAAATAAAATTTCGAATTTTATTGTTGTTTTGTATAAAAAGTTGTGATTTCAAGGCTTTAAAATAGGCTTAGGACAGTCGCAGTCTAAAATTGTATTTCTAAAAATTTAAATTTTTGTGTAAAAGCAGTTCTTCAATAAGTTTTTTTAAGTAAGAGGCAATCTTAGGGGAGAATGAATTTATCTATCTAACGGCGTCCAACAAATGTTTAATTATTCAATTAAATTTTTTTTAATAATTTGAAATATTAATAAAATTATAGAAAATATTATTCGAGGACTCCCTGAAATACGGACCCTATGGGTCCGCGGATCCCCATTTGATAACCGTTGGTCTACAGGATATTTTTAAAAAGGCCTTTGTGAGCATTGCTAAAACCCAATATGTTGAAATTTCAGTGGGGTCCGCGGATCCCCATTTGTTAACCGTTGGTCTACAGGATATTTTTAAAAAGGCCTTTTTGAGCATTGCTAAAACCCAATATGCTCGAAATTTCAGTTCTTTTTTTTAACCTAAAGCTATAAATATTCGTAAATTTTTTGAAAATGTATGTTTTTGCGTGTGACATTCCCAATTATATATGAAATTGGCTAGCGTATTGCGTGAAATGAGTTTCTTGGTAAACAACACCTTCGAGTCAAAAAGGTATTATACAATTTTCAAACGCTAAAATTTTATAAATTTTTTAAAAATTTTGCGAAATTAAATTATTTTTTTGCATTTTTACAGTGTACAGTGAGTATTTTTTTGGTCAATAGTGGAACATTATCCCTAGGTGGATTAAATAAAATAATAATTTGTGCAATCTTGTAGTCATAATTAAAATTATGTTTTATGGGTCTTTTTTGTTTTCATGCCACTAAGGGTTAAAGATTTTTTAAATAAAAGTAAAGCTAATTATAGTCTAGTCAAATTAAGGATATATTTTTCCGAAAACTATACAGTATATATATTTTTTAAAACTGGGCGTAAAAGTGGCTGTGGCCGGTAAAAAAGTAACTGGAGTATGAGGATCGAGTGTACCAAATTTCAGAGTAACAAACAAACAAACAGAAAATAAATTTTATTTTGTTAAACTTGTAAAAACAATGAAGAAAACATGACTTTTGCACGACTTTTATACTTTAGGTACTTGCAATTAGTTTTTAAGCAAGATCATTAATATCATATGTATATTATTCATAAAACAATAAATGTGGCTTATCGCAATCGACATCTCCCAATAAGGCATTTAAAAAATCTTTAAAATTTATTTCGAATTTTGTAAATTTTTAATAATAAAGTGTATTATTTTGCAAAAGTGGGTAATTTTCAACCGAAATTCGGCAAGGGTTAACATTTTCAAGAAAAAAAAAACGAATTATTTCATTTGGAACCATTTGCAATAAAACTGGGGGTGTAATGAACGAAAATCGCCAAAGCGTTTTTTAAGGGACATCCCATTTGTGCTGGCAAACGGCATCAAATCTGCACAATAACAAGATCAAGCTCAACAAAAAAAAGTCATATACAATTGTTAAACAAACTTTCAGGAGATTCTGAATACCTGGTTCATATAAGTTAGTTGTTAAAAAAAATATGCTTAAGAAATGTTTAAGGAATCACAATGTCCCGGTTTACAATAGAAGTTCGCAATACGCCAAATCTTACACTCCATTCTTTCTGTAACTCACTTAATCAAACAATCGAAACTAATAAAACCCAAATCTCCTTGCATGTCGGTCCATTTATCTCCATTTTTAAAAGTCGCCTAAGGCACATTAACGATTTGTAGATCAAATCTTAAATGAAATTCATTCATCTTTATGCAGTTTGACTTCAAATAAAGGTATCGGATCAACCACAGCAGAATTGGTTTTCTAATCAATAGCATAACTCAACAATTAATTTATCCTGATTTAATGGATAAGCCTACAGATATCAAACTATTGGAGCCAGCGTATTCAAGAAAGGAAACAACAAAAATTAAAGGATCTTCATCGTACTCAAAAGCAAAATTTTCAAGATACTTTCAGTTCCTGTATTAGAACTGGGTAATGTGGAGGCTTCCCCAAAACAACTTTCAAAACTATTTTATAATTATAACTCGGAGACTTTATTGTCAAATATTTACAATTAAATTTTGAAATTCATTTTAAAAAGAAAACAAAAACTATATTTTATAAAAATGTAAATAAAATTGGTAAATATAAAAAATAAATAAAAAGTGGGAGACTTGTCACGTTCCCATAGGGTCTTATTTCTAAGCTCCTGGTGTATCTAGTGGGTTCTCCTTTAAAACTTAAGCTTAAGATTACGTTGACTGTGTAAAGTTTTATAGCAATCTGAGCAGTGAGTATTTCTTACTCACTGAATTATCCAAAATATTTTTAAAACACCCACTGTGCATTATAAAAAAACAAGTTATTCTATACCCTGGGGCACATACTTTACCTAAAACAGCTTCTTATTAAGCTATTATGTAATTTTTATCAACATATACAAATTTTTAATTTTTCCTTTCCTACCTATTTCTTTCGGATAAAATCAAACGACAAATCTGAAAGCGAAAGTTGTAAATATAAATTCCAATAAATGCTGCAGCCAGCACCTAAATTTACGAAACGAGTTTTTTTAAAAATATTTTTTTTTTAATAATTTATCACTTTTAATTTAAATCTTTAAAAACAAAATATTATATAAACTACAAATTATTATAATCAATCATTTGACGACCCACAGGGGCCAAATGATGATATTCAAACGTTCAACGAACTTCTTTAAGTTTTTAATAAGCCATGTCAAATGATTTATTATATTAAAATGTTTTTGAGAATTAAAATTATGATGTTATAAAATTCTCTTAAAATTAATATATTACTCTTATAAAATCTCTTTTTTTTTTCATTCAGCATTCAAATATGAAAGAAGTCATAGCACTGCCGCCGCTTCAAGCAGTTCTTTAAAATATAATGTGGAACACATGCCTGCAACAACGGAATCTCAGGCTTTGAAAGAAGCACAAAATAAAATAAAACTATTAGAAGCAGATTATAAATCATTGCATGAAAAACGTTTACAAGATGTAAGTATAATTTATAGGTGTCCGACCGAACTCACTTTTTTTTTGGCCGAAGCCGTAGTGGAACTTCGGCCAAATTTCCAATGTTCCGCCAAAGCCATAGCCGATCTTTTTAATTTACTTTTTTTTGAATAAAACGTGAATTGCGGTTGATTTTGACAACGAAGTTTGTAGTGTCCGACCGAACAGTTTGGCCAAAAACTATATTTGATCGGTTTTTTGGTATTTAGAGGCAATGATGATAAAATTTGGTATTGAAAACATGTTGGTTGAGCCGGTTTATTTCGATTTTGCGTATACAATTTAAGAAAAAAGCCGAAGTTTAGCTACAAAGTAAATAGTTCGGTTGCTAAACTATTTTCGATTTGGCCGAACTTTCGCAGACCGAACAGTGAATTAATTGCTTAACTACGGACTTTTCGTTTAGTTTGACACTCAAAATCGCATCTAATCAGCCTGATAAATAGTTTTCTATTCGCCAAATTTGTTCATAATGCTTTAAAATACCGAATATAGGTTAAATGCATTTTCTGGCCGAACTGTTCGGTCGGACACTAGAAATTTGTTTAAAGTAAAACAAAAAATATTTGAACATGAGTAAATTTAAATAAAAACTACTATAGAAATTTTTTTCAAAAATATGATAAATGAGTTCAATTATTTTAATGACGTATTTTGAATAACATTTTAATGCTTGAACTTGTTTATTTTTACTCAAATATATTTTTTTATTTTTTTTTTATTTTATTAATTAATAATCATATAATTACAAATTATATACTATTATCCTAAGCGAGCACTAGCTACTATGGCTTTCGGCGCTTGTAGCGAAAACAGACCAGTGACTCTGGTGAGAATCGAACCCACTACCCCCGCACTGATAAGCCAGCACGCTACCAACTAGCCTAACGGGTCGCACTACTCAAATACATAACGAATTTAATACATACATATTTTTGTGTTTGCATTCGAAATTAAAGAATTTAATCGGAAAAAGTACTCAAATTCTTAAAATACCCGGTGTTCGCCCAAAATATGGCAGAACATCATCCGAAGCCAAATATTCGGTCGGACACTAACAATTTGCATCAACAGAATGCTATCTAAATGGATATCTCGAATTTTGAGAAATCTTCTAAATGTGTAGGAAAAAGACCTAAAGAATCATACATTTTTTATATTGTTAAATTTTTAGAAGATTTTTTCTGAAGAAAGCTCTGCTTAGAATTTTAGTATATTACGGAATTTAATAGACTTTCAATTATTTATGTTTCGGTTTTTATGTCATTTTACCTACTTGTATAATCTTTAATTATTTTTTTTTTTCTTTCTTTTTCTCTTTTTTTTATTTTTTTATTTTACAGTTAAAAACCTTACAAACTGCCCATGAACGTGAACTCGCTACATGTCACGAAACCGTACGCCTTTTACAACAACGTCTCAATGAACGTGATGAACAGTTTGCTTTGCAAAAACGTCGTAAAGTGCCCGTCGATTATTATGCTTTAAAAGCCAAGGTATGTTGTCGTTGTTAAACTTTAATACCTTCCACTTACACTTCCTTCTCCTCCCTTTCCGTCCCTTTGCCTTCATTAATCGTTAAAGATTTTGATATGCTGGTCATTGGTCTTTTGATATTGTATAATTTTCGTTTTATATATGGCGTTTTAATGAGCAGTGGCTTCTTTTATGCAATAATTGTAACAATTTTTATGATTTTAATTTACAAATTAATGTCTAGCATTGCATAATGCCGTCGTATAATGATTTATGTTTGTAAATGAAATTATATTAACGATTTAAAAATTAAATTAAATGAAAGAAAGAAAGACATTATAAAATAATTATCTTCTTAATTATATAAAGACTGAGATCGAAACACGTGTAACACGAAAAAGTCGTAATAACTTTCTAACGTATTCATTAATTTTAACAAACGTATTCATTAATTTTATTGAACTTAATTTTATGCAAATTTATATTAAATTAAAAGAATTTATGAAATTTCAAAATTAGATAGAATTTATAGGCATAATCTAAAAAATCATATTTTAGGAATTTTACTATATATTTCATAGATGTTTGGTTCGATGAAGGCGGAAGCTGATCCAGCTTTTCCACTTGGTTGGGGTTGGGGTGGCGTGTAACTGTATTCATAAAAAAAGTTTTTTTCATATGTCAAAAGTAATACACTCACAAGAACTTTTCCATAAAAATCAACAGTTATTTAAAAGTTTAATCGTTAAAAGTTGTTTCAATGGAATATACAGTTAAATTACCAAAGAAATATATTTTTTAACTTTCTGCCTGTTATTCAATAAACAAAAAAAACGGACTTTCGGTAATAGTTAAAATATTCAGTTAAAATTTTCTATTTAAAACAAAAAGTTGTTATATTATATTGAGTATTGAAATAAACGAAACAATCTATTGTTTTTATTGATTTTGTCAATTAATTTTTCAACAGTTGAAAATAAACTAAAAAATACAATTGTTTTAAACGAAAAGTAAGTAGTCCTATTTTTAACTGATTTTCAGTTAATTTAATATGTATATTCAGTAGTCTTTACGGAAAAAATATTGTGAGTGCATGGTCTTTATTCGGTATTCTGAGTAATAGTAATGTTTCTTTTATTTGTCAAACATCTACTATTAAATAAGCCTGCACTGAGAGAATTATCTTCACTTCAGTAATGAATTTCTTCATAGCTTCAATGATAATTGTCACTGGAACTCGTCCATTGAAACTTTTCATAGAATCTATGAAACAGGTTTCAATAATATCAATGCTTATGAAATATTTGTAGAATTAATGAAAATCTTTATAAAACTAATGAATCATGACGACAATGAAGCATTTATAGAATTTATGAAACAATTTCATAAGATTATGAATAATAAGAAGGTAATAAAACTCTTCATGAATGTCTTGAAAATTGCATTGGAACTAAGCCAATGAACCGCTTCATATGATCTTTTAAACAATTTTATAGAAGTTCAAAATTTAGAAAAGGCCACATAAAAATCAAGCTCCTAATAAAATATGTTGATCAATTGGAAATTAAATCTGAAAACTAAAGTTAGAAATGTATGCAAATTAATGTTTTTTGTTAAAGTTCTGGCTATTATGGAGGCTCTAGCTTTTCTAAAACTTCGGGTTCTGATGAGATCTTTAGCCAGATCGAAATACTAGTATCAACCTAGCTAATATGTTTGATTTGCTTTATTTTTGTAAATATACGGAGGTTGAAAGCTCGTTATAAATTGAAAATAACATAAAAATAATCTCGATGTATATAAAAACAAAAAACTAATATAACTGTAAAAAATATTACTTGAGCCAGAGTACACACTAAATTTTTTTTATATAAATAGAACATTTTTGGTCTTGGTAACGTCATGATGCTTGTTAGGAAAATACCTAACCACGTGCTTGATTACTAAGAAGACAAGAATGGAGCAAAATTGATGATTAATAGGTTTTTTTTTAAAGTTCTGCCTATTATGGAGGCTCTAGCTTTTCTAAAACTTCGGGTTCTGATGAAATACTAGTATCAACCTAGCTAATATGTTTGATTTGCTTTATTTTTGTAAATATACGGAGGTTGAAAGCTCGTTATAAATTGAAAATAACATAAAAATAATCTCGATGTATATAAAAACAAAAAACTAATATAACTGTAAAAAATATTACTTGAGCCAGAGTACACACTAAATTTTTTTTATATAAATAGAACATTTTTGGTCTTGGTAACGTCATGATGCTTGTTAGGAAAATACCTAACCACGTGCTTGATTACTAAGAAGACAAGAATGGAGCAAAATTGATGATTAATAGGTTTTTTTTTAAAGTTCTGCCTATTATGGAGGCTCTAGCTTTTCTAAAACTTCGGGTTCTGATGAAATACTAGTATCAACCTAGCTAATATGTTTGATTTGCTTTATTTTTGTAAATATACGGAGGTTGAAAGCTCGTTATAAATTGAAAATAACATAAAAATAATCTCGATGTATATAAAAACAAAAAACTAACACATATAACTGTAAAAAAATAAGTCTTAAATAATTTCATAGCTCTAAAGGAAATTTTCGTTAAATTTATGAAGAGATATTTTATGAAATCTAATGAATTGTTTTTATGAAACTATGATATTTTTTAAAAAATGTTTATGAAAAATTTCTTGGATATAATTAAATTCTTCGTTGAATTTACGAAAAAAATTTTTTTGAAATTGTTTCATTAATAACATGAAGGATAATTATATCAGTGTAATACATAATAAAAACAATATTTGTCCAAATTTATTGGTTAATGGATAATTGTGCAAAAATCTAAATTTTTGAGAAAAAAAATCGAGATAATTTATTTTACATTGAAATGTTTTGCAGCATAAATTCGGCATTTTCTGGTAACATATAAATCTAAAAAATTGTGATAATGAATTTCTAAATTTCTACACAAGCAAAATTTTAGTAGACGAAAAATAATGGAAATGGTTTATAAACTAATGCAACTTTTCCTCATAAAGTGAACTAAAAATTTCCTAAACTGAATGAAAAGCTTATTACTTTTAACGAAACTACTTTTTAATGAAATTTTTTTATTGAGTGATTGAAACTATTAGTAAAAAAAATATATTTTTCATAAAATTTTATGAAATTTCGATTAGGAGGAGTTCCAGCTGCTTCTGTGCAAAAATTCATTAATATCATGCAGAGATTCTCACAGTGTATTATCACAGTTTGCACTAAGATAATTATCTGCATGATATTAAAGAAGTTTTGCATTAAATCAATGAAATTGCACTGGAATAAGTCTATTGAAAATGAAATTGCTCTGGAATAAGTTTTTAAAAAATTGTTCGAAGAAATATCATATTTAAATTTATTTTCATAGGGATAAACATTAATTGCATTTATAGTAATTAAATGTGCTAAAGTCCCAAAACTTATTTAACAAATTGTTAAAAGCAATATTATTTATAAACATTTTCTTTCACTCAATGAATAGTTTTCATTAAAAAACTGGTCTCATAAAAGTGCGAAAATTTTATAATTTTTAATAATTAATAATTAATAATTTTCTGAAAACTTTCATTATTTTTCGTCCAACAAACTTTTCTCAGTGAGAAACTTTTCTCAGAGAAAAGCACGAAAGCTATTTTGCCGAAAGTTTGGCTATCAAAAGGTGAATTCGTTGTTTATCTTTGGAATTTTACTTAAATTTTAATTTCAAAATCCAATCCGATCGGCCCAACAAACATTTTTCCATTAGCAAAATTTATTTTTTTTTAACATTTTCTTACCGAACTGTTCGGCAATCAAGAGATTGGGACGTTAAAAACAAATACGTGGCTCTTATTTTCTTTTTTCTTCATCACATATCCAAATTTCATTAAGATCGAAGAGAATCCATCGGTAGGTAGACTCCCCTTGTTTGTTAGTGCAATATCAAAAGTTGTCTATAATACATCAAAATGCCAAAAAAAAAGAATAAAAGGTATTTTTAGCAAACTGTTAGGTCGGATAATACACTGAGAAAATTCGACGCATGAAATTAATGATTTTTTGTCTATAATTAACTGGAATTCGCCCTAATCGAAGTTCCATAAAATTTTATGTAAAATATCTTTTTTAATTAATAGTTTTGTTCCATTCCCTTAATGAAAAAGTTTCATTAAAAAACTAGTTGCGTTAAAAGTAATATGCTTTTCATTCATTTTAAGAAATTGTTGGTACACTGTATCATATCATAAACCGCCGAAATTATTCTGCAAAGCATTTAAATTTACAATTAATTTTCTCTCTTTTTTGGTAAAAATACAGATTTTTACTCATCTATCTATCCATTAACCAATAAATTTGGACAAATAATACTTTTATTGGGTATAAGGCTTATATAATGGTAGAGGCTTGACAAATGGAAGAAGCATGCCTATTATACAGAATACCGAATAAATACCATATATTCTTGACATGTCAGGTGAAAATGATAATATATATGAACATTAGGGTGGTCCTTATATTGCACTTTGTCGATTTATGCTGCTCCCAACCCTAAAAACGTGAAACGATGTCTAAAAAGTAAATTCTGAAAATTTGAGCAAAATCTATTAACCCTACGATGCTGCTCAAATTGGTCAAAGTTTAGGCTTCTGGGCCAAAATGGCCAAAATTGGAAAAAAAAATTATAAATTAAAATTTAATGAATATATCAAAACCTAAATACTTTTTGATTTACATTTGCCCAGAGATACTCTGATAAAAAAATATAAAGTTTTTGGGATATCGTTAACTCTCGTTATTCCGGGACCAAAAAAAAAAGGTAAAAAATAGCATATTTTTCAAACCTCTAAATTGATTTTTTTTAAAAATTTTGGTAAACAAAATTTTGAAAAATGCTAATTTTCTTTATTAATTTTAGAGTATATTAGTTGGGTATTAAAAATTAAAAAAAAAAAAATTTTAAAATCTATCCTTTCAATTTTCGGGTATACCCATTTCAAAATGGCGGGTTTCAAGGAAATCAAAATTTGATGCCAAATTTTCAAAAATTAATTTAAAAAAATCCATATAGTTACTAATAATCAATAAATTTTTTTTGTTTACTTATTTTGGCTTATAAATAGCCATTAAAAAATAAGTACAATTGAAAAACATTGTTAACCTATGTTAGCCCGGTAGCGAAACTACACATTTTAGAAAATTTGGAGCTTTATGCAAAAATTAATAAAAAAAATAAAAATGCTTGAAATTACTACTAAAGTATGGTTTTTGTATTCTACTAGAATAGAACTAAACATATAAAAAATATGAAGTTATATGCACGTCGTTAACCCTTGTTTACCACTGGGCAAAAAAATGGTATTTTTAAAATCAATGCCCATAGGGTATTTATCAATGGTTCCATAGGGTATTCCTGTTCAAAATTTTAAGAAAATCGAAACACCATTGTCAGATTTCTCATGGAATTACAGATATTTATTAACTTTTTAAAAACAACTCTGATCTATTTTTAAAATCCAGGTATCATCGTTGGAAAGACGCCACACAGAACGCGAAGAACGTTTGCATATGCTCGTAGAGGCTTTAAGTAAAGGACGTTTAAATGGAGCTTTAGACGACCTATTGGCCGATAACAATAATCAATGAGATTTTCTTAAAAATCAGCTATTAACACAACGTTAATTTATAAATTGAGTTTAATTTAATTATGATTTAGTTAACTTTTATTTACAAAACAAATTAATAGAAGAGTTTTAAGTATTAATTACAAAATTATGTTTGCAAAAAAAAAAAAAAACTGGGGGAATATTATATTGTAATTATACAACTATATAAGTTTTAAGTCAGTTTTACAAATTTCTAGTAAATTATTTACATTTTTTTTATGTACCCAGTCAGAAACTGCCAGTGTTACAAAAAATCAAGCACTGCCATATCACTGGCTAACCGAGGAATTGTAAATATATTAATGGCAGAACACTAGTTTAAGACCATTTTTTCAAAAAGCGTTTTGTCAGTATATATTTTACAATAATTTCAGTGGTCCACAAAAAAAAAAAAACATTGGCAAAGAATTGGCTGAAACAGTTATTAAAACGTGCTTTCCCAGTGCTATCCAATGGCTCAAAAGTCTAACAGCTGGTAAAGCATTTATTTTATAAAAATGATGATGTTTTGTTTAAAAAAGTTTGCAGTCAGAAGGTTTCGAGTTCAATCCCGGTTCCAGGCCTATTTTTTTTTTTTTGATTTTTTAATGCTTTTCAATATTTTTTTTATGTAAAGTAGATTATTTTTGTTTCTGGAAAAGCTCTTTTAAGACCAATTTCTGTTTTGTTTTCCTAACGTTGGCAAGTTGATTCCACCAAACCTTATGCCAGTGTTGACATATTCGAGCAGACAACTGTTACCCAGCCGTTATCTTTCACTTTCGTTTTAAGCTATCAAGTATTATATGTTTCGTTAGCTCAGTGGGTAGAGCTGTCGGCCAGGGTTCGAATACCGTTGGGACCAACAAAATTGTAAATGAACTTTTTTTAATTTGTTTTGGAAAATCTCTTTTTAAACCATGGTTTTATATACATTTTGCCGACGTTGGATATTTTGTTTACCCAGTGCTGGTCCGACACTTTTTGAACAAACGGAATTTTTGTCTAATGATTTTATCATTTTGCGATTATGAAAGCACTTGTTGCCAGCACTTGTATCACCTCTTAAAGTGACTTGCAAGAGGTGGAAAGTTTTTTTTTTTTTTTGGTTTCTGAATGGGTAGTTGTAAAATTACATAGCACTTCGATAATATTCCCCCAGTTTTTTTTCTACGTGTATGTATTTCAAAAGATTATGTCTATTGTCACTAAGCTGGGTTTTACAGACATTGTCATTACAACAAAATTGGACAGAAAGTTTCAAATTAACTTTCAAACCTAGTTTAAATTGTTACATATTTTATATTGAACCAAAAACTTAAAATAATAAATTACAGATAATAAAATTATGGACTGAACATTTTATGATAAAAAAACAATTAATTATTGTAACTGAATTTTAAACAGTATTATTTAATGAATTTCTAAAACTTGCAAAAGAGTTTTGAATCGAAAGGAAACTACAATTCAAACAAAAAAGGAAACATAAATTATAAAAAGCCAGTGTCAAATTTGTAAAAAAAAAAACACACACAAAAACCTATAACGCTACCGTCGTTCAGTTTCCTTCCAAAGGTTTTTAAACAAATATTAAATCAATAAAAAAGAAACGAGAATTTTAACGTTATATTTAAAATACAATTAAAAATAATATGTAGTTATTGAGTTCAAGTATGATATCTAGTAGTTTAGCAATTACAAAATATTTCTAAATTTTTTAATTGTGTTTCAAATCAAAATCACTTAAACTATATTTAAAACTAATATTTAACAGAGTTTATCGTATTGTATTTGAATATTAGAAATTCTGCAATTGGTATTTGTACTTATTATTTGTGTTACTTATTCTATCGTAGTTTTTAAATTAAATAATAAACATTTTAATGTAGTATCAATTTATAAAAATTATAAATATTAGATTTTGAAAATCCTTTTTTTTTTTTTTTTGTTTGTTTCATGTATTTTAACTTTATATTGTTTTTTTCAAAAACATCTGTTTTTATATTTATTTTTAATTATTTAAATTTTCCTTAATACTAACAAACAATTTACACTAAAGCTCAAAACAATTTGCAATATTTTTCTAAATACTCGTAGTTATTATTTATTTAAAATAAACAAAAAAAAAAAAACATGAATTTGCCCTATTTATAGGTATTAATTTTTAAGAATTGATATGTTTTCTGTATTATGATAAAATTAAATAAAAAAAATAAAAAACTTTTTAAAAGTTAAAATAAAAAACAAAATGAATGACTCGCTCGAATAAGGGTATAAGCGACAACTTTTTGAAAACTCGGGTTTTGCATAATACGGCATTTTAGAGATAAATAGATCATCCTGTAAAGCAAGATTGCTGAAAATTTGCATCCGTTTTGGACCGCGAATTTTTCGAAAAGTGCAATTTTGAGGTTCGCAAAAGTTACTAAATTGAAAGATTGAAGTGGTTTTTACACATTGCACATGAGTGTATACATTGCACATGAGTGTATTAGTTTAACTAATGCCCTTTGAAATCGCAAATAATTCTTTCAAATATCTAAAAAATCAATAAAAAAATATTAAAAAATTAGGGCATATTTGACACATTTAAATTCAAATTTTTAACCACTTGCATGTACAATATTTAAATAAAATTTTCTACTCGGATACAATTAGACTTGTTTTATCGAACTGTGATTAAAAACATTACAAAATGTGACTTTAAAAGAGTTTCCCACGTTTTTATCTTCTCCTGTAAAGTTCTAAAAATGGATTATATATCTTTATTCGAGCGAGGCATTCAAATCTTTTTTAATTTAATGAACTAAATACCTAGGAGATAAGTTAGTTTAAAAAACAGCTAGAAAAAATTACTGTATTTTCGCAATAGTTATTTAAAGCAATCACTTTTAATATTAAAATAAACAATTACCAAACAGTATTGCTTAAAATGGCCGAATTTGAAAAACTTTTTATTTTCGAGTTTTTGTGGTTCAGTTTCAACGTCTCCAGTCACACAACTTCTGGATGCCGCAAATTACAGCATATTCGCTGTTTAGCAGTGAGCGGAAATAAATATCTCCACTGGTTTCAGAGTTATTGCAATTTTAAAAAAATCTGTCCAGGAAATGTTTTCACTCACCAGTGTTGCCATAGTTTAAAAATGTAAAAAATCGTGGTAAGCTTGAAATCAAATTTTGGTGAGAGATTCTAAAAGAACATTGAAAATTCAGAACAATAGCTTTCCTGCCAAATTGGACCAGTATTTTCCGGGAAGTCGTACGAATATCCAGAAAAAAAACTGAAAAAAATCGTCAGAATGTCCTTTTTTGAAAAATTTTCATAATTTCGAAAATATTGGAGAAATACTAATGAAACTTGACAACCCAATAGTGAAAATGTGATCTACAATATGACGGTAAAATAAAATAAAACCAACTTTGTTTCTTAAGTCTTTTATATTTTTCGGTTTTGTTTTATTGAAATTCATACGACTTCCCGTGTTTTGCATACGTCGGGAAATACTCGGATTAAAAATAATCAGTTTAACTAAACCACGTATTCCAATTTAACATATGCCGAAAAGTTTGTTAAAATATCTTATTTACTTTTCGAGTTATAACGTTTCTAATAAAATCCCATCCAGGATTGCCATTTTTCAAAAAGAATTTTTTTTCGGGGACGACCTAATTTTAAGATTTTTTTTAGTTTAGGAATAAAGCGGAACATATTGGCTACTATTCATAGTAAAACCAAGTTTGTTTCTTAAGTCTTTTGTATTTTTTGGTTTTGTTTTATTGAAATTCATTTGATTTCCCGGTTTTTTGAATAACTCGGGAAATAGTAGTCCGATTTGGCTGGAAACCCTATTGTTTGGATTTTCGATGCGATTTCAGAATCTTTCACCCAAATCCAAAAATTCCTAAAATTTAGGACTTCCCCGAAAAAAATTTTTTAAAAATGACAATGCTAGTATAAATGGGATTCTATTAAAAACGTTTAAACCTAGTTTAAACTAAGTTTAAACAGAGTTTAAACTAGCTTAGATATAAAGCGGAACATATTGACGAATATGCAAAGTAAAACCAAGTTTGTTTCTTAAGTCTTTTGTATTTTTCGGTTTTGTTTTATTAAAATTCATACGATTTCCCCGTTTTTTGAATAATAATAATAATAGTCGATAAAATTCCATTGTATTTGGTACAAATTTCTTTAAAGTATCTCCATGGTTTCTGAGCTATTGCAATTTTAACCCATAGTTTAAAAATGTAAAAAATCCGGAGAAGCGTGAAATCAAATATGGGTGAGAGATTCTTAAAGAGCTCCTAAAATCCAAAACTATACAGTTTCCAGCCAAATCGGACAAGTAAAAAAATTGTAGCTATCTCCAATATTTTTGAGTATTAGTATGAAATTTGGGTGAGAAATCCTGAAAGAGCATCGAAAATCCAGAACATGTTTTTCAGCCAAACCGGACCAGTTTTCCCGAGATAGTCTAAAAACGGGGAAATCGTATGAATTTCCAGAAAAAAACTGAAAATAATCGCCACAATGTCCTTTTGTTCATAATTTCGAAAGTATTTCTTACGGAAATATAATAGCCCCTTAAATAGCTTTAATTCTATTATCTGGTATGAATTTCATTTTGATATCTCCCCTTGTTTCCGAGTAATTGCAAAATCCGCCCAGGAAATGTTTTTACTCGCTAGGGTTGCAATAGTTTAAAAATGTAAAAAATCCGGGAACTTTGAAATAAAATTTGTGTGAGAGATTTTGAAATAACATCGAAAATCTAGCACAAAAGGGTTTCCAGCTGAATCGGACCCGTATTTCCCGAGTTATTAAAAAAATTAAAATTTAATAAAACAAAACCGAAAAACAACAAAGACTTAAGAAGCGAACTTGGCTTTATTTAAAATTATAGTCACAGTGTTCCATTTAGCAGAAAAAAATCGTCTACAATTTTGTTACCTTAACAATTGGTTATCTTCAATTTATTCTAAATTAAAATATGATAATAATAAAAAACAAATTTGTATCCCAAAATTCTGATAGATTGCTTAGCAGTGGACGGAAGCAGAATATTTCATTAAATATCTTAAATTCCATACTATCATCTGGTAAAAATTTTGTTCAAATCTCTCCACCGAGTTATTGCATAGTTTTAGGGTTTCCATAGTTTAAAAATAATAAATAATATGGGGAAACCAGAAATTCACTTCAAATTAAATTTGGGTTAAAAAATCTGAAAGAGCATAGATTTTATAGTCAAATCGAATTATTCAAGATACGGGAAAGTCGTATGAATATCAATAAAACATAACCGAAAAATACAAAAGATTTAAGAAGCAATCTTGACTTTTTTTGTAAATAAACGTCAAAATATTAAATTTGAAAAACTGTTTATAATTCCGAAAGTATAAGATACCTCAATAAAACCTGGCAACCCGGTAGCGGAGAAAGTGGTCTACAAATTGTTATTATTATAAATAAGCTGAGATTATTATTCTTTATTATAATAATAATCTCAGCAAAACTTCCTATTACCCGGTTATAAGTTTGGGAATAAGCAATTAAGGTCGGTAACTGGTTACTTTTCTGTTACAAACTCTTTTATTTTAACAAAGACAGGTCCATTAGAGTGGATCAAAGAAAAAAAATTTCGGAATTTGACTTCGGCGATAGGCGGGATCGGTTTATATAGACATTACAAGATTACGTGTGAAATTTTAGACAGTTCGCACTTGACATTCGGTGTCCCCCGAGCCCGTGAAAATTCAATTATTTTTAAAAATATAGCTTAGTGAAAAAAATCTTCAAAATTTTAAATAAACTGAACTGATATATTTTTTTTTTTGTAAATATGTTTGACGATCGTAGTTATTTAGATAAAAAGTATTGGCAAAATTATCTCTTTTAATCAGATTTTAACACCCAAAAATTACCCCCTAAAAGACTAAAAAACCCACTAAACTGGAAACCCCTAACTAGGTAACACTAAAGTGATCCTCACGGATCAAAATGTGAAAAAATTAAAGATATACAAATTTGTATGTGGCGTATGGAGCGATTCATTTCCAGGATATTTGCCAATAAATAATTTTGAGAAAATGGTTAATTTATTTGAATTTTTTACCACTTCCGTTCTATGTATTGCTCTAATTTGGTTATTACATATTAAGAGTAGAGTCAACCCATGTTGACCAGAGGGGAGTGTGATCTGTCTCCCGTAATTTCACCCGTAATCTTTCAATGACCAGTTAAACCGATCCCGCCTATCGCCAAAGTCGAATTCCGATTTTTTTTTCTGGTAACACCTTACAAAACACATATTACCTCTAGTGTAAATGTAATAAGTTTTTTTGGTTTTGAAAATTAAATTTTTTTATACTGGGTATTAAATTTAAATTTAAAAATTTTTAACTACAAATTTTATAAATGAAATTTTTTATAAGTTTTTAGTGTAAAAATAAACTTTTTGTAATAAGAAGGTAACATGTTACTTCTCTATTACAACCCTCATTGCTTTAATAATAAGGGCATTAGGGTCGCCCAAAAAAAAAGGACTGTCTAATTTTAGAGCTCCACAAGTCTGTCCCTGTTCCAATAGTGATCAGTAGTGCTCAGTCCAAATTACTGCGAAATCGGTCAACATTTAGAGGTCGCTATAAATTGACGATTTTTCATGGTTAAGCCGAAAATTAACAGAAACTAAAATTTGATATGGATATAGAAAGGTTTTTTAAGAGACTTATAATAAAACTTTGTTTAAGTAATTTTAGACTCCTAAGCACGAATCTGAAGTCAAACACCTAAGTTAAACCATCCTCCGAAATATAGGTCTAGTGGGTTTAAAACTCTGGCCTATGTTCCATATATTTCTGGATATACTTAATGGATTTCCAAGTTTGACCCCTCGTTTTTTTATTGGAATGCGTATTATAAGCATGCCTTTAATATTTCAAAACTTTTTAGCAAATCTAAATGTTGTAAGTACAATTTCAAAAAAATACGATTTTCGAGATCCCTCCGGTGTTCGGAAATACTGTTGCACATTTCCCGACATAGTTTTTCTCAAATGAGAGTTAAATTTATGTAGTGGTGGAACGTTTTTTACTTCAGATTCAGATTTAAAAAAGAGTTTAAATTCATCGGTAATAACTACACTTGAATTAACTTTATTTTTACTTATTATTATTTTTTAATTCTGCCTTCAGAATATTTTATTTCAATTTTAAGATCATAGAAAGAGTGAAAATAGTATTTACAAATTATATAAATACACTGTAAAACAACAATACACAGTCAGAAATATATAAAGAAATACAATTACGCTAAAACACTAGAAATTGCACGGAATATAGGAGACGAAACCAACATTCGCATTTAATAGCGACCTCTAAATAACGTCTGATGGAGCCAATTTTTGGCATTCACGTATATTTTGATAAAAGGAACAAAAGCAAGCTTGTGGAGAAAGAATCAGAATATACTTTAATTTTTTCATACAAGCGTGGGACAGTCTAAAAGGCATGTCCATATAGGTAACATTTTACTTCTCACTTACAGGTAAAGAGTTACTAAATCTTTAAATGTTTAGATCGTATATTATTTTGGAATTGACAAATTTGTATTAAAAATTGAATTATATTAAATTTTATGTAGAAGCGAACTAATTATACCATAAAACATTTAAACATGTGAAATTTTAGTTACTAATGAACAGTCAGTAATACCAACAGTTGCGAAGTAATGCAAGAGTAAGGAGTTTAACTTATTACCAGGTAACATGTTCCTTAATAACAAAATATTATATAGGTTTTTCTGAGATAATAATAGTGATAATAAACATTAATTCTAATAGATTGCTTAGCAGTGGGCGGTAAAAGAATAGTCCAATAAGTGGCTTAAATTCCAATATATCACCTGGTTCAAATATCTCCACTGGTTTCCGAGATATTGTAATTTTAACAAAAGAGTATATTTTTTTTTACTGGATAAACATAATTAATTGGTTTAAAATTCCTAAAATTACTCAACATCTTGAGTGAATAAATATATTGTCACCAAACCCTGGACAGAACGTACCGGAAGAAGCCATCCTTGTCCGACTAGCTCACGGACGACAGGGGGGGGGGGGGGTATGACCCGCTACTTCCGGTCGAGGGCCGAACAATAAAATTTATACAAAAAACTACATAAAACTAACCCCAAAAAAAACACAACTCAAAATCAACAACAAAAACAAAATTAACCGCAACATATCACTCAAAATGTTCCATTACTATATGTCCCTAAACAAAAAAACTATATTTTCTAACAAAACGGACAGAAAAAAAAATTACAATAAACTGAACTACAATACACAAAAACGAGGACAAAAGATATAATATGTCCCCCCTAGCTTGCCCACCCTTCCATGGTAATCTACACTTAACATTTAAACGACTACCCCACAAACTTTTTTCAAAAATTATTTAAAAATATAAAAAAGTCTAGTCTTTTATATTTTTGATTGCTATGTTGATAAAAAATTATGAAAATGCTAGAAATTGTATATAATTTTGAAAAATTTGCCAAATCGAAAGATGAATTTTTCAAATACACAAAGTCTAAAATCTTTTAAAATTTATTCCGTTTTCATTCAATACATAAATAATGGATGGTTTTTATTAAAATACTATTAAAATTATAAAAATTATATTGTCAGGGTTGCCACATAGCAATTTTAAAAAATGTTCCAAAACCGCGATCTTTTCCAATAAAATTTAAAAAGCGGTTAACTTAAAAAAATTATTATTCGCTTATTTTTTTTTGAATAAAGATTTGATCATAAAATTTAAAATTTTAAAATATCTTAAACCGTTTCAAAGTTTTAGCTTTGGTTGCTAATATTTCTACCAGATAGCGCTTTAAGGCAAAAACAAATTACAACATTTTTTAATAAAGCATGCTTCTATACATTTGCAAAGTTTGTTTCTATGACGTGCCATTAATGATTTAAATTTGGGTAAAAAATTCTGAAAGAGCATCGAAAATCCAAAACAGTAGGTTTTCCAAACAAATCGGACCAGTATTACCCAAGTTATTCTGAAAACGGGGAAGTCGTGTGAATTTCAATAAAACAAAACAGAAAAATACAAAAGGTTCAAGAAAGAAACTTTGCTTTATCTTAACACATAACACCCTGTAGTTACCATATGGTAAAACAAAACATGCAAGGATGTTTGGGGTGCCTGTGCTTAATGTAATGAATGAATTATAAATGAACACGTGCTTTATAAAGTAGACCAATAAAATAATTTTTCGAAATTTGATTATAACAGCTACATAACCTCAAATTTAGTCAATTTTTGAAAATGGAAAAAAGAGTTAAAAGTGGATATATTTATTAAAAATATTGAAACAAATACAACTCCAATATTGAAACAAATACAACTCCAATATTTCAAAATGACGGACTTGTTTTTTCAAATATATTTATTATTGTACTTTTTTTTAACTACTCATTTAGGTGTTGCCATATGTAAAATTCATCGATGAAAATGCCAAATTAGAAGAGAAAACATATTTCGTGGGATATGGTTTTTATTAGAGAGACAAACTCCAAACCACCCAAAACATTGTCTAATGAACAAATTTAAAAAACAAAAGTGTAAATTTTTTAAAAATCGTTCAAAAAGTACACAAATGTGCCAGAACAGAAGATTGAATGTCAAATTGAAATTTGGGAACTTTTATCGAAAATTCGCTAGATAACACACATTCATTGATGGAAATGTTTCCTTTTCTAACAGTTTACAACAAAAAAATGTCTAGGGTGTTTCGCTTTAAATAACCGTCACAATATTCTGAAAAAAAAGTGATTTAACATTTTATGACCATAATAACTGGCTAGCTTCAATTTGTTCTGAATTATAATAATAATAAAAATAATAATAATACTCATAATAGATTAGCGTTCTAATTTTTAGGAAATTTAGTAAATTGAAGTTTTAAAACAAAATTAACATGTAGTCCTATAAGGTATGTTTCAATGGCACTAAGAATATTTAAAAGAAATATTTTGTATTAGAAAATTAGAAAAAAATGCTCTCAATTTACACTTAAAATATAATATTTTTGCAACATTTTATTTTTTTTTCTTCAAATTTTCTTGTAAATAGAAATTACGCATAAATTTTAAAAATTAGTAAGGTTAATAAGGTTATTACCACCGATTCGATATATATCAGACACGCTGATTTCAATGGCGTACTTTATTTTTCGATCTATGGTAAAGTTTTTCCACAAAACGACTTTAACGTTTTGGCAAAAAATGTAGATTAAACCGCTATTTAGCGGTTTTTCTTATTTTCCCAATTTTTACTGTTTAAGCGAATTTTCTCGCTAAACTATCAATTGACCTTTACAAATGATCATGCAGTAGAAACAGCATAATAGAAAGAGGTGTTTCAGCAATTTTAATATGGTACCTCATATGCAAAATGCGCGATTTGTCAACAATTTTATATGGCAGCATAAATTTACGAGATGAACCCAGGGTGCAACCTTTAGTATGATATGTGAAAAGTATATGTGCAAAAAATCATCAAAAATTTTTACATTTGAAAAAGTTTTTCTAACAAAAACCGCTACTTTTGTGAGAAATATGTACGAAAACTGAAGTTATGGAAACTTTTACATATATAAAAATTTGTTTGTTGTAATTTGGAAATGTAATTTTTAAATGAATTTACATATCATACTAAAATCTAGACCTTGGGGTCATCCAGGAAAGCTATGGTGGCATGAAACATTTTTGACAAATTGCTACTTTTTCATAAAAAACTCTTTGACAAAATAACTTCCCCAATGACTCTTACAGCGAGTTTAGTTTTAAGCTTTGGGAATTAAATATGTACAATAAATTTTACTACTGGTCTTATCCTTAGATTTCAACAGAAACAAATCAGTTTATAGTAATTAAATGTGCTAAAGTCCCAAAACTTATTTAACAAATTGTGAAAAGCAATCTGATGTAGGCGTGTCCCTATCCGGATTTCATTCCTGCCTAAGGAAATCTTATCAGATTTATTGCATTTGCAAATTGTTGTATTTAAATAACATCACGAAAATGCGTCAAAATGTACAGTCATTTTGCGGAAAAAAACTGTACCATAGATCGAAAAATAAAGTACGCCATTGAAATCAGTATAACCGAAATATATAGATTAGATGTCATGCCGTGTTATATATCAAATAACGTAATTTCGAGAAATTATCAGTAAGAGAAATGGTTCACGAAAATAAAATATTTCTTTACTTGTGTTCTATTTTCAGATATATTCCTCCCTTTATCAAGGAGTCAACTCAACTTTTGCTTGCCATATATTTTTTACAACTTAAGCCTATTATCAATACCCTCCAATAATTAAATTCTTCAAAATATGATCATTTTAATATTATTAATATTGTAAATTTTGACTACCCTACTAGATGAAAATGTGAATCACAATAATGCTAAATATATACTTTAAATACTTATTTATATTATTTGAAAAGATATTGCAATGAATTTCAGTATTAACTTATAAAAATATATTTATATGTATACCTAAAATATACTGAACTACATGTTGCTTTAATGTGTGAAATTTCCTATAGAAAAAACCTCAGATTCTGACTATAGAAAACATATAGACTTTTTGCTATAGAAAAACCCTCACATTTTCAGACTCTGAGAACTTTTTCCTATAGAAAACATTCGGATTCTGAGAACTTTTTCCTATAGAAAAACATTCAGACTCTGAGAACTTTTTCCTATAGAAAAACTTTTGGATTCTAAGGTTAGTTTCGGAGGACCTTTACATGAAGAGACCCATCATATTCTGAGGATATATATTAAAAACTGCCAATGTTATGTTGTATAATATCTGTAATTACCACAAATAAATCAATTGCGAAACAAACATATAATTTTGCAAATTTTTGTATTAAAAAAATTTTAATTTAATAAGATATAAGCATTCATTATTAGGGGGGCTTTTTGCAATAACAAATAAATAATATTAAAGCTATATTACCACTATTTTGCCCATGTTAAAATTGGTAATACACTATCATTTCTCATTTAATTTAACAAAAATTATAGGTGATTTTTCGAACATAAAAGTCAAACAGAAATTATCTATTGTTTATGGTAATATTGCCGTGAAACATAGAAAACTCTATGTTGGTGAAATCAGCTTAAAAATTTAGGCAATATTACCTATAATTTGTATGTGTGTATACAGAGAGAATTCCTTGGACGAGTTTTAATGAAATTGTTACACTAAACTAATGAAATTTTCTTCGCAATGGGAATGGAAAATTTCTTAAAACTTCATAAAAAAGCTTCATAGTTTTAATGAAACAATTTTTAATGAAACTTTCTTATTAGTCGTATAAAAGTTTTAATAAATAATTCGAAATGATTCATTAAATTTTATGAAAAACTGCATTAAATTAATGAAAAGTTTCAATGGACGAGTTCCAGTGACACTTCATAGATCTAATGCAAAACTTCATTCATAACATGCTGAGAATTCTCTCAGTGAAGATCTATACAACTTTCTTTTAACCCTTTCGAACAGAAAAAAAACTATTGGATATACATTGTTGGAACTAGGTGGACCTTAAAGACTAGGAAAAAGCAGACATTTATACCGAGACAGAATTTCAGTTTTCGTCACTAGAGGCAGCTGGGATATTTAATCTTAATTGGTGGCTTTGATTTGAAATTTGAGTACTCATAATTAAAAACACTCACTATTAAAAGTTTATGAATTTTATTGAATTATAAAAAGTTTTCTATATGTTGAAAAACACTTGAATTTTTGGGCTATATTATACCAACCGGGTAGAAAGAGTCAAGGGGCAAATTACACGATATTCACCTTCGTCCACCCATATCTACACTTTCGCCCTATTGCTGACACGAATTGTCAAATTATTTTAAATTCTGTTTTTAAAATTACATTTCGTATCATTCATACTGTTCTATAGTAGATATGGGTGAACAGGGGTGGATAGCGTGTGAATTGTAAGGGCGAAAATCGGACTTTCATTTGGAATCAAGAATACTATCAACCAAAAGAGTCTTTTGTACGGATTTAGTAAACTTACATTAACGTTTGTATAGTTTTTGTTTAAATCTATTAATACACATTTTGAAATATTTTATATGAATAATATTTATTTAGTTTTTATATTTTTAAAGATTTATTGGTCAACAATATTAACATATTTGCTTTTACGATACAATTTATATAATACTGAATTTAAGAATTAATTTGAGATATAATCATAAAAAAAAAACAATTCGAATCCCAAACAACAGCAACATGACACATATTATTTGTTTAACATTTTCGAATATTTATATAAAACTTTAAATATAATAATTTTAATATAATAATTAATAATTTTAATATAATAATTTTTATGGAGAACAATAAATTTCAATTTTGATTATTTTATTTTTAATATAATTTTTTTATTTCACACATTAAAGCAACATGTAGTTCAGTATATTTTAGGTATACATATAAATATATTTTTATAAGATAATACTGAAATTCATTGTAATATCTTTTCAAATAATATAAATAAGTATTTAAAGTATATATCTAGCATTATTGTGATTCACATTTTCATCTAGTAGGGTAGTCAAAATTTACAATATTAATAATATTAAAATGATCATATTTTGAAGAATTTAATTATTGGAGGGTATTGATAATAGGCTTAAGTTGTAAAAAATATATGGCAAGCAAAAGTTGAGTTGACTCCTTGAGAAAGGGAGGAATATATCTGAAAATAGAACACAATTAAAGAAATATTTTATTTTCGTGAACCATTTCTCTTACTGATAATTTCTCGATATTACGTTAATTGATATATACACGGCAAGACATCAATTCTATATATTTCGGTTATATTGATTTCAATGGCGTACTTTATTTTTCGATCTATGGTACAGTTTTTTTCCGCAAAATGACTGTACAGTTTGACGCATCTTCGTGATGTTTTTTAAAAGTAAAATTTATTTATTTACTAAACTCGCTGAAGAGCGTTTTTTTAATTTTATCGGTTTTCGTGAACTCTATAGCTAAATAATTAATCGAGCTAATCAAATGTTCACACAGTAGAAAGAGTCATTGGGGAAGTTGTTTTATCAAATTGTTTTTTATGAAAAAGTCGCAATTTGTCAAACATGTTTCATGCCACCATAGCTTTCCTGGATGACCCCAAGGTCTAGATTTTAGTATGATATGTAAATGCATTTAAAAACTACATTTCCAAATTTTCAACAAACAAATTTTTATATTTGCAAAAGCTTTCCTAACAAAAACTTCAGTTTTCGTACATATTTTTCACAAAAGTACCCCTACTTTTGTGAAAAATATGTTAGAAAAACTTTTTCAAATATAAAATTTTTTTGGTATTCACATATCATACTAAAAGTTGCACTCTGGGTTCATCTCGTAAAGCTATGCTGACATATAAAATTTTTGACAAATCGCGTATTTTGCATATGAGGTACCATATTAAAATAATTGTTTTTTTGCTGAAACACCTCTTTCTGCATGACCATTTGCTAAGGTCAATTGATAGTTTAGCGAGAAAATTCGCTTAAACAATAAAAATTTGTAAAAATAAGAAAACCCGCTGAATAGCGGGTTTAATCAACATTTGTGTTAATCAAATATGTGTCTCAAATAAGAATACAGGGGTTGTATTTACATTTCAACAATATGTAAAAAACTGCATTTATATGCGCCAAACGTTAAAGTCATTTTGTGGTAAAACTTCACCATAGATCGAAAAATAAAGTACGCCGTTGAAATCAGCGTGTCTTAAATATATCGAATTGGTGGTAATTACCTTATTAACCTAACTAATTTTTAAAAGTTATGTGTAATTTGTATTTATAAGAAAATTTTAAGAAAAAAAAATGTTGGAATAATATTTTTTTAAGTGTATGCATTAAGTTATAGGTTTACAGCATTTTTTTTTTTTTTTTATTTATAATACAAAAGGTTTCCTTTAAATATTCTTAGTGCCATTGAAACATACCTTATAGGACTACATGTCAACTTTGTTTAAGATTTTAAATTTTTTCGCTAGAAATTTATTTTTTAACTTTAATCTGCACGTTTCACTTATTAGCCAAGTTTTAAACTGTGTAGCCTTTTCAACAAATCATGCTATTTATACTCGTTTGCTATCAATATCCTTTGTGTCCTCATAAGTTCTATTCATTTTACACATTGTGGTGTCATAATAAACAATTTGTATTTTACGCCTAAATGCGTTTTCTTTATTCTGTTATTATTCGGTATTCGGCATACTCGGAATGTTTTTCACATTTGACCGAATAATATCAGTATTTTGCTTAATTATTCAATTAAACGATAACGCGGGCCTACAAGGTTTTCTAACCAAGAATCAGATTCTGATTCAACACGTCTAAAGCCTTCGGGACTTTAGACGTGTTGAATCTGAATCTGACCTTAGCATATCCCTATCACGTTTTCGAGATATTCTAACCTAAAAGTGCAAAAAACACGTTTTTGGAAAACATTTGAGTTCTTGTAACTTCCAGAAAAATTTTTGTTAAGAACTGTGTATCCCTACTTCTCAGTGACAAATGAAGATTTTTCTTCTCGTTTTTTTCTGACTGAAGCACAAACATGTTTTTATCTACAAGCGCTTGTTGTTGTTTTTATGTAAAAAATTTAAACACACTTGAAAAACAACCACCACCACGTTTATTGTAGAAATGCACGCACACATATTCTCAAAATCATTTAAAAAATTAAACTAAATATTAGAAGAACAAATTAGTTGAAGTACAACTGAAATTTGTTCATGTGGTAAAATGAGATAACTGATAACCAGGGACAGGGAGTGTGCTTTAGGCGCCTATAATATGCATGCTAAATCTTAAAATATGCACTTATTATTTTTTTTAATGTTAATTTTCTTCGAAATTAATGCAGTTTTTCATAAAATTTTATGAAATATTTAATTTTATATATTAAAAATTTCATACGCCTAATGACAAAGTATCATTAAAAATGGTTTCATTAAAATTATGAACCTTTTTCATTCATTTTATGAAATTTTTCATTTACTTTGTGAAGAAAACTTCACTAGTTTTGTGAAAAAATTCATTAAAACTCGTCCATGAAAATTCTCTCTGTGTATTTTAAATGAACCGGATCAATAAAATATATTGAAAAATAGGCGTTTAGTCCCGATGCATTAACTTCAGCCTTATAAATTGAAAGTTTCATTGAGTTCTTGAGAGGTGAGTTTTCTTAACATGTCCTTCCTACATCTGTATCATTAAATAGGGGTATGGATCAAAGCCATTTTAAACGTAAATGTAAAAAAATATAATAATGGTGATGGATGTATGAGACTCGAACCGACACATTATAGCACTCTTATTTGTATATTACTGACATTTTGTCTATTTATTCTCAACTATAGTATAGTTAAACTGAATAAAAACTGATAACCGCGTTCTAAAAACATCATATTTTCACTATAAAAATTAACACTCTAACTGTTTTAAAGTACACCCAAAAGTGGACATTGAAACAAAATTTAAAAAATATGAAAACTTGAGAATATTTTGCAATTTTCAAATTTTGTCAAGTTCTTAATGCAGACGATTTAAGTATGTGTATAGAAAAATATATCTCACTTTCTGCAGAGATATATCTGTTGATATATCATTCGTTTCATGGTACAACACATTCCCCTATATTTTTTATAATGTCCGACCGAACAGTTCGGCCAAAAAACTATATTTTGTCGGTTTTTTGATATCTAGAGGCAATGATGACAAATTTTGGTATTGGAAACATGTTTGTTGAGCCGATTTAATTCGATTTTGTTATAAAATTTAAGAGAAAAGCCGAAGTTTAGCTATAAAGTTAAAAGTTCGGCCGCCGAACTATTTTCAATTTGGCCGAACTTTCTGAGGCCGAACAGTGAATTCATCGCTTAACTACAGACTGTTCTTCAAATTTGACACTTAAAATAGCCCAATAAACATTTTTCCATCCGCCAAATTTGTCCATAATGCTTTAAGATACCGAATACAGACTAAATGCATTTTCTGGCCGAACTGTTCGGTCGGTCACTAATTTTTTTATAAAGGAATATTTTTCTCACTCTTTTGTCAACCTTTGAAGTGTTCACATCGTACTAATCAGTCAAACCGCACTCTATATTGTACGGGACGTTTTTAGTTCTGTGGTGCTGATCCTGGTGAAACAATAGACTACAGTTCCATTGTGGAAACAATGGCTAATTTGTGGTTATTGTGAACCGGAGTGCGGTGTGTTCTAATAACAAATTTTGTGGGATGCCAACATTAATAATTAAATATACTTCTGGAAATTTCTGGCAGTGGTACCAACATTGATACCTTAATATATATATATATATATATATGTATATGTCCTTTATTTATCTAAATATAAATAGAATTACATTTCGGAACACCATAAATACTTAAATAAAGTTCAGTGTGAACATAGGGCGTCAAAATTTATTGACGTTTCTGTAATCGTAGTAGTTTAAGAATGAGGGCTGATTGGACCACTGCACTCCGATCCTAGTGTTGGGGCTGCCAACTACCTCTAGGCAGGCAAAAAAAAGAAAAATACGCTGTTAATCAATTTAACTAGATTTAAAAAAAAATATAATTTTCTAAAAAGTAATTGTGCTATTAAAGACAAAAAGTACGAATAATATTCAAAATCCGGCAATAATTGTTAAGGTACGTACCTGGAAATAAGCATTGTGTACTTTTACACCATATACAAACCGTACTTTGAATCCCCTCATTATTTAATTATTATCAAGAAACTAAAATTGTAACGGCGGATTTAACAAAAAGTATCAATCGAGAATATAATTATTTTTAATTTGAGATACATTCCGTTTGTATTCAAAAACTTTTAAATTTTTTATAGCATAACTATAAAAAAATGGAAATTTCGCTGATTTTGACGATTTAGAGGCCATTTAAACGAGGCAATTTTTGCATGCAATGTTGCGTGCAATTATTGTTTGTAGGCAAACGGGGTAGAGAAGCAAGCGGGGTAGCAAAAATTGCACGGTTTTCGTTTTTCAAGATATTTTTTGACATTTCTTTTTGCTATCGTTCGTGTTCTTGTTAATTTGCTTTATTCGTATTCGTATTCGGCTTCTAAAGTGTTGTGTATCGAAAATATTTCGTAAAATAAAAAATAAATAATGTGGAATAAAGAACTATTTATATATTATTTTAAATTATATTATTTTATATTATATATATTATTAAATTATATTATTTTAAATTATTACGAATAAATTAAATTTCAACGAATGAACAATTAAAGAAGATTGGCAAAATAAACGTCAAAAAAATTGCATGCAAAAACTCCTCGTGTAAATGTTCATGATTTTTAGAAGCAACTTTAAAAGAGAATTCAAAAATTGCCTGCAATTAATTTCTTCGTTTAAATTGCCTCTTATTCAGGATATAAAATATATGAGTTTTAAAAATAGGCCATGAGGAATCGATCTAGAATTTAGTCAGTTATTTTTCAAATTTTAAATTTTCCAAATTCATTTAATACTGTAGGCTGTAGGCAAATTTTCGCAAAAAAGTCCAATTTACCCCTCTGTGCAGGAGCGGTAAGACTTTTTTCGTTGCTTGCCAATAATAGACATATTTTGTTGTAAAAAAGAGTATTTTTTTTTATTTCGAACATTTTTCTTTTAAAAATGTAATAACCAGAGAACAATTTGTAGTTTTTATTTTTTTTTATTTTTTTGGAGTTATAATTTTCGAGCCCTCGAGTGAATTTTTATTAAGATTTTCTGGCGTTAAACAATTTTAATTTTTTTTTTAACTTTGTTGTTTTTCTAGTGTTTTTCCACCCTTATATAGAGGTGTTTAAATAAATATATGGTACAAGTGTATATTACGAATATTTTTTATCCAATTATAGTGAACTGGGACCTTTTACATAAAATAGTGTATATAGTAAGCCTGAATTATTTTTATGGTAAAAAATGCCATAAAGTCAAAACTAACTTAAAATTTCGAAAAATTTATGACAATTTAAAGAAAACTAATTTGATTATAACTCATTGTAGTCTCTAGGACTAAATACAACTAAATTTTGACTTATGCAAGTAAGTCATTTATGTTTTTATCTATCAAGTATAACATATCAAGATAGCCCATATAATATAGTAGAGCGGTTGAGTGACAACCAGGAGGCCCGGGTTCGAATCCCATGAGGGCACATTTTATTAAAAAAAAATTTTCAAAAAAAAATATTGTTTTATTAAATTTAGTTATTTTTAATTTATTTTTAGACTTATATATTTGTCCATACTGGTAAGCATATAGATAACCACATATTTTTCTATTGTATTTTTTGTAAAGTGTTTAATAATGATATGTCATTATTTTGCACGACATCCACATATAAAAGTAATGAGATTTGTAATGACAATTGTAAGTACTTGCCATTTCCAAATATGTAACCACTTATATATAACCACTAATACTTTTCTACACTGGGTATGTTTGGAAAAAAAACGAACAATATTTAATTTTTAGTAGTAAAATCTGTGCTTAAAATTATGTTTATTACATACAATCTACGTTGAAAAATGATTAAATTAGACAATTTGGGCACAGAATTTGTGTATTTTTGTTACAACCAGCTGTTCAAATTCTCATTTATAAGGCTAGCTCAATGAAGTTCCTATCCAGTTCCAATACTAATATTCTATGGTATAAAAAAACCATTTAAGAATTTTTTTATTTCAATCTTTAATATATTTTAATTTGACATTTTAACCCATTTTTACCCAGACTTATTTGTACCTGAACCGAAATTTATAGATATGTCTATACCTTTTAGCAAAAACATATATTCAAATTAAAATTTTGTACAAAATGTCAAAAAAAAAGTTATGAAGTCATATGTAATATATTGGAAAAACATTTAACTTACTCTAAAATAAGGTGTTGTGTTAAAAATCTGCGTTAAAAATAGCATACGTATCTAAAGTTTTTAAGCAATTTGTAGTTTTGTACCATATACTTTTTTTCCTAACTGTACATCTGGGTTTAGGTATTTTTAATTATAATTTTATTTGCTGAATCTTAAATTTTATGTTCATTTATTTTATTTTTCCGATTATGAGTTAAACATTTAAACTTCTATAAATCTAAAATAACAAAAAATGTATAAGGATTTTTTTTTTACTCAAAAAGTGCTTTATTTAAATTTGTTATTACACATTTTGTGTGGGAATTTCAATACTTTTCATGAAAAAAATTTCAAAAACAAACGATACAAATTATGTCCAGAAAAATTTGATTCCTGTAAAAAGAATTTTCGATTTTTCTACCAAAATTCTGTTAAAAAAGATTTAATACTTTTTATCATTCCGAAAGGCGATTTACAGCGTTTTTGAAAAGTATTTCCATTTTCGGAAACAAATATTTTAATAGCTAAAACAAATATTTATTATTAATACATATATTTAAGCATGTGATAACTTTTTTAACACAATTACAATTACGATATTTAAAAATATTTAAGAAAATGAAGCGTGCCATACTCAAACTCACTCACGTTCACGTGAGTAAATCTAGGTTCACGTGAGTAGATATAGGTTTCACTCATTAACGCGAATTGCGTTAATTACGCAAAATTCTGCTTTCGTACCCTTCTTCAGTTTCTATAAAAAAATCTAACTAATCTGTTTTTTATACCAACTTAAACCAGTGAAGTGATATGTCCTCGATTGACCAGATTTGAGACAGTTTTTTAGTAAATTTGTCACCACACCAATGTTAAATTTTACTAGTCCTGGGATAAGTGCTGTTTCAACCAGTCACGGAATATCTTCTAAAAGGACAATTGACCCAACATTGCTCGAAGGAATATTTTTTTTTTTTTATTTTTGCTATACTTATCTTACTAATATTTAGCAAAAATAATCTGCTAATTGCAGCAGTTTTCCTATTTTCCAGCAACGTCGTTTTGAACAAATTTTTAGTAGTTTTATCAAAAAATTTTACTCATTTTTTGATATTAGTACATCAAGATTAAAAAATATATTAACCAAATATAACTAATAGAGTTCGTTTTCAAATTTTTTTTTTTTATTTTGATTTCTGGATATTATCACTTTTAAGAAGGTTTTTGTATCAATAAAAATAATGGCGTATTTTTTTTTTTTAATTCCAACTTCTTCCCGTGCCTATAGGCGACTCAAATCGCGGATTCGATTCTACGGGAAAACTTAGGCCCATAGGCTTTTTTTTAGTTTTTGAAATGCAACAGAATGCATAATTAGAGTGGTCCAAAAAAATATTTAAAAAAAAAAAAATTAAAATATTTTTTTTTGTTAAATTTTTTTTTTTACAATGAAAAAATACTTACATCTGAGAAAAATTGTCCAAAAATTTTAATTTTGTAGCTACCCGTTCAAAAGTTATTAAAGTTTAAAAATTTAATTTTTTAGTGAATACAAAATAATTTATTGGTTTATATAATAATTTATTGGTTTTGAGTCGCCTATAGGCACGGAAAGGAGTTGGAATTAAAAAAAAAAATACGCCATTATTTTTATTGATACAAAAACCTTCTAAAAAGTGATAATATCCAAAAATCTATTTTTCAAAATTAACTCTAATAACTAATCATATAATTTTATTTATTTATAAAAAAACCTATTACACTAGAGCCCCGACTTGCGTCGTCCCGATTTGCGTCGTTTCGATTTGCTTCGCTTTTTAAAAACTGGAAAAATTCGATTTGCGTCGTTGCAATTTTAAGTTGCGTCGGACCGAGTTGCGTCGTTTTGACCCCGATTTGCGTCGGTTCGATTTGCATCGTTTTGATTTCGATTTGCGTCGTTTTGTTTCCGATTTGCGTCGTTTTGATTTCGATTTGCGTCGCTAAAAACGGTTAAATTTTTTACTGCAGCATTGCGGATGACCATTTTTAGCATTTGTAGTGCCTGATTTAGCATCTTTTCTGTCTTTTAGCATTTTTACAACTTCTGGCAACACTGATCGTCACCTGTAAGTTTTCAAATTGCGTGAAATAAGGGGAATTCCCTTTTCTTTGTTATATAAGTGGTGCTAAGGACAACTGTCTGGTTATGGTAAGAATTTAGTGTGTGATTCACCAAACTACCTTAAGGACGTAAAAAATGAGTCAAAGTAAAAGAAAAGTAATAAGTTTGGAATTAAAATTGGACATAATAAAACTTTTAAATCGGGAGAAAAGGCTGTTAATATAGGAAGAGCTCTTGGACTAGCACCTACAACAGTAAGAATAATTTGCAACAGAGACAGTGATAAAATAAATCAATTAGCTGAAATTGTCACAACACCCCAATCTAAACAAGATACTATAGCAAGAAATCTCTTATTGGTTAAGATGGAGTCCCTTCTTTCAATTTGGATGCTTGATCAAAATAAGCGAAGAATGCCACTGAGCAAGGACGTAATAAAAAAAAAGCTCTTTCTATATACTCCGACCTTAAGAAAAATACTGCATCTAGTAGTAACGGAAATTCTGATTATTTCGAAGCCAGCAACGGTTGGTTTAACCGCTTTAAAACACGGGAAAATTCACATAATGTGGCATTAAAAGGAGAGTCAGCCAGTGAATATTCAGTAGCTTCAGAAAAGTTTAAGCTTGAGCTGAAAGCCATAATTGAAAAAGGAGGGTATTCTGCAAAGTAGATTTTGAATGCGGACGAAACAGGTCTTTTTTCTTAATTTATTGTTTTGTTATTTCTTTATAATAATTATAAACATTTGTTGAAGTAAATGAAATAAATAAAAATGTATTCATACTTGTTTTTTATCAAAAATACAAAAATTTTTGCTTTGTTTTGAATATTTACCCCAATAAATTAGATTTCAGTGCATTTATATAGAAAAAGGTGATTCGATTTGCGTCGTTTCGATTTGCGTCGCGTTTCTCCGGTCCCCATTAACGACGCAAGTCGGGGCTCTAGTGTATTAAATTACTCGCCTAATATTCGGTGATGTTCCGAATACCAAATTCGTCACATCACCAATTTTTATTGTATCATTTTATACAGTTCTTAAACGTATTGATAAATGTGTACTGTTTTTAGTGGTATTTTAACACTCAATCAATTTGATGTAATTTCATCTATTGTTAGCAAATAAATGTCTTCTTATCACAAATGTGCACATTGAAACTTTTCTTTGATCTTGGTATAAATGATTTTTTTTAAGTTTATTGCAAACTTCATTATTTTTAGGATTGGATACAAATGTGTCATAAAATTAGATTTGCAATATAATTTATATAAAGGAATTTTACACTTGATCAAATTCAAGTAAAAGAGTTTTATGAATGAATTTTTGATTATCTTTTTAAAGATTTTATATCATTGACGTCACGAAAAAATTAGGAAATTCAAAATTAAAGAATAAACGTAACACCCGGTTAAATGTCATGTGGTTTTAAATTTCTAAGCCCTTTTTAACCCATTTTTGGATTTAACAATTTCCCTCAAATTTTTTTAAAAGGTGTAAACGAAATTTTTTAGAAAGCTAAGTAAATTGTGAAAATTCTATAAAAACTAGAAAACTAATTTAAATATTTTTAGACTCTTTAAAATAAACCATCCAGATCCTCTCCAGAAATTCAGAATAGGCCTTTATGTTAAAATTTAAATTATTGGTGTAATACTTTACTTGGTATTTTTTTAGAATTCTGATTGGTTGTTTTGTTTTTAACCAATCAAAATGCTACACTGGGAGTGGAGAAAAGCATTACCTCATAATTGGCAACTACTTACAATTGGCATTACAAATTTCACTACTTTTATACGGAAATGTCGCGAAAAATAATGGCATATCATTACTTAGCGCCTTAGGGGAAATAAAAAAAGTATGTGGTTACCACATATTATATATGCTTCCCAGTATGAGCAAAAGTAACGAGTTTTCAAAAAAATTTTCAAAAATTCAAACCTGTGACTCCAGGCTGTTAGTCAACCGCTCTACACTCTTAGCTAACTTGATGGATAAAAGCATTAATGACTTGCTTGCAAAAACGTCATTACCTTCCAGCTAACAAAAGTTACACATTAACTTGCTAGATTGAAAAAAATAACACAGTGCAACAGTGAAAAAAATGCACGGACTCGACAGTATAGTTTCGATTGTACTACCAAAGGTTAGTAAAACCCTGTTTAACTACCAATTTTTTTTTTTTGGACCTCAAACGATTTTGAAAATCAGTGCACCTCACAAAAAAAGGTGAACTCAGTTTTTGGCCAACAGCTAATTCAGACTTGATGATATTGCTTAACTATATTTGGCAATAGTGTAGTGAAGAGTCTTCTGAACAAATTTTTTAAACATTTTATGTGCAAAAAATCACTGCACTTTTTTGAAAAAGTATAGGAGAAAATTTTTTTTTTTTAGTTTTTCCAGCATAACTTACAGAGACTCATAATTTTTCACTAACTATATACGACAAAATTGTAGCCATTGTAAATCTGAACAACTTTTGTGAACATATCAATACAATCTGAATGTGTCTAGGCATCAAAAATAGCTTACAAAGAGCACTCTGTACCTTATAAATAGTCGTTTTTGACTAGACTACACTTTTATTGCTTTTTTGTTTACTTTCTTCAATAACAAAGAGTTCAGATTTACAATGGCTACAATTTTGTCATATATTGTTAGTGAAAAATTATGAGTCCCTGTAAGTTATGCTGAAAAAAGTAAAAAAAAATAATTTTCTCCAATATTTTTTCAAAAAAGTGCAGGAAAAAATGACTTTTTGCACATACAATGTTCATAAAATTTGTTCAGTATACTCTTCACTATATTATTGCCAAATATAGTTAAGCAATATCATTAAGTCTGAATTAGCTGTTGGCCAAAAACTGAGGACACCTTTTTTTGAGTGGTGCACTGATTTTCAAAATCTTTTGAGGCCCATAAAAAAAATTTGGTAGTCAAACTGGCCAAACCGAGTACAGGGTTTTACTAACCTTTGGTAGTACAATCGAAACTATACTGTCGAGTCCGTGCATTTTTCCAAAAGTGTTCATTTGCTGCACTGTGTAATGAGTCTAAAACTAGATTTTCAAAAAAATTTTAGATCATTACTTTAAATTTAAAATAATGATAAAAACAAGTACTTATGGATAACGCATTAGTTTTTGTATTGAAATAATGGGCAAATGAAGTACACTCAAAATAGTTTGTAGTTTAATCCTCAAACCGGGCTATGCTTTTTTGCAATGAAAATTGTACCACGAAAAATAAACAATATGTACTTCTAGCAACTTTTTTTTTACGTTGCGATATGTGACAAAATAGGTTTAGAATGAATCTCAAAAACTAATTCATAATACACAAGGAAATTCCACGCAAAATTGCCTAAATCTGGCCTTGGGTTTTTCGATGTCAATTAAATTTTGCATTCAGAAACTTTAAGGACCCACTTAAAGATTGGCGTTTTTAGTTTTTGAAATTTCGAAAAAGGGGAAATATGCAAAAAGGGTGTAGTCTGTGTATACGCATTTTCTTTAATATTGATCGCATCATCACGACTTAAATTGCAATGGTACGGTACTCTACTTTTATACTGCGAGTTAGAATTTTTTGTGGATTTATCTGTAGGCGAAAGTTAAAAGAATCTACCGAAATATTATGTTTTAAACATTTTAATTTTTAACCCTTTCCAGCACACGTTTGCTATCGAATATCAGATCTTTATAGAAATAAACATGATGTTGAAAGGGTTACAAATTAAATTTAAAAAAATTAATATTTAAGTAGATTAGTTTATCTTTCATGTAGAGAAGAAATCTTAAAAAAATGTACTCACTAGGCCTGGGACATCCATTCACTGAAAAAGTCAGTGCTACAATAACGGGCTACGAACATCTTAAACTTATAAGGAATTGGCGTAAATTTTTTAAATGTATGTTTTGGCGTCTGACACATCGATTTCATAGATTTTAAACTCTTCTTCTTCTTTTATAAACAAACACATTTTTCATACACATTCAAATATTTTTTTTATATTGGTATACCATGTATGTATGTCCACCAACACATTCTCATAAGTTACGTGTACTGACAGCTAATGTCAGAGTTAGATATCTATGTAATCTGTGGTTTGACATTCACAATTATATTTGAAATTGGCTTGCGCATTTCGTAAACTGACTTACTTTGCAAACAGTCATTTTAAAAAGTTTAAACTCAAAAATTTTAAGAACTTTTTAAAAAGTAATCGAATTTAATTATTTTGTTTCGCTTTGTGACAACTAAAGCCTTGCATTAATTCCGCCAAAATTTGCATCAAATAAAAGATTTTAATAAGTTTAATACTAAAATCGAAAAGGCATCAACAAATTAAATTCTAAGGACTTTAAATGTTATGGAGCAGCCAAATTTTCATAATCTCAAAAAGCATCCTTATATAAAATTTTAAATTTTGCGAAATTAAAAGTATTTAATATGATTTCCTGCAAATACATACAGAAAAAAATTTAGCTAGTTGCTAACTGAAATTCGGTTACTATGACTCAAATTCGGTTATTACGAATTTCAGACGGTTGGCACAACTTAACATTAGTTCTCACAACACAGTTCGGTTGTTTCAACTAAATTTTATTTGTAACACCCAAAATATTCAGAAATCGAATGTAAATAGCGTTGTACAAACTGAATTTATAAGTTATTATATAATACACACTTTTCAATTCGGATGGCAATTTATTTATTTTTGTGTAAGTACCCCTAAATCCAATTAAATATCATAAAACCGGCAAATAGTTGCGGTTTTCTAATATACGACGAAAAACATTTTGAGTGTATTTTATATTTGTTGCTGGTGCAATATAAATTTTTAAATATTATAAATACAATGAGATCTATAAATTGATGTTGCTTTAATTAAATTCAAGCAAAAATTGTAATTTTGATGTTGTTAATATTGCTTGAAATTTAAAACGCCATAATATTTGCACCGTTAAAGATAAATGATTTACGCGAATGGATTTAGCATGTTTCGGCTAACATACACACAAAACGATTTTTTTTAAATATTTTACCTCAAAGTATCGAGAATTTTTGAAGCTCATTTACAGAAAAACTGCAGGAAAATAAATAAAACAAATAAAGTACGCCATTAAAATCCGCATGTCCGAAATATATAGAATTGATGGTCAGAACCTTATTAATTTTTTGTCATGCCGTGTAATTGAATATAAGTTAACAATATAAGAACTGATCTACAAATATTTATTTTAAATTTAAAATTGTTTTTTTAAGACTTACCAACCTCTTACGACATCTACATAAAATCCGGAGTGTTGTATGAAACAGTTTAGTCGGGACAAGGGCTGATAACAGTCCATTCGTTATATCGAAAAAAATGTATTAAATCAGATGTCCATCCATCTTGGGTAAAGTAATAATGTTTCTTTTAATCCAGCATTCAAACTCTCTTCTTTACTTAAAACATTTCTAATGACGTCATAGTCCTGTTTGTATCAATGAATTTCATTCATAAAAATCTTCATTCACAAATACTGAAAGCATACAGAAACATTAACAGATAAGCTTTCCTTGCTAATATAAAATATAACGTAAATATAAAAAATGGTGTCATGTGCAGTGGTGCTCATGTGCGATAAGACAATTAAATTAATCATTTTATTAAATTGAAGTTCAATGAGAAGGAATTATTGAAGTTTCCTTTTCTACAGGCATTTAAAATTTTGGTATATAAGGAACTAGAAAACAAGCAAGGATAACAGTCGATACCAACGACTTCGAACGAATAGTTTAATACGGAAGTGTTAAGAAATATCAAAGTAATTTATAAATTAAGTAAACGTATTTTAGAGCACCAAGAATACCAATCAAAGCATATAAGATTCAATTTTAAATCAATTTGAATTTCGTAATATATATTTGAACCTAAAAAAAAAATAAGTGACAATGTTATTTGGTGTTTGGCAGTTGAAAACAACTGTCTATGTTCTATTTTTAGCTGCAAGCCTAGGAGAAGAACTTATACGTACTTGTGACCGCGAATATTGTTATGAACAACCCTCTAAAAGACGTTACGATACAAACCATCAAATAGATTGGCAACGTTTCAGCAGTGAAAACCGTGGTGATAGTCGTGAATTGATTAGGCATATTAGAGATGACAATCGTATTGAAGAAGGCATTGAACGAATCATCGATAATAAGGGTCGGGGAGTAAATCTTGAATCTCGTCGTGAGGAAGTTCATAGTGAATATTCTAGACGATTTGAAAATATTTCTGATAAACGAAAACAACGTGAAGAAAATTCACGAAGAACTGATGAAAGTCGAGAAAATCGTCAGGAAGATTATATTCAAAATCGGCAAGAGTTATCAAGGCGAGATATGGAACGAGAAGCACGATTAGGTGGACGAGTATCGCGACAAGATAGTCGTGTGTTGATTAAGCATATTAGAGATGACGATCGTATTGAAGAACGCATTGAACGAGTTATCGATAATAAAGATCGCAATCTTCCAGGAGGTGAAGAAGTTCATACTGAATATTCTAGACGAACTGAAAACATTTCTGATAAACGCAAACAACGTGAAGAAAATTTACAAAGAATTGATGAAAATCGTCATGAAGACTATAATCGAAATCGTCAAGAGCTATCTAGACGTAATATGGAACGAGAAACACGATTAGGTAGACGAGAATCACGACAAGATATGCGAAATGAAGACCGTGATGTTTCTATTAAAGTTGATTGCCATTTAAATGCCCGTCAGTATGAGCGAAAAGATTTTAGACAAGATAATAACCGCTTCAGCAGTAAAAACCGTGGTCATAGTCGTGAATTGAATAGGCATATCAGAGATGACAATCGTATTGAAGAGCGCATTGAACATGTTGTCGACAATGAAGATCGCAGAGTAGATCGTGAATTTCGACATGATCTTCCAATAGGTGAAGAAGTTCATAGAGAAAATTCTAGACTAATTGAAAACTTTTCTGACAAACGCCAACAATGTGAAGAAAATTCAAGAAGAATTGATGAAAATCGTAACGAACTATCTAGGCGTGATATGGAACGAGCGGTACGATTAAGTAGACGAGAATCAGTACAAATTATGAGAAATAATGACCGTGATGTACGAATGAAAGAACGTCGTGAAGAATCTAGACATACCTTAGAACGAATTGAATCTAAAAATCCTGAATACATTCGTGAAAACAGTCAGAAAGGACGACTTGAGCTCAGTCGACGATTTGTTAATACTCGATATGAACGAAACATTATAGCCAGACATGAAAACCATGAAGAACAAGAAGCTCGGCGAGAACCAACTGATTCAAAAAGTTTTGAAAACATTCAATCCAGAAGTGTAAACGATGAAGGAGGACGACATGAAATCAGTCAACGAATTGATAATGCTCGATTTGATGATGCAAAAATGGAACGAATTGATTCAAGACGTTACGATAATAGTGTAGAACGACGAGAAGATCGTCGTGGAATTAACCGCCGATTTGATGAACGAACAGAGCAAAATAGTGAAGGTCAACGATTAAAACAAAGGCAAGAAAAACGTGTAGAAATTAATAGAAATTTTGATAATTCAAGAACAAATCAAGAAGAACGTCTTACAGATAATCGCCAAACAGGCAGGGGTGCAACTAGACGAGACAATAGTGAAGTTGCTGAACGTCGTGAAGTTGCTGAACGTCGTGAAGTTGCTGAACGTCGTGAAGTTGCTGAACGTCGTGAAGTCAACCGAAGACTTGATGGCCGTGTGAGGTTAGAAAATGGTGTTGAAACTATTAGAGTAGACCGCCAACTAAATGCCCGTCAACCTGAGCGAAAAGATTTTAGACAAGATAGTAACAAAGAAGTTGTACGTCGTCAAACTCATCGAAGACAAGACAACTCACTAAATCGTGATTTTAATCTTCGCTTAGATGAACGTGAAGAGAGACAAATTGTTAATCGTCGTAATGTAAACCCGTTTTCTGAGAACGACGAAGATCGTGCTGAATTGTTAAGGCGAATTGATGAAAGCACATCACGAAATGAAGAACTTGAATATAACCGTCGTTACAATAATGAACTTGGAAATTCTTTGCGATCCTCTCAACAGCGACAACTCAAACAAAATCCCGAACGACGCTCAAAAGGTGAAAACAATCGAGATCGTGAAGAACGTAGAGAAAATGCAAGGCGTATTGATGAAAGAGAGCCACAACGTCACATTACTAGACGTGTAGAAGAGGACCGTAAATCTCAGCGAATATATTTATTACGATCTGATGAACGAAACTTAAGATGGATACGTGAATCAAGACATCGTGATCAAAATAAACTTGACAATGAAGATCGTTGTGAAACTACATTACGATTAAACCTAAGAGAATCACAACGTAAAATCGAACGACATAGTAGTGACGAACGTGAGGAGACTAGAAGACGTGAGGAGACTACAAGACGTTTCGATGTACGAGAAAACTCACAACGAAATGTTGAAGTACGTTCAGAAAATGAACATGAATCACATCGAGGACAGCGACATGGTGAAAATACACGAGTACGTGATGAAGCTACAAGGCGTATAGAAGAACGCGTATCTCAAAGAAATATTGTAGTACGTTCAGATAATGAACATGAATCCCATCGAGTACAGCGACTTGGTGAAGACACACGAGTACGTGATGAAGCTAGAATACGTATAGAAGAACGTAGATCTCAAAGAGATATAACTCGTCGTTCTGAAGATGATCGTGCTGGCAGAGAAGATATTGAACATCGTTTTGATAGAGATCGTCTAAATGAAAATAAATTAAGAGAAACCCGCCAAGATGAACCTAAAGCTAGTCTACAAGATTTACGTCGTTCTGAATATGTTAGAGCTCAACCCGAATATCCAAAATATAGAATTGTAGACAGGGAAACTCGTAAAACTCATAATAATAACCATATTTTATCTGACAAAATTTCAATGGACAATGATCAAAATATGATGAGTAGTGAATACCGTTTTAATGAAGAGGATTATGCCGAAAAACCAACCGTTCTTAAAAATGTATACTTTGCCATGGGACAAAGTGCTCTCTTAGCATTTGTGATTATGAAAACTTTAAAAGGCAAAGATGAATTAAAGTGAGTAAACATTAACAAACTATTTTTTTTAACAAATTTTCCAAAATCTAGTAGTTTTTGAAAACTTCTAGGTTTTTATTTAAAATATGTATGAAATTCGGCATTTAAATACTTGCAGTTTTCAAAAACTGAAATATTTTTGTATTTACTTGTAAAATTCCATGCAACTTTTAACTAAAAAATTTAAATTTATAGGTTTTAGTTGAAGTGTAATTCGGTTTCAACATTTAATAAAACACAAACTTGTATTTTCAGAAATCAAATCCCACAAAAACTACGAGAAGCTTTTGGAATAATTGGCATTTAAAATGAATACAAATTATATGCGAAATCACAAATTAAATGGAATATTTGGAAACTTGACAAAAATTACGATGGAACAAATACTGTATATATTTAAGTAATAAAGAAACCAAAACAAATGTGTACCTAAAAGCAAAATTATTATATAAATTACAAAAATATTATTAATATCCTAACTATTGTTTGTGAGCAACGAGTTTAACTAATACATAATATTGTAAAAATATACTTATATAAATATATAGAAAATGTTATTAAAAATAAAAATTAAAAGGCAATATAAATATTTAAAAAAAAATTCTTTCAGTGTGATATATGGGGATTTCCATAGATAGGTCAACCGTAACCCAAAAAATAATTGTACCTATACAAATAGTTCTTTTTAAGTTGTCTCATTAGAGAAAAAAATTTATACTTGGAATCAGAAATTCTTCATTACAACAGATTTTTGAGATATCTAAACCTAAGGTTTTAAAGAATCCAGTTTTCCGTTTTATTTGGGACGTTATAACATCACTAATTAAGCTTTTATGTCTACCCCATCAACTTTTAGAAAAGAATACTCTAGTATCATTGTTACCCGAGTAATAAAATTTATAGTATTTTTTAGTTTACTAAATAAAGTTTTTTTTGAATTTTTGCAAACATTTACCTAAAAGAACATGTTTGTCACATCACGCTACGTAGCGTCAGGTTTCACACTATGAGTTGTAAAATAAAATCAAAAAAATATTTTAATTATTCAGCAAATTGTAAATCTAACTCAAAATATTCCAAATCATATTAAAATAAGTTTTATCAGAAAAGTCCGGAGCAATTCGCAACGTCGAGCGTTTTTGTAAAAAAAAAAATAAAAAAAGCTAGTTTTATTTTTGACACATCACAATACATCACAATAAGCTGATCTTGTTATACAAAATAATTAAAAATAATAACTCGCTATTATGGATCAATGCGATATTTTGTACTTCGGCAATTTTAGATTGTTCAAAACAACTATTTTGTTAACCACAAACTGGTTTTTAACTGGCGGCCATTTGTCAAGTGATTTATGTTCAGTTTGGTTTGGCATTTCAACATGAATAGACTGACGCTTGAACTACTCTTCTAAATTGTGCAAATTTATTTTGAAAATCATGGTTCTGTTCGTAATACGTATCGCGCACGAATTTTGTTTAGCGATGAAGCTCACTTTTGGTTAAATGGATACGTCGATAAACAAAACTGCCGTATTTGGAGTGATGACAGTCCTCAAGTGTATGTTGAGACACCGTTACATCCAGAAAAACTCACTATTTGGTGTGCTTTATGGGCTGGTGGAATCATTGGTCCGTACTTCTTTAAAAACGATGCTGACCAGAACGTTACAGTCAATGGTGACCGCTATAGAGCCATGGTTACTGACTTTTTCGTTCATCAATTGACGCAACATGTCACACAGACGGCGCAACATGTCACACAGCTCGTGCCACAATTGATTTATTGAAGGAAACGTTTGGTGACCACATAGTTTCACGTTTCGGACCCGTGAATTGGCCTCCAAGATCGTCCGTTTTTGGTTTATTTTGTTTATTGAATAACAGACAGAAAAGTTAAAAAATATATTTCTTTGTTAATTTAACTGTATATTTTATTGAAATAACTTTACCGATTAACTTTTCAAATAACTGTTATGGAAAAGTTCTTATGAGTGTACTTTTAATTAATTAATTTTCATGTTTTTAAGCAATTTGAATTAAATTTTAAAGTTAATTTGTGTTGTTTGATGTATTATCTGCATAAGTTTTATATAATTAACACAAAATTTTGTTTATAAAGAATGGCCCAGTTATAATCTGGACGCATTCATAACGTTGTTACAGCGAAATTTTAAACCATTTACATATGTTGTTGACAAGACATATACCGTTATTTGACATAATTTTCAAGTCTGTCATTCGAATAGTATTTCGTACAGACGCCATTTAACAAAAAAGACGTGAAGAAATTTTGCACACTTTCTTAGAAAATCCAACATTCAGCGGTTCGAAAAACAAACACATGAATCCTCCTAACTGCCCACAATTTCGACCAATCGAAAGATATTGGGCAAATGTAAAAAATAAATTGAAGAAGAGTAATAAAGAAGCAAAAAATGAAGTTATAATGTTACAAAAAATGGAACCAGAGTGCTAAAAAAGTAAAGCCGAAGGATGTGCAAAAATTAATGGGGAGCATCAACAAACATGTCCGTTCTTTTATTCGTAACAAAGAAAATTAATTTATTTACAAAGTTATAACTACTTTTGTGCGTCCAGATTATAACAGGGCCATTCTTTATATACTAAAAACTATGTATTAAAAAACCTTTAAAAAACTTGTTCTCTTAAAACCAGTTGGCATATAAAATTTAACAGATTTCGAGTACATTGATTCTTCTTTAGTCTATATGTTCGTTGGTTTAAAACCTAATAATAATAATGTTATTTTTTAGTACTTTAATAAAAAAATATTACCAATCATTACAAAACAAAAAACCGTCGTTGTTCGTGTTATTTTTTAAGTAAATTTTTAAACTCATTTATTTTGTATTTATAAACGGTGCTAAAATAACATATAAAAGTGATAGAATTTTGTTCATTAAATTCTACTATATATATTTATATACAGGGTGATTCAGTCACGACCCGCCAAATTTCACCAGCGTGTTCGTTGTCTCATTTTATGAAGATATGTTCATTACGACCATCCCCGGAAATGCAAGTGTGCGAAATGGCAGGGGTTTGAAAATTTTCGGATTGGTGGTCGGAGGGTAGTAGGGTAAAATTGCTAACTTCTGAACCAGTGGTCAGATTTTTTTGTTTTTTGGCTTTTTTGAAAGGTCTTTAGAAGCGCTTTCATAATCATTAAAGAAAAATTAAAAATAAAGTGAAGTCACCGAGATAACGAGCTTTAAAAAAAAGAAAATTTAAAAAAAGGCATAGGAACGTGCACATAACCTCAATTTGCTCAGTCAGATGGCAGGTAACTCCTATTTTTTTTTTCTATTCGAAGATAGTTCTGCCTCTTACCTTTCCGAAATGTCCTTTTCGAAGCACAGAGGTCTTACCTTTACAAAGTTATGACCATTTGACTGAAATGCAAAAAGTTTTGTTTTTTTTTTGATGTGAAATAAAAGCACATATTCATTTGTATGCCTTTATTTTAAAAGTCGTTGTTGGTAAAGACGTGTGAAAAATTTTGTTTACGTGGTTTGTTTACGTGTTTAAAGGCATACAAATGAATATGTGCTTTTATTTCACATCAAAAAAAAAACAAAACTTTTTGCATGGGTTAAATTATAGGATCATATCGTCCATTATTGAATAGATATTTTAATAAGCTTTGATATAACATGTATATTGTAATGATCGGACGTGTACTTTTTGAGATAATTGTAAAAAACTTTTCCGAATTTAATGCCTCTTCGAGACGCAAAGGGGCTCTGGCGACAACATTTTTTTTTTGCTTCTTCAAATCAGCTCAAAAAGTACTAGGCGAGGTAAAAGTTTGGACGTAGAGTTATTTTGCTAAACAACATTTTCTTCGAATATCATTCGTCTTAGCCATAGGCACTCATATTTTTCATCTGAAGTTAAAAAAATAAGTCCAAACTTAGCATTTTTTTATATTTTTGATAACTTAACAACAAAATTAAAAATTTCTTATTGCCGCCAATCAGCTGTTTTTGACAGATCGTCATAGAGTGCTTCATAATATTAATAAATTTAACAAATTTGTCAACACTCTGTTGTTTTCAATCTATTACAATAACCTTTAAGTCGAAAAATTTACGTAATACCGCAACAAATAAAAATCGACAACGACTTCGACTAAAGTCGAAATACGACTACGACAACCGTAATCAGGCCCAATATATTGCCACACATATAAGCATATATAATGATAGTTGTATATGAGTATATAGAAACTTTTTTCATCAGGTATCGTTGTTGTTTCGTCTCATTAAAGCGCATACAACTGTCAAGTATATGACTATGGAAATGCCCATTAAAGTTAAAGAATGCCTTAAAAAAGGGATGGCAGGCAATACCGCTAAAATACCGTTATCGATTTAAAATCCCTTTCTATCCCTAAAACACTTCCTCAAACACAGTTACCGAAATAATTGAAATACCGATATTCATAAAATACCGTTACAAATACCGATATCCTTAAAATACCGTTACCGAAATGACTAAAATATCGTTATCGCTAAAATAACGATACCGAAATAATAAAAATAGCGTTAACCTTAAAATAACGTTACCGAAATAATTTAAAATAGCGTTACCCTTAAAATATCAACACCTTTATTTTTTTTTTTTATTAATTTAAGATCAGAAAAAACGCTGTATATAGATATATTCGGCCTGATTACGGTTGTCGTAGTCCTAGTGAAAATTTGTCGTTTTTAAAAAACGGTATTACGTTTGTCGAGAACTACGAATTTACAACACTGCTAGAAAATCTATTACAATTTCCGTATTACGGTTGTCGTTTTCGACTGTCAAAATGTATAAAAACAGTCGTCTATTTTATTTCTCACTACAGATTTAAAAAATTCTTAAAAAATGCAAATTTCAATGAAATTTTAATTAAATTTAAATACTTTTAGATTAAAAATTATAGCACCGAAATTGGAGGTCGTTTTAGGGTAAAAAACATAATTGGCAAAATCTGGAACAAGTGCAGTTTAGAAACATAACTACGATTACTTCAAAACTTTTAGCCCAAAAACTAATTTTTGAGCTGATTTCAAGAAACAAAATATTTGTAGTCGCCGGCGCCCCTTGCGGCTGGGCTGGGCATTAAAGTTGATCATGTTTTTTAAGTATCTCAAAAAGTACAAGTCCGTTTATTACAATACGCATGTCGTATGAAAGCTCTTTTAAATGGCTTTTCAATGGTGTACAATATGTCAATATAAATTAACCCATTAAAGGCCGGTTAAAAATTTTCTTATATTTACTTTAGTTTTTTTATATAAAATGTGCTTTTTATTCAAAAATTGGCCTGTGTAAGTACTTAATAAGTTTATAGAAATGGATAGAAGGATTTATAAGCTTTCTTTTGAGGTACAATATGACCACATATCTCTTGAAAAATATATCAAAGGTTAAATTTAGACAATGTGGATTTTTTGCGATTTTTTTAACCTTTAATCTCTTTTTTTATTTTAAAAGATTTGGTCCACTATACCTTTAATGAAAGCTTGTGAAATTTTCTTTAATTTTTTGTACAGTTTTTATATGCTTATATAGGCGATTTTTTAATAAGGTGATCTTTTTACAAAAAAAAACACAAATAAATATAAGGAAATTTTGAATTGGGCTGTAATGGGTTAAATTCATTTCGTACGTCATTGAATAGATATTTTAATAAGCTTTGATATGACATGTATATTGTAATGATCGGACGTGTACTTTTTGAGATAATTGTAAAAAACTATTCCGAATTTAATGCCTCGTCCAGCCGCAAGGGGGCTCTGGCGACAACATTTTTTTTTGCTTCTTAAAATCAGCTCAAAAAGTACTATGCAAGGTAAAAGTTTTTGTTAAACAACACTTTGCCTGTTTCTTCGAACTTTGTTCAAACTTAGCATTTTTTTATATTTTTGATAATTTAACAACAAAATTAAAGATTTCTTATTGCCGCTAATCAGCTGTTTTTGACAGATCGTCATAGAGTGTTTCATAATATTAATAAATTTAACAAATTTGTCAACACTCTTTTGTTTTCAATCTATTACAAAAACCTTTTAGTCGAAAAATTTACGTAATACCGCAACAAATAAAAATCGACAACGACTTCGACTAGAGTCGAAATACGACTACGACAACCGTAATCAGGCCCATTTTCTCAAAGTTTGATCATAAACTAGGTTAGGTTAGGTCGAAAAGAGGATTCGGAGAAGTGAAATGCTTCCCTAATCCAACTCAAGTCCATGAGGACTTACACTTAAGCCAGAATGTCGGCTTGTTGTGCGATCTAAAAAATTGGTCCTATGTTACATTCCTACCCCAGGAACTCCGTCGCATTGACGAAATTCCTCAACCTCTTCCATCCTATGCCCCTAAGATCCCCCAATGTGGATATTGGGTCATTGGATAGTATTTCGACCCGGATCCCGGCAAATGCCGGACATTCACAGAGATAGTAGTGATCATAAACTAGCCAAGTCATTAGAATTCGGTCATAATTAGGTTAAGTATATTGGTGCGCATTGATATTATCGTTATCCTTATATACCGAAATAACTAAAATAACTTTATCGAAATAACTAACCCGTTATCCTAAAAATACCGTTACTGAAATAACCGAAATACCGTTACCGCTTAAATATTGTTATCGTATATTGTACAAAAAATGGGTTATATATGAGCTAAGCTTTAGATAATTGAAATCAATGAATAAATCTACTAAAATCAAAAAAAAATTTGCTAAATATTAGTAGACAAAACAAATCACAAAAAATTTAAAATTTCCAATTTTTTTTTAAGATTTCTTTTATGCGAATTAAAATCTGAAGTTCTGAAATCGGAAGTTTTAAATTTTTTAGCAACAATTTCTGTTGTTTTTAGCAAATCTTTCTGGTATTTGCGTTTAACTAAATTTACGGTTAATACAGCAAAAATTTTATTGATATTACAAGTTTTATTTTCTGCTGTTTCTGTCTACCAATATGTAGGAAAAGTTGTTGCTGATTTTAGCAGTGTAAATTGCTATTTTATATTAACTAAAATTCAACTCGAAAAGAACTATAATTGTGTAAATTTATAGATGTTATTTTTTAATGAAAAATTAAAATTACTCAAGTTCGAGGCCATACTCTATATTTCTTCTCTAGGATATTGTCCTAACAAATAATCTATAGTTTTTTGTTTTCAAATTTATTATTTGACCCTTTCAGGAATGTGTTGATAGATCTATTTCGGGAATTTTCTAGGTTCCCATCATCAGAACACGTTTTGAAAGCGGTAACAATCCCATGCCAAACATCAAACATTCATATGAACTAGTTTACTCACTACATGAGAACTAATATACATATGAGTTTGAAGTTAAAGATTATAACCATTGATCAAAAAATAAATTGAAAACTTGTTTGATGTTTATTAGTTCTCATGTAGTGAGTAAACTTCTCATGTAGTGAGTAAACTAGTTCATATGAATGTTTGATGTTTGGCATGGGATTGTTACCGCTTTCAAAACGTGTTCTGATGATGGGAACCTAGAAAATTCCCGAAATAGATCTATCAACACATTCCTGAAAGGGTCAAATAATAAATTTGAAAACAAAAAACTCTATAGATTATTTGTTAGGACAATATCCTAATGAAGAAATATAGAGTATGGCCTCGAACTGGAATAATTTTCATTTTTCATTGCACAATTAAAGGTCGAAAAAAACATAATTTTTATTTTTAATAAAAATTATAACAAAGATGTTATTTTTTACGTCTTATTTTACCATTTATTTAGCAAAAAGAAATATGATACGTTGAGCAATTTTTTCTGCATCATCATTTTTAACTAATTTTCAGTAGTTTTTTCTACATTTTTTACAGGTTTATTTCTATGAGCGTATCAAACTAAATCAAAGGCAATAGAAAAACTATTTCATTCTGATGTATTTTTTTTTTTTTTTTTTTTCTACACCAAAATCTTTAAAGTTTAAAATAATTTTATCTATAAAAAATGCTTCTGGTACTAAATATTTTTTTTAATTAGATTAAATTCTAATACCGTGGAATTTAAAATTTAAAATTCTATTTAAAGTGCATTTGTTTACTTCAAGAATATTAGTTTCTGATCATTTTTTTCAGAGAAATTCATAAAAAGTTTAAAAAAGATTTTGAGTGCTTTTTATGTACACAGAGAGAATTTTAGTGGAAAAAATAAAATAAAAATTTTCCGTAAGCAATTAAAACTTTTCTGCACGAAATACACTGTCGAAATACACCGGATAATTTTATGACGTTTTCTTCTACAGCAAAAACCGGTCAAGACGAAATCCGAGGGACCAACAAAATTAGTCCTAAAATTGAATGTTAGAATAAGGATGAAAAATATATATACTTTATGGGGTCTTAGACCTATATTTCGATGCGTTACAAACGGAATGACAAACTGATATACATTATACCCTCATCACAGTATGTAGAGGGTGTAAATAAAAATGAAAGTTTTAATATCTGCGGTGTTAGAAGGGTTAAAGATATAAATTATGATGTCAGCAAGATTATTCAAGTTCAAGATCATTTGGTTTTTGTTAAACAAAAAACCGTGCAATGTTTATTTATTACTCAAAAAAGTTTTTGCCCGCTAATTTACATCAGACTTTATCAACTGACAGGTCCCTACATGTTTCATTTCGCGTCAGATTGAAAAATAAAATTTTGGTTTTAATTTTTAAAAGTAAAACAGATATAAATTATATCTTAAATTAAAGCTTAAATCCTAAGCTACAATTAAACAACTCATACTTTTACGTTAGTAAACTATTGATGTGCGTTTTTTTTCTTAAAAGTTTGGCTAAAAACCGGACTATTATAATATGACGCTTAATGGGTTAATAGACTAGAAGTACATTTTAAATTAAATAAGCTTTTAAATGATACACAAATTGTGGTGATCTGATAACAAAAAAATGGCAAAGATACAAAGAATTTAAAATCTAAACTTTGGAGGTCCAAACTCGGTTGACGCCGACAAAAAAGTGTATTTGTGAGCTCAGCACTTAAAGTTCCATCAATCGTGAAAATTGGAAACCAAACCCAGGGAAAGTCCGCAAGCCAGAGCTTAGACATAAGTTCTTTAGGTGAAAACTTTTCAACGTGAAACTTAGCATGCCCTAGTTTTTAAGTATAGTCCACCCAACCCTGTCCATCGTTTCTTTCAATTCAAAATACCTTACAAACAACAGGCATTTAGTGAGTTTCATCAACAGGTGTAGAACATTTTTAAAATTACTCATATATTAATCAGTTCTTTGCTTAATTTTACATTGTTGTATTTAATCTTTCTTGTATTTCTTGTTTTGTTTTTGGTCCAACATTTGCTATTGGTGAGGGTTCCTTGGAAGTACTTTCATTTGAAGATGTAGTTTTGCTAGTAAGCGCCCGTTCGGATTTACATACATCGTACTCCTTAAGTTCTGCTAGTTTTAAAGGTATAGTTTGTAATTCTCTTTTCCGCATCTATAAATATGTTTACTATTAAATAAATTTTAGTTAATGGAAACAATTTATTACCTTTTGCTTTTATGACAATAAACAACAACTTGTACAGCTGTTGTATAACAGTCTAGAAATAGTACTGCCATACTAAAAAAGCAAATAATACTAGAAAGAAAGAAGTTGAGACCCATGGTTGCTTAATAAAGTATTTAATTTTTGAGGGCAACAAATAATAGGTTTGTTTTCTTACTTTTTGTGTAAAGTTCGGTAAAATGAGAGTTTACAAAAAAATACTATAAGACAATAACACACAAAAGTACACGAACGCCAAAAAACCATATTTCTAGCTCAAAAAATTAATAGTTTCCAACTAGGCGCTTTTTCCGAAATATTCTTTTCGCATAGAAGAATATTATTTTATCTTGACCTGTCTTATTTACACAAACTTTTAGTACCCGAACGCTTTTTGGTAAAATTGGGATCCACGGTATCCCAACACGAACATCTAATATTTTAAAACCTAATACTAACAGCCGGGTACATTAGCCACCGCCGATATATGCGGCTAATTTCAGTTACAAAATGTTAGCCGACTAAATCGGCTGGCTCCACCTACTAAAGTTGGCACTGTTTGAAATTTATGAAGGTACTCACGATAGTCATTTGCTCACGATGCAAATATGCACAGTCGGTTATTTGAACTTTCTCAGCCTTGAGCAGTATTGACGATCGTGAGTACCCTGTATATAAACTTTTTTTTATTAATTTTCATGTGCTTCTTTCTTTTTATTTAAAAAAAAAAACTTTGAAAAACCGAAAATTTCGTGTATTGGATTGGATTCCAATATATCCCACTACCAAAAAATACTAGTACAGAGCCAGTTATGTACCAGGTAATATTATTTTTCTTAGCCCCATTTTCACAATTAGCTACTAACTGGGACTTTAACTGATACATTTGTTGTTGTTTTCCATATACATTTTCAATTAACCTGTTTCTTAAATTTTAACTGGACATTCAGTAATCGGGCCTTAATTTAATGTTGGCATGCAAAACAAAATATACATTACTTAATTGAATAATTTATGTCAAAAAACTTTATTAGCTGCAATACTTCTAGTTACTTGGCAATAATTTTTTTCTGGTTTTACGGCAAAATTACAAAAAAAAAAAAAAAAAAATAGGAAATTTCTATATAATTTTTTTGTTTGAAAAATCAACTATAATTATAATATGCAATAGCGAATTGCCCATAACTTTTAAAAACTTTTAAACTTTGAAAAAAGGCTTTTATTTTGCTATTTTTTAGTTTTTCAAATTCATAAAAATATATTTTTTCATTATATTTAATCTCGTAAACAGCTGATTAATATTTACATAATTTTCTGCAAAAACCCTCATGTTCCGCAAATAGTGGGAAAGCACAGTGCTGTATTTTGTATTTCTGCACAAATAGTTAGATTTCGATTATATTTCGCTGATATCTCAACTAAATTGGGATTTCATTATGTATGCGAAATCTGCTTGAAATCCCAAATTTGTATTAGATTTCGGTTGAAATCTATCGAAATCCCATTTTAAATGGAATGGGACCCTAATGTAAATTTGATATTAAGCAATTTTAATTAATTTTTATAGTTATTTTGTGTTGCTTAATGTAATTGTATTTGTATAATTAACACAAAATTTTTTTTATACATATACAATAAAAAGTATGCGTTAACCCTCTAATGCCCGAATTTTGTTTTGCAATGAAATTCATACCATGTATTCGTCTCGCAAAAAAAATAATAATTTCTCTTAAAAAAATGTTTTTCGCTGACTACTTTCGGCGATATGAGCAAAAATAATTTAAAATTTATCTCGAAAAATAATGCAAGTAAAACAAAAGTTTGTACCAAAAATTATTGCTCTTACCAAGACATAACCACAATCCAAAAATAAACTTTTTTGTGCTTCTTTTTAAGAAGATATGGCGATTTTCGCTTCTTGCAAAATGCGAAATAGGGCGAAAAAGTATCTTAACTTCAATATTTTTTGTTCAAACTTTAGAATTTTGCTACTATTACTGATTGTCTTCTCTATACCAAATTTCAAAACCATCCGTCCATTACTTTATAAGTTAAGACAATGTCCTTTAGAGATATCCTGATAAAATCCTGAAGAAAAATAAGGACTGATTATTAAAGGTAATACTTCAATATTACTTATACTTAATTTTCAAGAGTTTTAAATCAACTTAAATAAGTGTTTTAGTTGTTGGAAATCTCAGTTAATTAAAAAATAATTATTTTTTGAATTTTTACAAAATTTGAACTTCAAAGCTTTCTCGCGTTCTAACAGTGCACTGAATACGAACAGTTTCTTCGCAAAACTCTTAGCTAATTCACTTTAATATCGAACTATATCAATTTCTAAGTATAAAACACTCATTCGAAGCATTTGGGTTCAATTTTATAAACGATGACAAATGTCATCGTCAGGCGTTAGAGGGTTAAAAAACCTTTTAAAAAAAACTGTTTCTCTTAAAATCAGTTAGCATATACAATTTAAAAGATATTGAGTACCTTGGTGGTTCTTTAATCTTTATGTACGTTGATACAACTATGAATAAAATGCAACACTATTGGTATAACACTTTTCTCGATAAAAATCATTCACAATAGATTTGTCTCTCTTTTTTGTCTCATTTATTTCGATTTTCTTTGTCAAAAATTTGTCAATTTTTTTTGCTTTTTATTTCTTGAAGAATTTTACGTGCGTGCACTTATTTTTCTGCTAACAAATCGCATAGTTTTTGGGGGCTTTAGTGTTTTTAAACAATATAGGGCCATACTAATTGTTTGACACAAAAATAATTTAATTAATAAAACACGAAAAAAATAATAAAAAAGAAAAAAATACGTAATTTAATTGCAAAAAATAAAAAATTAAGGTGACAAAATCACAAAGGCTATTTTATTTTCAAGTGCTATTTGAGTGGTTGTGTGTATTTAATAACAAGAGGAAGTAAAAATAAAATTTTACAAGGCAATTGTGAATATAATATGATTAATAAAAATCATTCCATTTAATAAAAATTACTGCCAATTATAAAAAATCACTAGAAAAAGGAGCAAATTATAATTTTTGTTAAAAAAAAGAGTACTCGTGGAATACCGTTAATTTTTGTATAACAATTTTTTTGATTTTTGACAATTTATCATTTCAATTTGTGCCAACTGAAAAGCAAAAAAAAAAAAAAAAATAAATTATACTATCAAATTCCTCTAAAGAAGTGAAAGTTTTAAATAATTTACTTTAAAAGTTTGAACACCCCTACCCGTACCCCTGTTGTATCTTTTTTCATTACACAAATTCCTATCGTATATATGTAACTTTTTTTTTATATTTTGTTATTTGTTTTTATTACAATTTCAAAACTTAATTTACGTAATTTTTAATTTTTTTCATACGGTTTCTTTTAAAATCGTCATCAACGTTATTATTGTTGTTGCTGTTGTTGATTTTGGTATTCGATGGCAGTTGTGTTTTTGCAGTGTTAAATATTTAACGGAAGTAACAAAAGAAATACAAACAACAAAAAAAAAACTAAACGTTGATATTTCCCACATTAAAAAAAATAAACAACACAAACTGCATAAACAACTAAAACAACAATCCACTAAAATATCTTATTGGCGCCTTCGAAACTATTACTCTAAATTTGTTTTGGCCGCAAGAATTTTGTTTAAAATCTTGCTTCATTAGTGTGGATTTAACTGCACGAACATACTTCTTGCAACATGGGCTTGTTAATATCAAAAATTTGGAGCATGTTTGGTAATGAAGGTAAGAATAATAAACAAAAACATATGACAAAGTGATATATACTAGGCTTGGGTAATCTAGTTCGTTTGTGTGAGCGCTCTTTCTAGTTCAATTGATCTCAATGAACTAGGTCGCTCTTCTAGGTCAATCGATCTTTGACAATTTCGTTCAATCGTGCGTTAGATTCTTTTTTTTTTTTGTTAATTTTTAAGCTAATTATTCAGATTAGACACTTCTTTTTAACTTAAAAAAAAAAAAAATAGAGCTGTCAACATTAAAAAAAAAAACCAAATTAAACTCAAAAGCAACATAAAGAAAAGAAATATTATTTAAATTACAAAAACGATTGAAAGAGCGAAAGACCTAAAAGAGCTGAAGATTGCGAACTAGTTCACTAGTTCAAAGTAAAGACTAGTTCTATTGAACTAGTTCGTACACGAACTACACAACTCTAATATGTACCCTCCTGCAGAATGTGAAGGTTTTCACATTCCTTATTCGAACGCACAGTGGGTTATTTGAAAAAAATAATGGTATTATATAGGGCAACCAAGAAACAGCTCTAAAACAATGTATTAAGCGCTTAAAAAAATAGCTCGAAAACCGGAGAATAATCCGTTTTAAATTAACAATAATCCGTTAAATTTAAAAACTAGAGGTTAAATTTCATAACTTCATATTAAAATCGTTGCTACAAATAAAATTTGCGTAAAATTTGTTCTATGGAACTTCGTCAGCCAAAAAAAGTTGCAAAAGAGAAATTGTTTTCCTAAGCATCCATCAATGTTCAAATTGGTTTATAAAAAAAATAAATTTTTTGATAAACCAACAACATCCCAACCAATATAATTTAACATAGGCTTGTCATAGGGAGAAAGCATTCCGATTTTATTCTTTGGATGTTTATTATCAAATAAATTTCCTTAGAATTTGTTCTTAAGTTTCATATTAAAGAATGATTTTTTAGCAACTTTCTATTTGGGAACACTGCTTTTGGCAGCTCAGCTGTATTCGTGTAGCATGTTTCTGTTAAACATGTTCAGTTTGGTCTATAATTTAACCATAAGTCGACTTACAAACGAACAACGCTTGCAGATTATTGAATTTTATTATCAAAATTCATGCTCGGTTAAGAAAGTGTAAATATATTGTATTTAAACCAATCAATAATAAAGGCTTTGGGAACGCTTATCACTAATCTGAAATCTACACTCAGGGAACTTCTGCTTTAAAAATATGTAGTTGTTTGGGTTGTAATACAGTTTCATTATTTTTATTGTAAATGTAAGTCATTTGTAGAACAAATAAAATTTTTAACTAACCTTGTAGTTCATTTAAAAAAACAACTCACATCAAATGACTGTTTTATGATTTTACATTCATTTTTTACAGTTGTTTTTTGTTATTTAAAAAAATAAAAAAAATAAATTTTGGTTTATTTTTTACTACCATGTGGTTCATTTTTACTACAATTGTTAGTCATTATTTGAACATTAAAAAACCAATGACAATGTTAGTTGAATTTAATAAAATGTAAGTCGTCCTTTTTTTAAATGAAATTTCATTTGTTTTTGACTACAATTGCTGTCGTCTTTACCAACATAATTTCCTAAGTGTATATATAGTAGACTCGCGGTAGATTAGATTAGATCAGAAGGCACTATGCAACGCGACCAATGTAGGTCTTTTGTGCTGCCTAAAGTTACCTACAGATTTAAGCTACCTATAAAGACAATTATTATAATTATCACCTAGAAACCTAAGTCTCCTATCACAAAGCCTGGGACATTCGCAGAGAACATGCTCCGAAGTCTCAGACACCATCTCACAAAACCTACACATATCCGTGTCCGATTGACCCTTCTTGTGCAGATGGTATCTGAGATTACAAGAGTCGCCTCGACCCCCTACTGGAAAAAGAGATCAATCTTTTAGCCTGGCGCTGACCAGGAGAGTTTTCCCAGTAACCAGAGAATTCAGACTCTCTCCATGCCCTGAGCCTTTCTCTAACATACCCGCAGGTATTCCACAGAATGGTTCAGGACCAATAAAGGGCCTTCGGGCCCCGCGGTTGGCAAGACAATCTGCCCTCTCGTTGCCCTCATGCCCCTCATGACCAGGAATCCACCCCAAGGTTAGAGAGTTGCCCCTACCGAGCCTATTGAGAGTCTGAATGCATTCCATGACCAACCCGGACGACACCTTATAAGCCATTAAGGCCCTCAGTGCAGCCTGACTGTCAGAAAGAATGTAGATGCGAGATCTGCGAGTTCCCCTTTGCAGTCATTCCCCTGCACAGACACAGATGGCCCAAATCTCCGCCTGAAAAATGGACGGATATTTTCCCATAGGTAAAGCACGCTGGAAGCCTGGTCCAAAGACGCCCGCACCCGTGTTCCCATTCGACTGTAACGTGAACTCGCGGTAACGTGAACTATTAAAACCTGAGCGTGTTCACGTTTGCGAAGTTGTTCATGTTTACGAAGGTGTAATTTTTTACATCTTAAAAATAAAATAAACGTATATTTAACTCAAATTCATATATTTTTTTTTATTAATTCATATTCATTAATTCATATTCCTTAATTCATATTCATTAATTCATATTCATATTTGCTTTGCTAAGCTAGTCACGCTCGATCCTCTTTTTATTTTTTCTATTACATCCACTTTTTCCTTTAATGATAAAAAATTTGGTAGTTTTTGCGACATTTTTCACGACACACTTTATATTAAACTAAAAACAAAAAAAGCAAATCTACAGCGCGCGTTACACAAAATGCCAGAATATATTCATAAGCAATTATTTACGGGAATTCCTAATTTTTAAAAAAGTAGTGATTGCTTAAAAATGTTCAAAAGAAAACAACGTTTTCTATGTTCCATTAATTTTACATTTGATCACGTTATAGGCCTTTTTTTACTGTGTTCATGCTACAGAGTAGTCAGTGTAAAAAAAATTCTGTTCATGCTAGCCGGTGGTTTTGTTATCGCGAGTCTACTGTATTTCCAACAGAATTTACTTTGGGTAAATCCGTCGCCATTTATTTAGTATTTAAAACAGAGACAACATATTGTAGGTACTATTTTTACACATTGTAAGGAGTTACATTCCGTTCACGAAACGTATCCGCTAGAGTAATTGCTCTAGCGGATACGTTTCGTTTGATTATAATGAAACCTTGAGTATCATACCAATAATATTTTGACTGATCATCACTATGTAGTTAACAATTTAAATTTCAAAATGGCGCATTCAACATGGCGGCTTTCAACTATTTATATAATCGATTTAAAATAACACAGTGTTCTCAGACTTTTCCACAAGAACTTGATATGCTTTTAAAATTTTTAAAATAATTTATAGTTTTTGAATGCAAGTCAGAATTTAAAGAATTTAATAGTAGCCAGTTATCTTTTTAATTGTCATACAATTGAAAAACAATATGAAAAATATAAATTTGACACATAAAATATTGAAAATTCCTCTTAATAGTGAATTTATCGGGATTTTCCATATCCCAAACATTTTTTACTCTTGGTTCCAAACTTGGTTTAATATTGACACAGAAATAAGCCATATTTCCAGTGAAAGCTTCTATGATTTTTGAATATTTCGCTCAATTTGCTTACTTACTCCTATTTTAATGTCCTCTCAACAACAAAGTTTGTACGTCCTTTAATTCTACAAACAATTGTTGAATGTGTATGAAAAAATGTGTGTTAAGAAGAAGAGTTTGACATCTATGTAATCTATGAACTCAATCGACAAAAATAACCGATAATTCGCACCACAGGTCATTTATTAGATGATCAAATCTTTATTTCTTATCTAAAACTCAAATTAAGTCTTAAAACTCTTTAGTATCTGTATACAAATAATGAAAAATTTTTTAGGAGGATGCGTCACTTTCATTGCCACTTTTATGGTGGGTGTCGCTGAAGAAAAAACTGTTTATAAACAATGACTCATTTTCCATGACGATTTTTAAACCATAATCATAATCACTTACATAAAAATAAACAAAAATCTAGAAGTTGTAGACTGAAAATAAAAGCAAATTCAAAAATTTAATTATAACAGAACCTAATACAAAGTAAAGTCATTAACCTGGTACCTACACTGAAATATAAAAAAAAAAGAATTTTCTTTTACATTCATCATATAGACAAGGTCAAAGAAAATGCTTTACAAAAACAAAAAACACATAAAAAGGGCGCAGTCAAACTGTCTGAAGGTGAGACGAAATAAAATAAATCATACCAACAAAATCTCAATGGAATTCTAAAGAAATATTTGATTTGCTTAATTCAAGTGCTTTATGATGTTAAAGAAATCAAAATACTTTTGACTTACACTCATAGAAATTTTATGCCAAATATTAGTAAGATAAGAATGGCAAAACTAAAACTGTAAAATTTAAAATTTATAAAATTTTAGTTATATTCGAGTTGAATTTTAATCAATTGGATATGGCAGTTTACTCTGCTAAAATTAGCAAAAACTTTTGTTAAATCTTTCTACACAAACAAATTTTAGACTGTTAATTTCGAAAGGGCAGGGTTTAACTTGCATAAAAAAAATTAAAAAAATAACTTTGGAAACCCAGCACTACAAAAATGACCCCTAAAATCGAAAACATGAGTACCGACCATTGATCCTAAATATATCGGCCACACTGATTTTTATAGCGAACTCAGTTTTTTCACTTAAGGGGCAGAATTTTGTCAAAATTGCGTTAAAGTTGTGCATAATTACAAGTAAATCCGCGTTTTTTTCGCAGTTTTTTTCAACATTTTACTATTTTTTCTCAATTTATCATACCATTTCTTCGCAATTGATCAAAGCATTTTTGTGCATAAATAAAAAGACAAATCCATTTCATTCATTCCATTGTCTGACGACTTACATGTACTGGGGCATTGTCTTGTTGGAAAATGAATTCTTCGTTGTCATTTTCAATAAATGCTACCAATTTTTATTCTAATACTGTAATGTACTCATAAGAATTCATTATGGTGCTTGGAAATTCCAAATCAACCATACCGTCGAAACAAAAAGCAACCCAAACCAATAAGGATCCGCCTCGGAAAATTATTTTTAAGAAATATCGTGGTTCCTTACATAAGTCTCTCCAATAGCTGTTAAAACTATCTGTACTATCAAAATTTATCTCTTTCTCATCAGTAAAGAAATATGTTTGATTTGCTTTATTTTTGTAAATATACGGAGGTTGAAAGCTCGTTATAAATTGAAAATAACATAAAAATAATCTCGATGTAATAAAAAAACAAAAAACTAATATAACTGAAAGAAAATTTATGTTTAAACAGTCCTACCTACAATAGCGTTTATTGAATTCCTTTCTGCAGTAAGTTTTGTAAATTCCTTTCAGTGAATTCAAGTGGATCAGTTTTGTGGCGGGGTAACAACCTTGGCAGAGCCATCATATTTTGGCAAGTAATTCTCTGGGAATCCTTGAAGAGCCTACTTATGGTCGATTTGGACACATTAAGCTTACATTCATCGATTATCTAATTGAGACTCTTCATTGTGTTGCTGGCGCAGTTGATTATTTTACTAAGGTCCCCATCAGAAAGCTTTTTCGGGCCGCCTCTTTTAATTTTAATATAAGCACCTGGATTATTTTCAAAATGTGTTACAACCACATGTGAACTTTTTATTTTTCTTGCAATTTCCCGAAAACTTAAGCCAGGTTTTAAATAAGCTGCAATTAGCTTTTTTTCAAAATCACTTAGATACGAACCACTAAAATTGCATAATAACCAAAAATAATTCTTTAATTTTTCTTTATTTTCTATTCTACTTTGTTTACCGTTATATGTAATTATAGTTATGAAACACCAACAAAATATTATTAGACATTTTTTCTCTTAAATCAATTAAGTAATCTCTTAAATTTTACACTCTAAGAGATAAGATATCACACTCTTGAAAACAGTTAAAAGTTTTTAAAAAATGTTTGTAATATTAGAAAAAATAGCAAAAATCATTTGTAATTATAGTTATGCAACGCAGTGTATTCGTGTAGCATGCGAAATACCAATTCAAATTTGAGGCATTTAGCGGTTAAAGATTTTAAAAACAACAGTGTTATCATCTATTGTATATTTTTATCACCCCATATCATGCTAAAAATTCCAAAAAAATATTTTTTTTGCGAGTTTTGAAAATTTTTTTTATTTTATTTTTTACCCAATTAAAAAAATTGTGTGGGGCATTATCAAATTATATTAAATTAGATATGCGATGAGATTAAATTTGATAAGAAAAATGAGAACAAATAATTGTTTCTAATCGAATTCGATACAATTGTATCGAGTTAGGTATAATTAAATACAATTAAATACAATTTCGTACAATTTGATGTGTATTAGATACAATTTCATCCGAATTTTGTCCTCATACAAATTTTTGTGTTATATATAAAATTGTATCGAATTAGATGTAATTCGATATTATTAGAAAAAAGTTGATGCAAACAGTTCTTAGTTTTTCTCAACAAATATATCACATTATATCTAATTTCATAAACTGATATGTCATATATATATTATTTTTACAGTTTTTTTACCAAGGTGAAACTGTGGAGCCAATAAATAATGGCTTTATTTCAATTTAACTCCGAACATGGTTTTTTTTTATAGAAAAATTGGCTTTTCTCAGACTTTTTTAATATTAAAATTCATGAGTCTGTATAAAGTGAGCAAGTGAGTTCTAGAACAGCTTCTTTTACCACCGATTTCAAGGAACCGGTTCTAGAACAGGTTCCTGGGAGTCAAAATGTAAGGTTTCATGGTCCCAGAATCAGTTCTACAACTGGTTCTAGAACCGGTTCTAAAGCAACCTGTTCTTGTTCTTTAGGTAAAGAACCTATTGCAAAAAGGACAAACTCCATATAAAATAACTCGGTTGTAGAACAGAAATTGGAATCTGTTATAATACTGTTCTGCAACCTGTTATTTGGATTTTACTGGGTCTTAGCATATCGAGCTCTTATATTCAATAAATGCCAACTCAAAAAAGCCAACTTCTTAGAAGAGTTAAAAAACTAGTTATTTCGCTTATTATTGTAAAAATAAACAATGTGGTTTAAATATTTTTATTAATTTATACCTATGCAAAAAATTTCATATTTTGCACTTGTTTGTGTGTTTTTTTGAGATAGCATATTTTAGTACATCAAAAAACAAATATTTTTTCAGAGTTAGCATATTTTGTTGGAAAATAAAAATACGATTATTTCAAATATAGTTATTATTTAACCATTTTCTGAGATGTTTCATTCAATATAAGATATAAAAATTAAAAAACTACAAGAAAAAAAAACATAACATAAAAAATACCATAAAAAAGAACATATATTACCAATTTTTTTTTTTTTTGGAATCACTATTTTCTAATATCTTCAAAACTACCCATTGGATATCAAAATCTTTACCAGATTCGTCAAAATGCAATAAGATATGAGGTAGATTTATAAGAAATTATTTTTTTTTTAAATGTTGGAAATTTACAATAGTGGAGTTAGCATTTATTTTCAAAAAATAACAAAAATTGATATAAAACGAGAACAAATTATTTTTTTGCTTTGAAATTCATATCACAGATGAGTATTGCATAGGGGAGCTATTTGCCCTCGGAAACTTATTTTGACAAAATTGAAGTTGGCATATTTTGAATATATTCTCTCGATATGTTAAACTTCTTATGCTAACTAACGTGGATAAAAAAAAAAATGTATATTGCGAGAGAGGCTTAACTGTGTCGTTAATTTTCATTAAAAGTACATAACAAATACTTTTCGCAAGTGCGCACCCGCGAAATCTTGAGCCGATCTTGTGAACAAAAATACTAATTTTGTAAGTTAACGAACTCAGAAATCTCAACTCCGGAATTATATAAATTTATCTAAAATCACTTAGAAAATACTCATATTTATCATATGGATCACATATAATTAAATGTGACTTTGTAATGGACCATATATAATCATATCTGAATTCAATTGAAAAATAATCACAACATTAGACCTAATATATTTCTGTATAGTTTTTTTTATATTGAACAATATATATATATAAAACATTATAAAATAAATATTTTGATTGTTGGTTGACATAAAGTTTTATATAATTATAAAGGGTCCGCCAAATAACTTTTTTTTTTTTGAACTCCTGAACCAATTGGACTTTGTATGGCGTCATACCAAGGACTTTATGCAAAATTCGTCTCAATGATGTCTCCGAAATGTTCAATTGTTGAGAACGACGGTGAATTGATGTTGATGGCGCTTCCCGCACACTTTCTGCCACAGCAGCAATATTCTCGGGTGTACGCACTGTTTTTGGCTTTTCACGCTTTGGTTTGAGGATGCCAGTTTCTTTCACTTTTTTAACAAGATAACAAACATACGGGCCATATTCGTTTAGCGGAAGGATAAAACTAATTATCTGTCAAATCAGACATGATCTAAGTGTTACCATTCACGAAATAAGCACTAGTTGAAAAAAAAACGTTAGATGGCGGACCCTTTATATACATTTATGTTGAATTATATAAGTAATTTTATATAACTAAATAATCATTGGAGATAAGTTACCGGCCTTTAATGTGTTATTTTTGGTACTTAAATATGCATTTGTTAAATTTCTCACACTTTCTAAAAAATTTTGAAATTTGTATTAATTTCACAAACACCTGTGGTCATGCACTGTATTGTTTACTGTCTTTTATTAACATGCTAAATAAAACTTTATATTCTCAAAATAGTTACTAAAAAAATGTTTAAAACCATTTTTTAAAAAGTCTCCCCCCATCTGTGACGTTGTGTAAAATATAGCGTGTGACCTATAAAATCTTTTAAATTTGTGGAATAATGCAGAAGAACATTTTTACTTAATACATTTAGAAATAAAGAATTTCATTGTAATATGAGTAGTTATATGGGTTAACAATATGCAATTAATATGGTAGAAGACGAACTTATGTTACCCTACACTTGAGTAAAGGCATTTATGTTTTGGTATATTCTCAAAGCAGAAAATTTTCAAAACAAATATTTTTAAGTTTCAAACCACGTAAAAATATATAATGTAGTAAAATTAATAAATTTAGCAACTAAAGAGTTTAGATATTTAAAAAATTAAAATGTGTAAGAAAATTATTAATTATATTTTAAAATTAGATATTTTTTTAGAAACCCTTAAACTAAAATGCGATTTAAATGAATTATGTTTAAATTTACTTTAAATAGTATGTATTTTACAAAAAAAACACAGTCATTTAGTCATACACAAATACATGTCAAAATATGTACACTCAAAAAAATAAGTTAGTAGAAAAGTTAGTGAAACTATTGATCAGCAAATTGTTTGCTAAAATTATGTTTTAATCTAAAATTTTAGTTATACTTATTCAGCACTCAAGATGTAGTAGTGACGCGGCATGTCAAGATGTAGTAGTGACGAGGAAAATTATACTAACAAGTACAATTCTAGTAAGACATATAAAAAAAATCAACCATGGAAGATTTTTGTATCTGTTTTTCATAAATAAAACAAAATTGTGAATTAAAACAGCTTAAATTTTGCGACGTCACCATCTTGTGAAAGTAATTGTCTATTAATTAAATGAAAGACAAAATAAAATATTTAAATTTAATAAAGATTAAATGTGTATTTGTAAACTAAATGTTTATAGATATTTATAATCTATTGTGGTGAAATTGCAAACAAATTACAACAGGTAGACAGACTAAAGCCAAAGACAACGAACTACACACATAATAGGTAGATTTTTGTGTTTTCTTTTTCTTATTGCAACAAAATTGTTGTATATGTTATATTTTGTTATTTTTTCGTTTCGTTTCTATAATTATCTGAGGCATTTGCGTTCCTTTAAAAGAAGCATCATTTAGACAACCATTGATGTAAGTAGTTGAAAGATAACTTTGTTTTTGTTATATATAATTACACTGTACAACACAAACAAAATTACAGGTCCCTTACTTTGAGGAGTTAGAGGGTTAACATATTCAACAAAAATGTTTGATTTTGGCCTATTCAGGGACTTATAGTAAAATTTTACGGCGAATATTTTTGCGAAACATTTTATCCACTTAAATCCCTGTTTAATTGGTGTTTTTGCTCTTTTTTTAAAAGAAGAACAAAAAATACCCTTACCTTGAGGAGTTAGAGGGTTAACACATTCTACAAAAATGTTCTCCGTAACATTTTACATAAATTTGCTAAACACACCATATACTTTAAACGTTAGCTTTACTCGATTTTCAATGCCGATTGACAATACAAAATTTGCATTTGGGGAAAACTTTACCTCCCCTTAAATGAAAACCAGATGTAAACTTTCAAAACGCCGATATACGTGTCTTTTTTTTGTCTCTTCTATCAAAATTTATAGATCGGACCTTGTAATTTTGGAAAAACTAATTACATTTATTCATGTCGTCAATTTGGGAGTATGAACATATTTATATTTTTTAACGTTTGTAAATTATTTTAAAAATAATCACAAACATATGTTTTATGATTTTCAGCAAATAAATTAACTAAAGTATAATTTTTCTACAAATTTCTTGAGTTTTTTTCAGTCTACTAATATTCAGAAAAAAATTTATTAATTTTTAGCAAGGGTGTTTTAATTTCTAATCCACTAAGTTTTAGCAAAACTTTTGCCGAATCTACTACTTTTGTTGCTAAAAATCAGCTCGCTGATTTTCAGCAAAAGATTTTGCTGACATTAGCAATTTTTTTCCAAGCACCCTCCTGACTAAAATTTGCCTGACTCAGCAAAAGTTTTTGCTGACTTCAATAACTTTTTTATTTAAGTGTAGCCATTTTTTACCAACGGGTGTTTAAATACACTTACGTTTTTAAGAACCTATAACTTTTGATTTGAAGGCGATATAATAAAAACCGCAGTAAAAATCATATTAAATATTGAAGTCTTGGCTTATTTTTTTTTTTTTTAAAGGAAAGTTCAGAAAATTCTTCCTATTAATTAATGTGTTGCTTTCTTTGGAAAGGGAATAGTAGAAACGTGAAAGGTGGGGAAAAATGAAGGGCTTCCAACATGGCAACACTGTTATTGCGCGATATGATAAGTCTTAGAACAGTTGTTGCTCGCCACCTGATGGAGAGTTGGCGAACTTATTGAAGCTTTGTGGTTCATAGCCCTGATTCATTATTTTACTTCGGTGGGGTTAAGTGCTATGGGAACACCGAAGGCGGGCGCTGAAAACTCATATATATTATTTTTTTTAAATAGTTGTCGTCGTCACTGGGAATCGAACCCGGTACCATCTGTGTAACAGTCCAACGAGCTAACGTGGTTTAACAATTTTTTAAAGTTTTAATGACAGGGTTGCCATATAATGATTTAAAAAAAAACTATTTTAAGCACTTTTTTCAAAAAAAAAAAATATAAGAAAATATAAGAAAGATCAGAGGAATAAACGTGATTTATTGGTATCGATAAAGATATATAAGAAAACTTTTGGAAATAAAACCATTTTCATTCAACAGGTTCCTTTTGAAACAAATTTACTAATCGAATCAAAATTTTTCCGTCTTTGTAAAAATGAAAGCATGCGGAAAATTAATCAGTTTTTCTTTTTAATATCAAAAATGTGATATTTTCTCACAATCAGCAAAGGAACATATAAATTTGAGCGATAAGAGTTGACAAATAATTTAAAAAAACTGTCTTAAACTGCAAAATTTTTTAAAAATAGTGCGAAAACAATAACCAACATTTTTTGATAAAAATTAAATTAAACAAATTATTAACCCTTTAAGTGAGAACAAAGCGTCAACGTATAAATTTCAATTAATTATACCACCATTATATGGCTATAAAATTTACTGAAGTTGCACACTGGGAAATTAACGCATCTTTTTGTCAAAAAGTTCTCACGAAATCTATGCTTGGTAAAGAAGGAACAGTACCACCGTAAAAAAAAGTTTTAATTATAAGAACTCGTTTTGTAGGCTTGTTGTTTTGTTTTTTTATGCTTTCTAAACATTAGAGTATATAAAAAAGCAAGTGTTTTTTATCGCTCCCCGCGTATTTGCGGATAGATTGGGTATAAAATAAGCTTTGTAAAAAAAATTTAATTACTATCGCTTAAACTGGACAGTATTTTTTTTTGTTGTCAGACTACCACTCATGGGATGTCTCCCACTAATATTAATTAATGTTTTAATAGTATCTACTAAAAATTTGTTTGAAATAAAAAAACAATATTCAATTAAATTTTTAAAAGATATGAATAAAACTATAATTGAAAATAATATCACTTAAATAGTTACAATTTATTTTAATTGTTACTACAATTTCCTCAATAGAACCGAATTCAATTAAACTTTTAACTGAATCAACAAATATTTCAATTGAAACTTAATTTTAGTTTTTTCTGTGTAGACATACACTAAGGTTCACTTATTTAAAGGCAATTAAAAATCTGTGTTCATCATCCTGTATCTTTTCCAATTTTTAACTGATTGTAGTACAATAAAATAGAATTGGAAGCTAGACACCTTTAGATATAAAAAAATTATGCCAATAGTGGTTTTTTACCTTTACAACTTTTTTTGAGCAATTTATTAAAAAAAGTCCAAAACTGCTATTTTTTTGATTCACTTGAATAAAGGCACTTTATTATTTATTTATAATTTTTAAAGTAAGCGATAATTTTTCGTAAGGGGCCGTTTGTTTATTACATCTTAAAAATTTTACAAGTCAAAATGGCAAGAACAAAAATTTTAAATTTATCGGAAAAAATTAAAATCGATGTTTACCGTTCTGAAGGTTATTCTAACCGCGCAATAGCTCAAAAAATTGGACGAAGCCCAACAGTTGTTAACAATTACATTAAGAACCCCGAAAGGTATGAAAAAACATTTAAAGGAAGTTTTTCATTGTCTTTATCTGCGTATGAGAAAAGAAAAATCATAGGAATTGCATCTAATTCTGCCTTATCCTTATCAAAAATAAGAGCTCAAGCTGGAGTAATAAAGAGCTGTGAGTATCTAAAATACCTGAAATTAAAAAAAAGCCGCCACTTAATGCTCCGCGTAAGAAAAAGCGGCTTCAATTCGCAAGAGACTACATGGTATGGGATGAAAAGAAGTTAAATTTAGATGGGCCTGATGGCTACAACTATTATTTCCATGATCTGCGGAAAGAAAAGCGATTTTTGAACCGACATCACAGCCTAGACGGCGGCGTTATGGTGTGTGGTGCTATTACGTACTATGGCACCATCGATCTTGAATTTCAAAGTGCAAAAATGACTGGTGCAAGCTATAAAACGTTATTGGAATCGGCTTTTCCGAAGTTCAGTGAACTATTTGGTCCCATATCTTGGATATTGCAGCAGGATAATGCTCCTTTACATAACGCGAGAGTAGTTAAGGAGTTCATTTCAAGCCAGAATGTAAATATTTTTGATTGGCCACCCTATTCTCTTGATCTAAACATTATTGAAAATGTCTGGGGTTGGTTATATCGTAAAGGAGGAAGACAATTCGATGACAAGGAGTCACTAATTCAGGCCATTAAGGATGCTTGGAATCAAATTTCGTTGGATTACATTAATTCGCTTTATCTGTCAATGAAAACCCGAATATTTGAAGTTATTAAAAACAAAGGTGGTTGTACCCATTACTAAAAACTCTTTAATAAAGTAAAATTAATTAAAACACAAGAAAAACCGTCCTTCATTAAATTTAAATAAAATGCCTTTATCCAAGTGAACCAAAAAAAATAGCAATTTTTTTAACTTTTTTTGATAAATTGCTCAAAAAAAGATCTTAAGGTAAGAAACTGCTGCTGCCAGGATGTTTTTTATATCTCAAGATGTCTAGCTTCAATTTTCATTTTATAGTTCTGCAATCGGTTAAAAATTGCAAAAGATACAGGCTGCTGAATATGGAATTTTTAGTGCCTTTAAATAAGTGAACCGAAGTGTATTTAACTTTTAGTCTGCTTTGTCTAAAACAATTTTTTGATTATATTTTGAGGCAAATACATCGAAATCTCTTATGAAATGACTTTATTTATTGCTTTTTTTTTGTCGAAAATCAACTCTAACAATGAAAGCCGCCCCTTTGCAGGCGATGTTTGCTAATGAACTTTGAATATTCGAACCATATAATACTGAACTAACAGGCATTTCCTATTTTATCCAAATCAAAAATAAATATTTTTATATTAAATTTGTCAATAACATTGTTACTTCCTAACGAATTGTATTAAGTCTTTAAATTAGTCAAATAATTTCGGAGGGGGCTCTAGCCACCGTATCCCATATAATTACTAAACATGTTGGATTTTTACTTACATCTTTTCAGAAAATTTGAAAACTTAAACAAAAATATATATATATTTTTATGTAAAATTTTTAAGAAAGCTGCGAAGGTTAACTTTTTCTGCAACCTTTAAATGTAAACGAATTTAGCTGAAACTTGGCGCATAGAGTTTTTAGACATAAAGGAATGGGGCCACATTGTGGAAATTGCAAAATCCAAATTGTATAATTTTTAGGACTTCTCTAATGAAAAAAAAAAAATAAATAAATTTTTCTTTAAAGTTATTCTTACTATAAATTAACTAAAAATTGATTTTATTTTTGCTCTTTTTGCATTTTGAGACTAAATATCTGTACAATTTTGTATCTTTATTTAGTAATGCATACCAATTTAAATCCAAAAAAAACAACAAATAACCAATAATCTGCATATTTTTCAAGTTTTAGCGGTTTTTTTTCTAAAATTTAGCTACGTTTTTTTTACGTTACTAAGTTAACATTTTTTTTTAACTATTTCTAGCGATGTTTGAGGCAGATTTAGCTACTTTTCTTGAAAAAATTTGGCAACAGTGGTTAGTTAGTTCGTTGGTTTATTTAAACATTAACATTTTTATACAAGTTTGTTATAATTTTTATTAAAAATAAAAATTATGTTTTTTCGACCTTTAATTGTGCAATGAAAATGAAAATTATTCAAGTTCGAGGCCATACTCTATATTTCTTCATTGGGATATTGTCCTAACAAATAATCTATAGAGTTTTTTGTTTTCAAATTTATTATTTGACCCTTTCAGGAATGTGTTGATAGATCTATTTCGGGAATTTTCTAGGTTCCCATCATCAGAACACGTTTTGAAAGCGGTAACAATCCCATGCCAAACATCAAACATTCATATGAACTAGTTTACTCACTACATGAGAACTAATATACATATGAGTTTGAAGTTAAAGATTATAACCATTGATCAAAAAATAAATTGAAAACTTGTTTGATGTGCAAGGACCACCTCTGGTGGATATTTAATACACGTTTTTTGTTTTTCTCTCCTTTTTATATTTTGTTTAGTTTGTAAACAAAACAGTGGAAGTAAACATTTTTATAAGACAACAATAAGCGGTATAAGCTTGATATTTTAAAATTGGTCTATAAATTTAATACAATTCAAATTATTTCTCATTTGTTTAATAATTTGCCTTATGTTTGTTTTTTAGTAAACAATTTTGAATACTTATTTGCCCATATTTTTAGAAAATTAATTCATACAACCTGTTTCTGTTCTCATAAGTATTTTTTGTTTATAAAAAATAAACCAGTTTTTAAAATTTTATTTTTTGTTAAATATATTTTTTAACACTTTAACAACGTTTCTTGCAGGGAAGGTATCCTTAATAAAAATGTAGACGACAGCTTCAACAGAAGTGCACTCAAAATTGCTTAACAGTTACTACATAACAGTTGTTTGTGTAGTAATCAGTAGTTGTTGTTTTTAACTGCAATTACAAAACTGCTATAAATAATACCAAAAATAACTAAAGAAAAATTCTGTATTTTTGTAACAGTTTCTTAAACAACTAACAAAGCAGTACAGTTGCAGTAAACATTTAATTTTGGTTAATTACTAGAAAAATAAAATATTTTTTTTTTAATAAATATATGTACAGCCATGGACATTAAATTAGCACAAAATCACTGTACATTTTGATTGTGTTATCTTTCTAATTTTTTGACTACACACAGAGAAATAAAGTGCCAACCGAATTGAATAGTGTATATTAATGGTAACAACTTATAAATTCAGATAGTACAATTCGATTTCTGAAAAATTTGGGTGTTGCGACTAAAATTTTGTTGAATTAACCGAACTTTGTTGTTAAAACTACTATAAAGTTGTGCTAACTGTGTGAAATTCGTAATAACCGAATTAGAGTCGTAGTAACCGAATTTCAGTTGGCAAATAGCTCAAATTTTTTCTGTGTGTAATTACACCAACTGTTTTGGCATGCACTGTTGCATTGGAACAATTGGCTTCTGTGGTTAATTCCAATAAAACAAATCAGTTAATGAAACAGAAAACAAAAAAAAATATGCCACGTGTCAAAAAAACAGCCCAAGAAGTGGACCGTGCTATTGTCCGAAAGTCAAAAAAGGACCCCTTTATGTCATCACGCGAAATTGCGAACGAAATTAACTTTGATTTTGGATTAAATTTATCAGACAGACTCATCCGAAGACGATTGAATGACGCCCATTTGTTTGGACGAGCAAGCCGTAAGAAGCCACTCCTAGCAAAAAAAAATATTGCAAATCGTTTATTGTTTGCTCGCACCCATAAGTCTGAATATCTCTCATTCTGGAAAAAAATACTTTGGAGTGATGAAACCAAGGTGAATAGAATGGGATCTGACGGTAGAGTCTTTGTTCATCGACCAAAACGAGGAGGAAGCATCATGGTATGGACCCTATTGTGAAAGTAAAAGGAAAAATGGACCGGTATCAGTATCTGGACATTCTTAAGAACCAAATGGAACCTTTTGAACACATGCCAGTTTCATTCACTTTCATGCACGACAATGACCCCAAGCACACGTCGAAGGAGTGGTTTTCTACAGAAAATATAACAGTTTTAAGCTGGCCGGCACAAAGTTCTGACTTGAACCCGATCGAAAACCTCTGGAACGATGTGAAATGTGCGATTGCTAAACAAAAGTACAAAAACTTGGATGATCTTTGGACTGGAATACAGAATGCTTGGTACTCAATTCCCCAAGAGCGTTGCCAGAATTTGATTCAAAGCATATCCGTAGATGCCTTAAAGATGTTCACAAATTTTTGTAGTTAAAAATTGTAAGTCATTTTAACGACATGGTTAGTTATTTTTACTGCATTTGTTAGTTGCTTTTTAACTGTTAAAAATAACAACATTTTTAATTATTTTAACGGTAATTACCAGAGACAGGAATTTCATGCACTAAAAGGGTGTGTTTTAGGCGTCTATAATATGCATTGAAAATCGTAAAATATGCACTAAAAATTTAAAAAATATGCGCTTATTTTTTTCTTAATTTGCACAAGCCCGTTATACCTTTGAGACCCAAGCTGCATGTAAAAAGTTCTAGATTTTTTAAGTTTAACGTAAAATAATTTATAAAGTTTTATAAATATTTTGAACTATAATTAAGTTAAAAATATAATAGCACTTTTTTCATCTCAATGAATCTATTACTGTTGGAAATATTCGCAGTTTTAAGAGAAAACATCAGAGCTCACAATCGTGAGCTTGTGTCTCAAACGGTTAAACGTTTTCTTAAATTTTGCATGCAAATTAAGATTAAAGTTTATATAATTTTTTAATTAATATTTCTCAATATAAATAATTAAAATTTATATATATATATATATATTAAGCGAAAAATTCAATTAAAATTAAATTAAAATTTCTTAAAATCATGAAAAAAAAAATAATTTTAAGTTCCTTTCTTTGCACTTTTTTTTTTATTCGGCTTCAAGACTTTCAAAATACCAGAAAATACACAAGTGAGTAATCACAAATTTGAATTCAAAACGCCCTGGATTAATTTTTACTTTGTTCTTTTTTTAATCCCAACAAAAGTTAAAAATTCTAAAACTACTAAAATATTAACTAAATCAAAATACTTCCTGCGAGATCAAAAATGTCTAAATCTACACTGATAGAAAAAAATTATTAAAAATTTAGCTAAAACTACTAAAAATTAGTTAAAAATTAAGTTATAGAAAAACTGTTAAAATTAGTAAATTTTTTTGCTAAATATTAGTAAGACAAGAATAGCAAAAATATATCTGTTGAATATACAAATATTTAGTTATATTTGAGCTAACTTTTAGTTGATTGAAATTAACAAATTAATCTGCTAAAATCGGCATAAAATTTGCTGTATTTAGCAAAGAAGACAAAGAAATTATAAAAAATGTGAATTTTTTTAATGCGAATAAAAATCTACTCTTCTGAAATCAGAATTTTACAATATTTTAGCACAATATATACTGTTGTTTGCATTCCACTAAATTAAAAGTAAATATAGCAAAAATTTTGTTGATATTACAGTTTTTGTTTGCTGTTTTTAGTAAAAAAATATTTAGTAAAAGTTTTTGCTAATTTTAGCTAAGTAAATTGCAATTTTCAACTAACTAGAATATAACTTAAATTTTGTAAAGTTGCTGTTCTTATTTTATTAATATTTAGCAAGAATAATCTGCTAATTTTAAGAATTTTTCGCACAGTAAACCTTTAACAGAGTTTTATTAGCTTGTTTTTGCTATTTTTACAGGTTTAGCCTGCGTTAAACTTTTAGCCTGCGTTAAGCTTTTTTATAATTGGACAGAGAAATCGGGGCAAATACCCCTTACCCTGGATTTGTGTCTTTCTAATCGATAACTTTTAATTGGGACACCTTCTTTTTTTTAGATGATTATCAAATCAAGTAGTTTAGATTATATTTTGACAAATTTAGCCAACACAAGGTCATCAGTAAATTGATACACTATTAACTAGTTTAACGATGCGGAATACTTTTTAAACCGTCTTTAATATAACTAAGCTACTCAAATGCTATAATCTTTTAATTAACAAATATGGACATACATGTTTCCTATATGGATATATATGGAAGTGTGTGTGATTGCATGTATGCAAACGGTACTCAAATATTTGATTTTCATATTTACAAAAGGATCTCATATATGGACATATATGGAATTATATGTTATTTCATATATGAGAAAGTATGGAAGTGTATGGAATTCCTTATTTGCAAAAAGGGCACATATATGAACATATAAGGAAATATATGTGACTCATTATACCCAAAGAACTATTTTGAAACTTATAAAAATGTGGTATCTATGTAATTAGTTTTATAAACCCATTTTAAAGACCGATTGTTAACAACTTCAATTTTTCTTCTAATTCATATTAATTTATTTTAAAATTTTATTACACGTAAGTTCAGAAGTGGTTTCTACCATTTTCTTAAAATTTCTACTTTTGACAAATAAGTGTATGCAAACATAAACATGTGTTTCAGTAATTATTGTTACTGAAATTAACACGGCACTGGGTCCACATTAGATATTAACTTGAATGTCATATGTGGGAGAACGCCAACAGAATAACGGATTGAAACTATCTATGGCCATATTAAAGTTTGGGGTGGAGAGCACTTACTCTTATTTATATCATGTCTTCTCATAATTTTCTATCTCCCGTTGAGCAAATACTTCCTTTTGTTCTTTCAATTTACAACTACACGATTTAAAAGTTGCGATTTATAACAATTAAAAAAATTTTAATACACTTTTTCTTCATGATTTTTTTATTTTTAGGCGTTTAACATTTATTTATTTGTTGTTTACATTATTTTATGTATGTGTGTGTGTATTTTTTCTGTATTGAAGGACTACAAAAAGAACCCAATCGGAAAAAGTCAAACGGACCACCATTGGTTAGGCACTTTAGCAAATGGCAAAAGTGCTGGCAAAAAGTGCTTTTCCAAGCCCAAAATGATAACATCATTAGACAAAAGGTGTGTATATTCAAAAAGTGTCAGACAAGAAGCACTGGGGAAACAAAATTTCCAACGTTGGAAAAATCATAAAAAATGTGGTCTAAAAATTTCCAAAAAAAAATTTTCCAAAATAAAACAAAACAAAAATTTATGTATAAATTTTTTTTGGTCCCGCCGGGATTTGAACCCTGGCCGCCAGATTGGCAGCCGACAGCTCTAACCACTGAGATAACGAGACATCAATGATAACTGCTGGGTAGCAGTTGGCTGCTCAAATATGTCAGCACTGGCATACGGTTTGATGGAAACAACTTGCCAACGTTGGGTAAACAAAAATATGTTGTTTGTCCTAAAAGAGCTTTTTCAGAAAAAACAAATTAATTAAACAAAAGTATTAAAAAGTATAAAAAATCACAAAAAATGTTTGCCTGAAACCGGGCTCAAACTCGGAACCTTCCGACTACAAACTTGTTTAACCCTCCGATGAGTTCACGGCCGTGTGAAAAGGTCCCTACGGACCTTTTTTTGTAAATCATGTTTTTTTCATATAAAAATTTTTTTTTTGATTTTTTTTTTTTGTTTTTATTGTTTATAATTAAATTCTACATACAAAAATAATTTTTTCAATTTTTTTAATTTTTAATTTTTTGTTTTTATCATCATCCCTAATGTCTTTGAGTTTAGGTCTTTGTGTTCAGAACAAGTAAATTATGTGTTGAAACAATAAAAAAATTATAATGATGCCCAAAAACATGCATTTATTAGTGAAATTCAGTACAAGGTCCATACGGACCTATTCACACGTCCGCGTACTATTCTCACTAACTCAATAACTCCTAAAGTAATGATCCGATCGGCTTGATTTTTTTCCCAAAAGATGCGCAACAAAATACTCTTGGAATACAGAGTAACTTTGTGGGGGGGGGGGGGGGTTGTAGTGGCCGAAGTAGGAGTAATTTCAGTTTGAAAAGGCAAAAAGGTCCCTAGGGACCTTCTCACTCATCGGAGGGTTAAACAAAGCATCATCATTTTCTCCCAGTGGTTAGTTTTTTGAATCGTTAGTAATTTCTGACTGGATAGCACTGGGAAAACACTTTTTCCCAATGTTGGCATAGTGGTCTCAGCCAATGATTGTAGACCACTGAAATTATTGTAAAACATTTACTGGCAAAAAGCTTATGGGAAACGCTGGTAAAGCGTCTTAAACTAGTGTTCTGCCAGTAGTTTATTTACAAATCCTCGTTTAGCCAGTGGTATACCAGTGCTGGATTTTTTGTACCACTGGCAGTTTCTGACTGGGTGATTTTTGTGTTTATAAAATAATTTATAATGTTTAAAAAAATTAAAAAAATAAATTTAAAAATATTTTTCTTTAACCAATGAATAGATATTGAAAGCTTTGGAGACATCAGGGATTATTTAAATAAATTTTAACCTATTTTTCTATTATTTTAGTTTTTTTAGATTATGCTTCAGTCTTTGACATATAGCATTCCGATGTACCTACACTCACAATATTTTGTCGTTAAAATCAAAACTACTAAACATATAGTTAAAACCCGCAAAAATAAAAGATTTTATTTTTCCTACACACAGAGAAATAAATTGCCAAACGAATTGAAAAGTGTATATTAATCCTAACAACTTACTAATTCAGTTAGTACAACGATATTTACAGTCGATTTCTGAAAATTTTGGGTGTTGCAACTAAAATTCTGTTGAATTAACCAAACTTTGTTGTGAAAACTAATATAAAACTGTGCCAACTGTATGCAATTTGTAATAACCGAATGTAAGTCGTAGTAACTGAATTTCAGTTGGCAAATATGTACATTTTTTTTAAATAAATTAAAGAAACCCAAATCCATAAAAATAAACGATTTTATTTAACTATCAAAAATTAACTCCCAAGTTAAAAAACAACAGGGTTTCTTTAATTTTTACTATCATTAACTTTTTGGTTCAAATAAGGGATTTTTTGAAAAAAAAAAAATTTTAAATGAAAATAGTAACTGGTACAGAAAAACAGTAGTTGTTTTTTAATAAATGGTGAAATAAGTTAAAAAAATATTTCTTTGTAGTTTAACGTCCGTATTCATAAAAAAACTTAAAAAATGTTAAATACATTTTAGTTAAACCGCATTTTAAGCCTCAAAAATGTATTCATAAACGAATACAAGCTTAAAATACCTATTTTAAACCTTGTGTAAAAGTTAATATTCGTTTATGAATACAGTTTTAAGGCTAACATTTGGGTTTTAACTAAAATGTAATTGAAATGCTGGTTAATATTTTTATGAATACGGGGGTAAATGTATATTAGTTAAAAATCAAGGTTACTGATTACATTTAAAAATAAACTAACATCAGTTACTGTTAAACTATTGTGAGTGTACATATAAAAGGAACAAAAGAAATAATATAGACAAATAAAGGACAGATACAACTCTGTATTTTATTTATCTTATAAATACAGAGCAGTTTACATAAATCAAATGTTTTTCTTGAAATACTTATTACGGAAAATTACACATTTTCGGGACACCCTAATGTGCATTAAAACTTAACAAGATTTATGCCGTAACCTTTTTGAAAACCCCAAAAAAGTAATATGTTTCTTAATATTTTTTATGGACTTAGTGGATATGATATGATGATCATATATTTGTATGAAATTGTGTATATTTTCGATTGTATGAAAAAAATGTAACATTTAGTGCAATTTTACCAGACTGAACCTCGGATCTAATTATATTTATATGCACAGTTTACATAATATTATATACAATTATATGAGGTCAAAATCCGGATACAATAATGTCTGGGTTTTATATAATTATATCTATTTGTATCAGTTTAGATATAAACTGATACAATTAGATACCAAACTGATGTAATCTAATACAGTTCCATCGGAACATAATTCAAATAAAATTGTACTAAACATTTATCTAATTGCATCCCATACAAACAGATACATATTTCAGATGAAATTTACTAACATAGAAACTGATATGACTACATAGAGCTACATATCAAATATGATCACATAAAAATATATATGATCATATATGAACATTTTTAACCGGGTACTTACATTCAAATTCAAATAAATGTCTCAATGTTACTAACCCAATTGAACAATTAAATACAGAAGGAAACTTTAACAAAACACATGTTAAGGCAGTCGTTAAATTTGTCAGTCAGTCCACATTAGATAAACATGTTTACCATATGGCTACCATTTCCATATTGTTACCATAATATTTAAAGCTTATGTCAGCAATAAAAAAAATAAGGGAATGTTCCCTAATGTGGCTTGTTCTCCTGGACCTTTCGTTTTTCCCTGTTGTTTCATGAATATGTCAAAACGGTCAACAGGTTTAATTTCCACTATCTATTTCAAAAAGTAAATGCACATGTTTTTCCGCAACAAAAAGTATAATATTTCATTAACATAAAAAGTGAATAACAAGTCAGTTTTAAAGAATTTTCGAAGTCGGATTTTTGCAAATGGTAAGAATAATTTTATTCACAACTTTAATAAAACTAATTGATTCCATTACAAAAATATTATAAATGAAAAAATTAAATTTTTGTAACTTTCGCCAATGTTAAAGGTTGCCGGATTCAAAATTGGAAAATGCTTGACATTCACCAAAAAAAATCATGATTTTGAACAAAAATCTGACAATTAAAAATACTCATACTTCGCAAACAAAAGGTAACACTTTAAGGTTCAATGGTTTCTGTCTTTTTACGTATAAGTTAATAAACCACGTGTTTTGCCACATATATTTAGTGTTTTAGATAAAGGAACAACTAATTCTGTACCATCAGGTGTTGTTTAAAAGTTTTGAAAAGCACTTGCAATCTTTATCAAAACTTATTCTTATTAACAGCTCGGCTTTTATTAGATCGAATGACATTGTATCCTATCGTTGGAATACGAATTATTTAAAATCTTTAAAGCTTTTTCACAAAAAGCATTTGATATTGGTATTGGAAAAACTAATGAGATCAATTTTTTCTTAAATCTGAAAGTTGATTTCTGAACATTTTTCGAAAAAATGGGACAATATTTTATAATTTTTTCTCGAAGTACGCAGAAATCGTTGTATAAATTATCATTATCTACATCATTTTAAATGTTTAATACTTTAGACATTTAAAATGATGTAGAAAAAACAGATTTTTAATGTTTAAACATAAAACTTTTTTAACAACTAAGCCGTTGGGCTTAATAATTAATTGCTCTTCTTAAAAAATGATTAGCTTAATATATAAAGCTAATGAAATGTTCATTTACTTTTTACTGAACTTTGGAAACTTTGAAAAAATTTAAAAAATAATTTCTTTAAGGTGTTTTTTGGTTGAGCTTTAACAAATCTTGAAAAACATATTTTATCTTGATTCTTGACAAGCATTAAAAATTCTTCTAAATCAAGCGAAATCAATTCCGTCGTGGAAACCTAGATTAAGTGGACCTTATTTTTTATTTTTTTTCCAAGTTTTAGTCTTGCTTAAATGGTTTACGCATTATTTTAACTGTTCTTGTCTATTTTGGACAATTATTCAACATGTTTCAGAACAGAAGAATAGCGCAATTAAAAAAGTTTTCATTACATATGATAACCACTTAAGAAGCTTTAAACAATACATAAAACGTTTATATGAACAAAATTAATATAAAATTTAATTTAAATACAAATTTTCGTCGAATTTACTTCATTTTCTAACAATTTTATATGCTTTTACAGAGTTTTTTTTTTTATATTTTAAGTCCACATTAGAGTACATGTTCGCAAATGTGGACCTTTTGAGTTGTTTTGAAAATTGTAATATAACTTTTTTATATTAGTTGCCACAAAAAAATTATCTATATAGTTGGCATTTTAGCTAATGTATTTGGAATATTCCACTTACAAGGAAACTACACAGTCGTTAATCCTTGGATTTGAATGAAACTGGTATATGTTGTAAAGGACAAACAAACGTATTTTTGTAAGGTGCAAGCTCAAGTTTTGTGGTTAAAAAGTTGGGTCAAAAATGACCCGATTTGACGTTTTTTATAATATATTTCTTATATAAGTTCACAGGTAGAAATTATGGGTGAAAAAAAACAAGCACTGGAAAAGCACAATTATACCGTGTTACAAAAAGAAACACTGGAAAATCACTAAATGCAAATGCTTTGCCAACGTTTGAAATATGTTCTTATCCAGTGCTTGTTTTGCACTGTTTTTAAAAATACTAAAAACTTAAATGTTGACATAAAACTAAAAAGATATCCTTTCTAAAATAAAAGTAGCCTTAGGAAAATCTAAAAGTATGGTCATTGTAAGTTAAAAAAATTTTCAAATTATATCGTGAGAAAAAATAATACAACGCACGGTGTGAGATTTGACCAATCTAGCTGGACAAAAGTCGGTTTTTAGACTTTAAATTTCAATAAATATTTTAATAAAAATATGAAAGAGTACTCCTTATTGAGTAGGAAAATGTAAAAAGTTTGTCAAATTAGCCAACATTAACAAAATAACGGTACACGCAGAAAAAAACTGGTGGAATATTATCGAAATGCTTAGTAATTATACAACTACGTAAGTTTCAAATTAGTTTTACAAATTTCTTGTAAAATATATGCATTTTTTTTCAATTTCTAACGAGCTTTCAACCTCCGTATATTTACAAAAATAAAGCAAATCAAACATATTAGCTAGGTTGATACTAGTATTTCGATCTGGCTAAAGATCTCATCAGAACCCGAAGTTTTAGAAAAGCTAGAGCCTCCATAAAAGGCAAAACTTAAACAAAAAACCTATTAATCATCAATTTTGCTCCATTCTTGTCTTCTTAGTAATCAAACACGCGGTTAGGTCCTTTCCTAACAAGCATCATGACGTTACTAAACTTTGAAGACCAAAAATGTTCTATTTATATAAACATTAGCAGCTAGTGCTTTAATTAATTTTAGTTATAATTTTAATTATAATTAAAAAGAAATAAATAAATAAATAAATAAATATTTATATAAACATGTTTTTACTAGGCTTGTATACATTTTACAAAAATTTGTAAGTATTTTACTAGAACTTTGTAAAACTAACTTTAAACTTATGTAGTTGTATAATTACTATTATTCCCCCAGTTTTTTTCTGCGTGTACTTTGAATTTGAATATTTTTGAGTGAAATAAAAAAAAAACAACAACACTTTGTCATATTTAGAAGCATCTAAAGCATCTATCACGAATAAAGCATCTATCACGAAATCTCGTGAAGTTTCAAAACAAGTATTAGGGAACAGAACGGATCAGCACCAAATTTGTTTTAAGCATCTACTTTAAGTATCTACTTTAAGGGAGAAGTTGAATTATCTGCCGAAATTTGCCTAGCTTATAAAAAATCGACAATAAGTGACAACACCTCATTCAACGAAATTTTTTTATATATGGCTAACAACACCCGAAAATAAAATACTTGACCGTTCTGTTTACTATATTTGAGGAAAAATAGGCAGTGGGTCTTTGGCTTTATTGATTATGCACCATTAAACATTTTGTTTAAAAATATTTGAAAGACATTTAAGCGATGCTTGAGTCAATGAAACATGTTTCATTAACTCAATTTTAATGAATGTTTTCATTGATCCAATGAAAATTTCATAAAGTATATGACATTTTTTTCATTAATTTTATCCACATTTTCTATAGAAACTTAACTATAGTTAAGAACTAACATTAAAATATTTCAATTTATTTAAAAGAAACTGACGGAAAAATACAGATTTGATGAATAGACTTTTAATATTATCGAATTCTCAACAATTTGCGCAGACCTCCAGTTTATAAAAAAAAGCATTGACCCTTGAAGTATTTGACATATCGGAGACTCCAGAAATACATGATGAAATTCATGAAATTTATTGTTTTAATAAAATTTTAAATTATTTGCAGGTATATTGTAAATAATATTTTTTATTTTTAAATTAATAACAATTTAAATAGTTTGTCGTGAAATAAAAATTAAACAGTTGTTGTTATTTCTAATCATTAAGTGGGATCACATTCGGTTCCTTAGAAAAACGATTTTTTTTCCAATATAACTACAATTTTATTCAATAATATTAATATTAAACTTTTTTCATTCAATGTATTTTTTAATTCATTTTATGTTTCTATTTTTTCAAATTTAATATTTTTTTTAAGTTTTGGAACTTTGTGTATATTGAATACAATCGTTGTAATATTGGAAAAAATATTTTTTTTAATTAACCCATTGTGATCCATGTTGATCAATCTGCAAAGAAAAATGTAAGAAAACAAATTTGCTGCGTTTTGAGACATTCGCGAATCAAGAACATTTTTAAGCTTTTGTATCCTTTTTTAAGATCATATATATTAAAGCTTTGCATATGTCTGAGTAGACAAAATAAGCTTTTAAATAAGATATCAATTTTTAAAATCAGACTACGCGTTAAATGATTTGAACAGTACGTATTTCACATACATTTAAAAGAAATACTAAAAGCATCTACAAAACGCAAACAGAAACGAATTTATAAAAAATAAAATAAAAAACATTTTTGTCATACACTGATAGAATTTAGTTCGTTGTATTAATGAAATCCATCATTACTGCAATGAATTTTTTCATTAAAAAGTCGCCAAAGAAAGTTTCATTGAATTAATGAAATATTTTCATTAAATGAATTATAATGGAAAAATAACAATAATGGAAAAATAATTTTGATCTAAATGTTTGGTGTACAAAAACAAAATTATATACAAATTATTGTATTTTTTAAGGATTAACTAAAAATATTTTATGAAAATTTCATTTACTTAATGAATTTTTCATTAATGTAATGGAAATTATACATTAAATCATTGAATACAACTTAATAAAAGACATTCATTAATAGTAAAAGGAAAATTCAATCAGTGTATTAATTAGGACCCACCGATGTGGAAATATGAAATAAAAAATAAATCGTGTGTATAAAAATCATAAAAAAATCGAGCGATTCATTCACCTCATTCACCACAATGGGAGGGTGCCCTGGGTAAAACCTTCTTTGTAAGCAAAATCTTTTACACCCCTTTCTTAAACACAAAAACGGTATATCGAATAATTCGGAAACCGGTTTTGACAACTCTAAATATGTAGTATATTTCTTATTTGCTTCAGTTTAGTGAATGAAATGCATTTTTCTCTGAACTTCATAGAATATACATAAAAAATAAAATACAACACTGTGAAATGTGTACGTACAACATTTCTTGTTTTTTGTGTGTTTTCTTAACACTTTGTAATAAATTGGCACCACTGGGAAAGCAATTGATTATTTATTTTCTGAGTGCTTTCCCAATGCTTTGTAACGCATTGGCAATACCGTGGAACGGTATTATCATTTGGACGTTGGGAAAGCACTTACATTTTTTTTATTTGGGCTTTGGAAAGGCACTTGATTTTTATTTTTCCCAGTGCTTTCCCAACGCTTTGTAAAGCATTGACACCAGCGTGGAACGGTGTTATCATTTATGCGGTGTTATCAGTGGTTTGCTAATGATGGCCCCTTAGTATTTTTCTATCTGTGTTATTAAACTATTAGCAAATTGGATATCAAATCAAAGGTATTTTGGAAACAAATTTTTCGAATACCACATTTGCCTGTGAAGTGGTTTGAGTTTAAATTTTCATATAATAATGCTTATTTAATATAATCAAGGGGGTGTCTGGGCTTTTTTCAATTTCCGTAATCGTTAGTAATCAACACGACTTTACCCGAAGAGCTTTTATAACCCATATTTTAAATATTTCAAATTTGGGCAACCTTGAGCCAACAGAATATTCAATATGGATAACAACATTTTAGTTTATTCGAGTACTCTAATACTGCGTAAAAAAAAATCTGAGTTTCTTAAATTTTAAAGACGTTTTTATACAAAAACTTTTAAAATTTTGACCCTCCTTTTTAACCCCTAAACGTGCGATAGCGCACCTTAAAAAAAAAATACGTGTCTAATATTATTTTGTATTCAACAACTTATTCAAGTTTCATTAAAATCTGACGCTTCACCACTGTGTATTTTATATGTTAGTTTTTGTTATATATCCCATTAGAGAACATTCCCTTACATTCAATTATTGATAACTTGTTATAGGTCAGTTTATTTTATTTGATTTTATGTGGAGAATAATGAAAACAAACAAATGTTCTAAAATAACAATAGTAGAATTTTAAAGTTCTTTTTGAAATCGACATATTATTTAATAAGCTTTCACTGTGTTTCGATTTCTTTTCGATTTATTTAAGATTTTTTTATTTTTAAACATAAACTTGATAAACTTTTGACTTTTAATACAAAATACACAATCGCTTAAAGCAGATGATAATTGCTTGCCTCTGTATATTGTCGAAGGATTTTATTGCCACCTCGTTGTTTTTAACATCATCATATTAAATTACAATTTACAGTTACAATTATTTCGAATAGGTTAATAAACCTTACCTTGTTCCTCTATAGTGTGAAGGCTAAAAGTTTATTAACATGATTTGTTTATTTTCTTTTTGTAGTGCTCTTGATAGTGAGTGATTTATAAGCAGGGACCGGAAGTTCATAAAAATGCATGTCCAAAAGCAGGGTAAACAAAATATTTTTGCGAATCAAAGAACTAGTGTTAAAATTGCATCGATTTGTTAGTGCATATTTTTGCATATTTTGATATAAATGCATATTTTGATATAAATGCATATTTTGATATAAATGCATATTTTTATTACATATTTTTACATATTTTGCTTTAAATGCACATTTTTATTCCATATTTTTAAATTTTTTGTTTTAAATGCAAATTTTTATACATTTTTCTAAGTTTTTCGTTAAAAATGCTTTCAATTTTTTTTTTTTATATTTCACCAAAGCACTATCCACGTACTTAGATTTTTAGAAGATGGACTAGGATTTTAAGAGTTTCGAACAAAAATAACAAAAATCGTGCAAAGAGACCTAAGCAGAAAAATACAATCGGCACGGTGTTGGCAAAGCGTCGGCTACGGTCGGTTATGCGTTGGCAGAACATGGGATTAACAATATTGACAGTATTATCCTGTTACCCGATTGATAGCAGTGGCCAACCATTGGTTTGAGCAAACTTGCCCCAGTTGGCAAAACGTTGGTAGTTAAAAAAAGTTGGTTCTTTTACAATAGCCTAAATTAAATTTGAGAAATGTGTATAATAAAAATAAAACACATTAAAAAAGCAGCAATACAGTTCGGTCTTAGTCTTATACAAAACCTGACCAACCAATCCGATTTAGGAGGGATCATTCCGCTTTTTTAATGCTGATCCCGCCTTGATTTTTCTTCCCTCTTTTTTTACCTACAAGATTTTTCATAAATAAATTTTAAAAACGTTTGATATTTTCGAAATTTCGTGCTGTTTTGCATACTTTTTTTAACTTTTTTCGTGCCATTTTAAACTTGCCCTAATTATATTACTAAAAATAACTTCTTCAATCTAAAGTTACGAACATATAGTACTTTCCCGATTAAAAACAAATTAATATGATGCAACAAAGAAATGTATAAAATTTGATATAGCCTCATATCTAATTGAAATACAATTTGATCCAAAAAATGGTGGATTGAATTGTATGTAAATGGGTGGTTTGATATAATTTGATTATATTGGTCTAATAACATATGGTATAACATATTGTAAGATAAAAATTAATATGCCGTTTTACGATAAATTACAGCTGCAAGTATTGTATCTTACTATACATGATGTCATACTTAACTATATTAAATATTTCAAAACTGGATCACTTTATATAAGATTATATAATATTATTTTTACTCGGGTTTCTTTAGTTGTTTTCTTAATAACTATGATAACAAGTTGTTTTGTTTTTTTCTATAAAATATAACTGTATTCGCAGTTAAAACAACAAATGATTAATACATAAACAACTGTCTATAGTAACTTTTAAACTTTTTTTTACTGTCCTTGAAGGCTTTATGGCCAATTTTAATATTGCTCTTTAAATTTAATACGATTGTGAGCGTCATATTTAAGAAAGAGACCGAAGTCTTTGGGACTTTTTCTTACAACTCGAAACTTAAAATGGCATTCAATTGGCACAAAAAACAATTGTCTACTACCAAAAATTGACCATAATACTTCAAAATACCAAAAATCCGTCAAAAACGTTTTTTGTCCCAACTGTTTGGTCGGGCACTATTAACACATTCGTGGACAGTTAATTTTCGAAATATTTTACAACTCCACTCAAAAAAGTTAATGTAGTAATAAGTAGTTGTTTTTAACTGCAATTACAATTGTTTTTCTATGAAATAATAAAAAAAACCATTGAGTTCTTAAAAAAAAATACTGTATTTTTGTACCAGTTGTTTGACAGTATTTTTGTAGTAAACAAATGTTTTTTGTTAGTTATTTAAAAAATACAAAATTTCGTAGAGTTGTTAAAAATTCTTGTGTAGTTTATATTTGTTATTATTTTAAAATTAAAATTTAAAAATAATTAAAACATTTCACTGCATAAAAACATTATAACTGGAGTAGCGTTTGGTATTATTTTTTATTAAAATACATATATTATTATATGAAAATACCGGAAAATAACTGCTTTAAAAACATTAGCTTTTAAAAATGTTTTCAGTTGTTTAAACATTTTTGTAGTTCAAAATGTTCAGTTGTTTTTACGACATTATTTACTCTTTTTGTTAGTTGTTTTTCAACAGTTAAAAATAACAAATATTTTGTTATAATAACGGTAATTAGCTTTGTCGGCTTTTTAATGACACTCAAAAAAGTTTAACAGTTACTACATGACAGAGTTTATGTAGTAATCAGTTGTAGTTGTTTTTAACTGTAATTACATTTGTTTTTCCATGCAATTATACAAAACCACTATTTTGACAGTTATTTTAAAAAACAACTGAAGAAAAATTCAGTATTTTTAAACAGTTGTTTGAATAAGTTGTTTTAGTATTTTTGTAAACAACTACAAAAACAGCAATTTTGCAGCAATCAGTTAATTTTTGTTAGGTTTTTAAAAATAAAAGATTGTATAGAGTTTTGAAAAATTCTCATTTAGTTTATATTTGTTTTTATTGATATGATCAGAGTTTGCAAATAATAATTAGAAAATTTAATTTTATCTCCAATGCATTAAAATGTCATAACTGGAGAACTGTTTGGAATTTTGACTTTGCATTTTAAATAAATGTAGGAAATACAAATTTTTATTGTAATTGAAAGAAAAAAAAAATTTTCCTTATTAAAAAATATTTTTAATTTTTTACAGTTGTTTCAAAATATTTGTAGTAAAAAATTGTCAGTTGTTTTTACTACATTGTTAGTCGTTTTTACTACATTCGTTAGTTGTTTTTCAACAGTTAAAAACAACTACATTTTTAGTTATTTTAACGGTAATTACCTTTGACGTTATTTTAACGGTAACTACCTTTGTTGCTAATTTCCCAATCTTCTGGACAGCCTACTGTTTAGTGATATACAATAATTAAATGAGCTTCTCAGAAGGCAATTGAGCCAACGCCCTTAGAATAATTTTTTGAAAATTACACAAAGTTAAACGTTTTCCCAAAATTTCCTGCGCTATATCAACTAAAATTAAATATAGGGATTTATAGTAAAGATTTCAATCTATTTAACATCGCAACTTAATTAAAAATCAAAGTATTTCCATAGCTTCAAAATGCATTTCAAAAAATGTATTTGCATTAAAACTAGTTCTTTCGGCAGTGTTTATAAACAGACACACTTACAGATAAAATAAGGTCTCGATCGTTCTGATGCGATAAAAAACGGCTGAGATATCGATGGTTAAAGTGCAACTTATAGAAAATGTTATTGGATTTGGCTCAATTGGCTTCTGAAAATTCTGAAATAATTTTATGAGTAAATTTTTTTTAAGTTTTATTATTTTTAAAAAATTATTCAAAATTAGCTGTTTTTTGAAAATAAAAAATTAAATATTGTCAGTTGTAGTAAAGATTTCAAATTATGCTGAGAAATAATTTTTTTAGAATTCGAAATATTTCCTTAGCTAAAAAAGTGATTTTGCAAAATCCAATTAAGGGGACATTAAGGGGACATAGGCATAAAGCAGACACTATTACAAACAAAATGAGCATTGGATCATTGGATGCGATAAAAAATAGCTCAGATATAACTGATCAAAGTCGGACTAGTAGTGGAGTTGTCTCAATTGGCTTCCGAAAAATCTAAAATTATTTTCTTAGTATTTTTTTTTTAAGTTTTAATATTTTTCAAAAATTTTTCAAAAATGGCTATTTTGGCAACTAAAACGTGAATATTGGAAGATGTAGTATAGATTTTTCAATTACACTAATAAGTAATTATTTTAAAGTTCGAAATATTTACTAAGCTAAAAAAAATCCATTTTAAAAATGCAATTGCATTAAAAAGGCATTTTTACACGAAATATATAAATAATGGACAATGGGGACATAAGCAAAAAGTAGACACTAGTACAAACAAAATGCGCCCAGGATCGTTCAGATGCAAAAAGAAATGGCTGAGATATAGCTAATCAATGATAGACTGTTATTGAATTTGTCCTAATTGTCTTCTGAAAAATCTAAAATAATTTTCTGAGAACATTTTTTTCAAGTTTAAAAAATGTATAAAAAAATACGTTTTAGGGGTTTTAAGACAAATATAATGGAACATGATTTTGCACATTAAAAGTTTGTGGTAAATAGAGTAATCCTACACAGAAAAAAAATATTTCTCTTTCAATTAAATCGGTTTGTTGAAAATTTTAAAAGCTGTCAATTTAAAATTAATTGAATCAATTAAATATTTGCTCAAATTCAGAACTTGTTTGACATTTTTTTATATTAACGCTCAAAAGCAAACATCAACACATTTTTGTTGTTTTTTGTAATATTTATGTAGTTGTTTATTATAAATGTTTATGTATTAGTAATAAATTTTAATTAGATTAGATATTAATCCTTATTAGGTTTATTATAAATAATTAAATAATTTAGTTTCAGAGGTTTAAATCTGAATATTTATTTATTCTAAAACATTATCATAAATATCATAAAAATTGATAATGTAAATATTCTAATTGTTTAAGTTTAATTTTGTTTAATACAAATTTAAACATTTTTTTTAAACAAAAAGAAAATGTAAAAAATAAATTAAAAATTATTTAATGTTATAAAATTCACTCTATAAAAAACATTTCGTATGACAACAACACTTTATCCAATTAAAGGGCTTATTGTAAAATCTTTATAAGCCACATTTTGTTTTTAGTTTGTTTTCGCCTTTTAAAGGTTGAAAGAATGTAAAAAATAAGATTTTTTGATTACATTTATCCTGTAGGCACTTGTAATAATTGATTAAGCAAGACTTGTATCAAATATTAATTAATGGATATCTAAAAAACAGCGCGTTGAACTTTTACACAGAAGGTCCCGGGTTCGACCCCCGGTGCCGGCAACATCAAAATCATATGTATGAGTTTTTTCTATCCCTCATACGTATCGCAATGTCCACCTTCGGTGTTCTCATAGCAATTAACCCCACCGAAGTAAAATAATGAATCAGGGCTATGCACCAAAAAGTTTCAATAAGTTCGCCAACTCTCCATCAGGTGGCCAGCAACAACTGTTCTAAGACTTATCATCTCGCGCAATTACAGTGTTGCCATGTCTGAAGCCCTTCATCTTTCCCCACCTTTCATCTCTATACTATCCCTTTCCAAAGAAAGCAACACACTAAATATAGGAAGTATTTCCTGAGTGTTGCCTCTCTTTAAAAAAAAAAAAAAAAAAAAAATGTTTTTTGCTTTTTGGAAAGTTATACGATATTGATCACTTTTTAATCAAATGAGTTATTATTTAATTGAAAAATAATTCAATTAAATTAGCTATCAATTTCAAATTGAATTTGCAATTTTTGTTTTTGGCAGAATTTCAGTAATTAAAGTTATTGCATCGGTGATTTTAGTGATTGAAATGGGATTTAATTTTTTTTTTGCGTGTAAGCAAAAAAACGGAAATGTGAAGGAATTGTATTTGGCCCCTGAGAAGCTTAAATATCAATATAACCGGTTTTCGTAATACAATTTACTCGTATTAACAAATTTAAAATTTATTTACTGACAGTTAACACTTATTCAATAATGACACTAAATAATTTGTTAATTCATGTACATTTTGGTTACAAAAACAACGTTTATTAAATTTTGTGATTAGTTTTTTTTTTTTTAACTTCAAGGTTAAGTTTAGGTGATTTTTTGATTGTTAATAACATGTTTTTGTTAATAACATATAGATATGTCGCAGATTATTATTATTGTTATTATTTTTTTTTCTTGTTATTTTGATTTCGTACACACTGAGAAATAAAGTGCCAACCGAATTGAAAAATGTAATTTAATGGTAACAACTTCTAAATTCAATTAACACAACGATATTTACATTTGATTTCTGAATATTTTGGGTGTTGTAACATAAATTTAGTTGAATTAACCAAACTTTGTTGGGAAAACTAATGTTGAGTTGTACCAACCGACTGAAATTCGTAATATCCGAATTTGAGTCATAGTAACCGAATTTTAGTTGGCAAATAGCTAAATTTTTTTCTGTGTGTATACTTTTTCCTAAAATTTCCCAACAGTTTATTGCCTTCTGCATTTGTATTATAATTTTTTAAGAATAATTTTTTGAATAAACTTTATACCGGTAGAAAACGTAAAACAAAAACTAAATTCGTTTTCAAAAATTAATTAATTTTCATTCCACGTTCAAAAATCGAAGTAAAATTGATATTTAAGGGGGTCTTCTTGTTTGGACGGCTGAATTGTAGCTGTTTTTTAAAAACTTGGGGAAAGAAAACGGCGAAAGTTTGTGACCGATTATGGTCAAAAGCATAAAAATCGCTTTGTTAAAATAACTTCTTTGTTACTAATATAACTCCACTTAAATAACTTTTTCCAAAAGTTTAGAAAAAGTTTGGCATCCAGTTTGCTTTACAGCCTTCGTTGTTTTTCTTTAATACACACAAAATATTCCTATAGTAGCTATATGTAGGTCGTTGGGGTAGTTGTTTTAACAGCTTTTGTAGCCCGTTTTCTATGAGAAAAGGAAAAACGACTAATTTAGACAGTCATTTCAAAAAATTACTATCCAAAAATAATGTACTTCCATCACAGTTGCATTTAGTAGTTATTTTAGTATTTTAATAAAAAACTACCAAAACAGCAATTTTGCAGTAAACAGTTAATTTTTGTTAGTTATTTAAAAATAGATGAGGATGCCAGTTTCTTTTACTTTTTTTCACAAGATAACGAACATACGGACCATATTCGTTCAGCGGAAGGATAAAACTAATTATCTGTCAAATCAGACATGAGCTAAGTGTTACCATTCACGAAATAAGCACTAGTTGAAAAAAACGTTAGATGGCGGACCCTTTACAATGTCCGCGAAGTAAGTAAACTAAGAATATACTTTGTCTTTTTCAAAAGTTTGTTATAATTATTATTTAAAAAATAAAAATTATGTTTTATTTTTGTATACACTCTGTCTTTGACAGAGATAATATATACATTTTTCGTTTATATTCCACCTTTGTTACTTTTATTTAAAAATAAAATACAATGTCCGCGAGGGGAAATAAACTAAGACTAAATTAAAAATTATGTTTTATTTTTTAATAATAATTATAACAAACTTTTGAAAAAGACAAAGTATAGTCTTAGTTTATTTCCCCTCGCGGACATTGTATTTTTAATATTTTTAAATAAAAGTAACAAAGGTGGAATATAAACGAAAACTGTATATATTATCTCTGTCAAAGACAGAGTGTATACAAAATTAAATGTTTTCAATTTTTTAATTATTAGTGGAAATTTTATTTTCAGTCTCAACTTAATTCTCATTTGTTTTAACAAATGGGATATATAAGTGTTTGAGTTTGTAAATGAGGTTACCACTGCTTTCTAAACTTGTTTTGATGATGGGGACCTAGAAAATCTCCAACATGGAACCATCAACAAATTCTTGAAAGTGGTCAATTAATAAATTGAAAACAAAAAACTCTATAGATTATTTGTTAGGACAATATCGTAATAAAGAAATATAGAGTCTGTCCTAGAACTTAAATAAATTTTCATTTTCATAACAGAATTATAGGTCGAAAAAACATAATTTTTATTTTTTAAATAATAATTATAACAAACTTTTTAATTAAAAATATCTTTAAAAATTAAAATTGTAAGGGAATGTTATCAATTGTGGCCTGTTTCCAAAGTGGAACAAATACATAATTTAATTCAGAAATACTTTGATTGATTTCATATATAAAAAGGTTTTCGCTTTTTCTATTAAAAATTGCAAATGGTTTAAAATATTCTTTGTTTTGTTTCCATATTTTTTTTTGTATCCAGTGACAATCCTTAAATTTTGATAATTTAGTTTATTCTTCTTCCTAAGTTTCAAATAAAAATTTTTAACTTCCCATAATTTTTGTCATCACAAACCCCACAAAATTTAAAAACAAATTTTAAAATGGATAATAATTACGACAGTTTATTTATATTTGTTAATCATTTAAAAATTCTGTGAACATATTCTGTTTGGCGTCCCCTTCGAACCACCACTAGCTACGGCCATGATATGAAAAAATCTCCCCTATAGTTTACTATTGATTCGTATTTAGATAATTATAAACAAATATAAAATCAACTTTAATTTTTTTATTTAATATAGTTTTTTATTTTTGTTCAGTTAAAATGTTGTTGATTTCGAGTCGCTGCAGTGGGAATTGTTAAAGTATTACTTAATTTAAAATATAATACAATGGCCCTGATATAAAATAGTATATTTAAATAAAAAATATCAACAAATGTGATGAAAATAGTTCAATGATCTTTAATTTAGATTACTTTAAATACTGTCCTACTTAAACTTCATATTACGGTTTTATACATAACATATGTATGGCAGAATATCATAATGTTTACTATGCGTGATATGACATCGTATCTCATCTTGAGTATTAGTTATGTTACATCCTACTTACAAAATGTTTTAAAAGTTTTATTATCACATTAAGGCTATTCATTAGTGTCCTACCGAACTCACTTTTTTTTTGGCCGTAGCCGAACTTCGACCAGATTCTCAAAGTTCGTCCGAAGTTGTAGCCGTAGCCGAACTTTTAAATTTAGCTTTTTAATGTGAATAAAACGTGAAATTCGGTTAATTTTGAATACGGAATTTAAAGTAAAACAAAAAATATTTTAACATGAATAAATCTCAAAAAAAAAACTAATTTACAATTTTCTTTCAAAAATATGAAGTAATGATTATTTTAACGTTGTCTTTTGAAAAAAAAAAATGGGAATGCTTTAACTTTGTTATTTTTAATAAAATATATAAAGAATTTAATACAACCCAAGAAACAACTTTACGGACTGTCCGTTACAAACGGATTCATGAATCCGGCATTGACGGTACGAAAACGGACCGGAATTGACGTATCCGTCGAAGCTTGTACGAAAACGGACCATTAACGTACAGTAAAATTGGATTACTCAAATTTTCGAAAATTATCCGTTTTAACTCCGTTTTGCTGTATCCGTTTCGGTGCCGTTTAACCGGACTACACCGATTTTCATCAGTTAAAACTCCGTTACAACCGTTATCGTTTTTCTTCCGGTATTACCGGAGTGTGTTTTGTTTAAAAAAAATCAAAAAGTTTTATTTATTAATAAAATTAAATATTAATAAAATCTATATATATAAAAAGAAGTGTACATTTTGAATGTCACTCCATAACTCGAGAACGGCTGCAGAATATAAAAAATGGCTGAATACGTATTTAAGATTTTTAGTGGTAATTATTTTGGTTATTTTAAAATGTATCACTTTTTTAACATATACTTGTATTTCAGATGTTTTTGCAATTAAATATAGAGACGCAGATCTCATGAAAATTTTAATGATGAAGATGTTAAACAACACCAGAGATAAAATGAAAAAAAAAAAATCAAAATGTTAAAACCACATCCTTTTATTGATTTTTATTGAATTTTTATGTGGTTTCATATTGTTTTTTAATAATGTAATTGTTAATCCATTTTTGTTAATATTTTTATAAATGTAAAAATTTAAAAATAAAACCAAACTTTTGTTAAAAATTAAAAAAAGGAGAAATCATTTAGATAAAATAAATAAAAAAAAAAATGGACCATTTCAAAAAAAAAAAAAAAACGGTACGAATACGGACCATATTCGGACCGTATACGGTATATTAAAAACGGAGTCCACTCCGTTTTTAAAATAAATGACGGACAGTTTACGGTACGTTTTGAACGTACACTCAATTCGTACACTCCGTTTTATATACAGCATGACGGTACGGAAACGGTCCGTTTTAGCGTGCTTTATACTGTTTCGAATCCGTATTCGATGTTCCTTTTATTCCGTTTTCCGGTCCGTATACTGATCCGGAAAACGGTACGGAAACGGACTTCGGATCCGTATATGCTGTACCGAAAACGGCACATAAACGGACCGGATTGTTTGCTGGGAAGTTATTGTGTTTGCCCTCGAAATTAAAGAATTTATTCTGAAAACGTACTCAATTTCTTCAAATACACGAAGTGCGGGCAAAGTTTGGGCGAACACTAGTATTCATGTCGGCAATTTTCCTCTTGCAAAAATAGAAAATTGTGAAATTACACTATATGGTTGTGTATACGCTTGTTCACAAAAATTGAAGAGGAGGAAATACAGCTGCACACAATCGATAATGTGCTTAAAAATTGGACCGATCGTGTAGGCTACTGCATGGCCAGCCGAGGCAGCCATTTGAATGAAATTATTTTCCATTATTAACCGGAAGGATTGTACTTTCAAATAAAAAAAGAAACTTGAGAAAATTTTCAGTAGATTTTTTTTTATAGCATTTTCAAAAAAAAAAAAGTTATTTGGCGGACCCTTTAGAATGCAAGCAGCTGTGTTTTATCTCCATTTTTCTGCATTTCCAAATCAAGTTTTAAGAAGCATCCATTTTAGGCTTCCCAATGCAGAACTCGGTAATACCGAAGCTGGTTATGATAAAAATGTTTTTTAAGTTTTAAATAAAAATTCAATTCATCCTATTATACACTGCGTTGCATAACTATAATTACAAATGATTTTTTTAAAACTTTTAACTGTTTTTAAGAGTGTGATAACTGATCTCTTATTGTGTATAATTTAAGAGATTACTTAATTGATTTAAGAGAAATATTGTGTAATAACATTTTGTTAGTGTTTCATAACCGTAATTACATATAACGGTAAACAAAGAAGAAAAGCAAATAATTTTTAAATTTTAATCAATTTATTTATGAAACATTTCATAAATATGAAGAAGCCTGTGATCAATTTTCTCTTTTAGGAAGCAGCTTCATCATATTTATGAAGTGTTACATTGGAAGAAAATCAATTTATAAAGTTTTTCATAAATATGATGAAGCTTTTTCCCTGACTGTATGAGACGGTGTAACAGGACTGGAGGTGCTTGCAAACTTTTTAGCTAAGTATTCGTGGCTTCAGCATTGATCCACTTTTTGGATATGTTTTTCATTTTATTTAATTTTTTTTTTACTTTTTTTTTAAATATTTTTAATTTTAGAATTAATTTTTTGATTAATCATATTCATTTTTTTATTCACAGTTGCATTTTTTAGTACTATTTGTAAATTTTGTCAATAATAGCAACTCTATTAAATATTACACAAAACATATGTTTAGAGTAAGTTTTATTCTAACAAATTTTATCCTGTAAGTTTTCGCAATCGCGCTTTGACCCAGACAATTTTACAACATTTGAGGGAAATTATTTGTATAGTATTTGTTGTTGTGTTTTTGAAAAACTACAGTTTTGCGTTTTTCTAAGACCAACATTTCTGACATGAATACCCTTATTAATTGTTGTTACCCGGCTAAAAATGGACATATTTGAATCCATAAAACTTCATTGATTTTCGTCCAATGTAACACTTCATAAATATGATGAAGCTGTTTCATCAAAGTTCAAATTGATGACAAGCTTCTTCATAATTATAAAATGTTTTACAAATATGAAGAAGTTTCATAGCTTTTTATTAACTGTTTCATGGGCGCTGTGGTGTAATGGTTAGCGCGTTGAACTGTTACACAGATGGTCCCGGGTTCGATTCCCAGTGACAGCAACATCATTTAGAAAAATAATATGTATGAGTTTTCTATCCCTCATATGTATCGCAGCTCCCACCTTCGGTGTTCCCATAGCACTTAACCCCACCGAAGTAAAATAATGAATCAGGGCTATGAACAAAAAAGCTTCAATAAGCTCGCCAACTCTCCATCAGGTGGCAAGCAACAACTGTTCTTATCATTATCGCAATTATCATCTCGCGCAATTACAGTGTTACCATGTTTGAAGCCCTTCATCTTTCCCCACCTTTCATCTCTCCACTATCCACTTTCCGAAGAAAGCAACACATTTATAAATAGGAAGAATTTCCTGAGTGTGGCTTCTATTAAAAAAAAAAATGCTATAAGACGCTTTATAAATATGATGAAGCAAATTCATAAATTTTTAGGAAAAGAAAAAATTTCTTTGAAAGCGTACAAGCTCACTGAAGGAAGTTTATTTTTAATGCACTAGTTTTAAAACCCAATACTTTTGCAACTGTAATTCAGAATATATCAATTAAAACTCAGACTCGAAATTCTGAAAATATCAATTGCTATTCATTTTTATTAAAGTTAATATAAAAAAATAAATATGGTTAAATAAAATTTCAAAAGTTCAATGCAAAATTTAGAATTTTGATTTTCAATTTCATCAATACGATGAAACTTTTTTCCCTGCGTATGGAGATTCATGTATTAGTTTATGAGCATTCATGCTTGCTTATGAGTATGCACGGAGATACATTAAACCTTTATGGATCCATGTATGTCAATTTTTAGCCGGGTAGTTTTTTGTTTGAAAATGCGGGTTAATTATTTTATAAAATGCATTTGATCTCTTTTTAAAAATTTCTTTATGCCCTTATTAACATGTTGTTTTTTTTTTTTAATTGGTTTTTGTTTGAGATCATGTTGTCTTCCTAAATACTTAAAAAAAAAGTCTATTGTATAGGTCTTTAAATGACCTTAAAAATATTCAATTATTTTTTTTTGTTTGCACTTATCTTATCTTATCTTATCTCTATAGTAGAAACAATATTTTAGTTCCTTCAAATGATACCATTAAGAACATTTGTTTAACAAGTTATTTTCTGATGATTTTCGACGTAACAAAAAAGATTTAGCTAGTGTAGACAATCAATATTATAATGTTTTACAAGTACAAGATTAAATTTTGAACTTTTGCAGTGATAGGAGGATAACTGATAAATTTGATATCTTCAAAAGTACACACAGAGAATAAATTAGTTGGAATTCCATTGTAATCAGCAAAATTTAATCATTTAATTTAATCATTTAAAAATCATTAACAAATCATTAAAAATCACTTAATCATTTAAATTTAATCCGAAAAGTTTCTGGAGTTTTATTAATTCTAATAGAAGTACTTCTACAATACCAGTGCTTATGTCATATAATAATCTTTCTTCTGAAAATTTAAAAGATTCTCTCAACCTTTTTGCCATGTATTTTCAGTCAAATTTTAATGATGATTCCTTTTCAATGAATGAAGCGGATTTTAGTAATATTGTTTCATTTTTTGATTTTGAATATTTAAAAATTTTGGATGAAGATATTGCTTCGGGCATTGGTAAACTTTCGAATTCTTATAAATGTGATAATGATGGCCTTTCAGCCTTTCTTCTTAAGAAATGCTTTTCTTCATTTATTTTACCCCTCAAAATAATTTTTAATAAATCTTTACGAGCTGGTTATTTCATTCAGAAATGGAAATTTACGACTATTTTCCCAATTGTTAAAAATGGTAGTAGGAGCAGTGTTACTAATTACCGTCCTATTTCCAAATTAACCAATATTGCTAAAATTTTTGAGCACATCGTGTTTGATAAACTTTTTTTGCAGCTAAAACGATATATATCTGTTTTACAACATGGATTTATGGCTGGGAGATCAACAACAACTAATTTATCGGTTTTTGTTAACTTTTGCATCTCTTGTTTTGAAAAAGGTGTTCAATTTGACACAATTTACACCGATTTCGCCAAGGCTTTTGACAAAGTCCCACATGAACTTTTATTATATAAGCTTTCCAAGATTGGCATCCGTTCAAATATGCTTAGTTGGTTCCGTCATTATTTGATTGGCAGAATCGCAACAGTATCTGTTGATGGAACTATTTTATACCAACGTCAGGTATTCCACAGAGCAGCATCCTTGGTCCTTTATTATTTAATATTTTTATAAATGACATTAGCGATTGCTTTAAAAATTCAAAATTTTTAATGTATGCTGATCTCAAAATTTTCAAGCCAATTTTTTCTGTAAGGGACGTTTTCGACCTTCAGGAGGACTTGAATAATCTAGTTCATTGGTCAAATTATTCGCTTTTAGCATTTATTCGACGTAATTTGGATAAATATTTTGATCACATAACGAAGAAAGTTGTTTATACTTCGTTTGTTAGATCTAGATTGGAATATTCTTCATTTATTTGGAGTCCTAATGCTGCTCTTCATATTGGTCGTATTGAGAGAATTTAACTATCCGAATCATTTAAACATTCCTTCTTTTTCTAGCCTTTCTTATGCAGATAAATGTGAGTTTATTTCTTTAAAAACTCTGGAAACTCGTCGTATTATTGCTAATTTAACTTTTTTACATGGTATTATTTGTGGTGTTATTGATTCTCCTGTGCTATTAGAGTTAATTTCAATATATGTTCCACCAAGAAGTTTTAGAAATATAAGTAAATTTTTTCATATTGATATACACTCAACTGAATATGCATTAAATGAACCACTAAATAGATCTATGAGATTATTTAATATTTATTGTAATAAGTTAGACATAAGTGTTTCTTACTCCCAATTTAAAATTTTGTTAAATAATTTATTTTAAATGTCTTAATTTTTATATGCAAGTCTGTAAGGATATTGTATCCATAGACTTAAATAAATAAATAAAATTTATTTATTGTAAGTACTTAAAATTCATCAACAGAATAATTAAACTATATTGTAAACAGAAAATATATAAAATTAACCAAAACACAGTCACATCATTCAAAATATTGGTTTTCCTATTCAATATTGAAAAAATATTATCTTCTACATTACATTTAATACCAAAAACCAACCACTTTTCGGAGAATTTAACCCTTGAATAAAATATTTGAAGTTAACATCGAATATTAGTGGCGCCTGCAAGAAAACAATCACTCTATCTAAAATATTAGTTTTCGTTCCCAATTTTAAAATAATATAAAGTTTTTTAATAGTGTTGGTTGGAGATTGGCCACCAAATTTCTGTTGTACATACAAATCTATTTTTAGACAAATATTTAAATTTGAAACTAGAAATTTAAAAAAAAAAAACATTTAAATTGGGTTTAGGCTAGAGGTAAAGTACTTGCCTGACAAACGAAAGATCGAGCCCAGTTCGAAGCATAAAATTTTTTTATGAATGAAATAAATTTTGTTGAATGCATGTGAATCTATTTATAGAATATTATAGTCCATAAACAAACATAAAATATTCAATTGTTACAATAAAAATTCGAAAGTTGTAAATAAATGTCGGTTGTTACAATAGTATTAAAATTTAATAATAGTGATCGTACGTGGAACCCAAAAAAAAAAATTCCGTTGACAAAAATTTAGGTTGCAACTACAAAACTGTTTTCTGTGTGTACATTAACAATAGGGAGTATAGTTGTAAATATATTGACAATTTTGATATAGAGTAAGGGAATGCTCCTTAATGTGGTCGTACACCTGGTATTTGATTTGGACTATATAAAAAACTAAGTGAAATATTCGAATTCCAAATACATCATCCTTGGGCATTTTTCGGCTATAGATCATTTTCTTGTGGCAACTAATTTAAAAAAGTAATATAACAATTTTCAAAACAACTCAAAAGGTCCAGTTGAGGGAACATGTACCCTAACGTGGATCCAAATTAAAAAACTGTCTAAGAGCATATGAGGAATTTCAAAAATTTTCGACACTTTGAGGCAAAATATTTTACACATTTTTTTTGTATAACATGAATAACCTATTTTGTATATGTTAGCTGATGTTTAAGCAGGCCTAAATCCATTCCTTTTCGATTTTAGTATTAATCTCATTAAAATTTTTTATTTGATGTACATTTTGATGGAATTGATATAGTGTTTTAGTTGTCACAAAGCGAAATGTGTTTAAAAAAAACTGACGCTGTACATGCTAGGAATTATTGCACTTCATCAATTAAGTCCGTCGTCAAGATTCATTCCAGATACCTTACGATATTAAAAAAATGCAAAAAAGTATAATTAAATTTTGAAATTTTTTTTTAAAAAGTTCATACAATTTTTGCGTTTAAACATTTTTGACTCCGGGTGCTGTTTAATAAGAAACTCAGTTCACGCAATATGCTAATCAATTTCAAATATAGTTGTGAATGACAGACGCAAAAAACATACATTTTTAAACAATTTACGCCAATTATAAGTTAGTGATGTTTGTATCCCGTTATTGATAACTTGATATACCTCAAACGGTATAAAATTACAAAATTTTTTAAATACTGTTCTCAAAACTCAATTCCATTAAACGACACAAAACCCGATGGAAAAAAACTACTAACGTTTAAAAATCGGAAAATTATGGTTTCACTTGTAAACCACCATTCAACTTTTCACCAAGCTGTGTGATATTTAAATTGCTTTTTTAGTGAACGTATCTCTTAAGTCTACTGACTCCATTTTCTATTGGTTTCGATCCGAAAAATCAAAAACTATGAGCACAAAAATAAAATGAATGAAAAACTGGTCAGTTTCAAGTAATTTTTTTAAATGGCCATAAATTCTTTAGGGTAAAGACTTTTCAATGTGAAACTTAGCATGTCGTAGTTTTTAATTACAGTCTACCTAACCCTGTATATCATTTCTCTCAATTCATAAAACTATGAGAAATAAGAGGCCTCTGAAGCCAGTTTCAACAAGTGTCGAACATTTTGAAGTAGCTCATATAAAATTGTTATAAAATGAAGTAAAGTCGACACAAATTTTGATGTACCTCAAACTTCGTTTAATGCTATTGTTTTTATGCGAATTCAAATTTATCCGTTTTAAAAATTTCCAATTTTTTTGCATTTTATTACACTTTTTAATTAAAACAGCACTTTTTAATTAAAACATACCAGTTTACATAGTTATATCACCGTAAAAAAGTACGTCACCGCGTAGAACTCTGAAAAAGTCTGATGACCAGGGACCGGAAGTTCATGGAAATAAATGTATTTTCTCTGGTATTAGGCGAAACAAAATATCTTTGCGAATCAAAGAATTTGCATTAAAATGTCAATGATTGCATATTTTTGAATATTTAGCTATAAATGCATATTTTTGCATATTTCGATTTAAAGGCATTTAACTTTGCATTTTTATTGCATAGTTTTACTTATTTTACTTATTTTTCTTTAAATTCTTATTTTTATTGCATATTTTGAATTATTTTGCCTATTTTTATTGCAATATTATTTATATTTCACCAACGAGCATATTAATTAATAAGGATCCAAGCTGCACTAGCCCTTTTAAGAGAAACAGATTTTAGTCGATTAAAAGAAACTGGTTTTAGTGAAATAAAAATAAAATAGCTTAAAAACATTAATTAAAAAAATTAAGTGCATATTTTTAAATTTTTTAGTGCATATTTTAAGATTTTTCATGCATATTATAGGCGCCTACAACACACATTTTTAGTGTATGCAGTTCCTGCTGATGAGAAATTATGTTTTAATTGTTAAAATTAAAGTTCAGGAGAGTTCCTTCTAGTCAAAATAAGAATATTTCAAGTGGTGAATTAATATATATTATATTTTTGTTTGTTTTTGTAAATGAAATAAATTATTTGGTTAACTTTTTTATGCGATTTTGTTTGAATTTTAATGCTTTGATTTGAACTTATGCGTTTTTTGTTAATTCAGTAACGTATTAGTGGTTTTTATATGGAGCGAGTTATCGTTTTATGCGAATTTGCTTTCTGCGATTTTTTGTGGAACGGACCATTCGCATAAAACGAGGTTTAAGTATATGTAACCCTTAACTGCCCTCTGTATTTTTAAATATCATTAAAAAAATTCCTACAGGTATATTTTGAGCTCAATTAAAACTTCACTAGTGTGTTAAGAAACCCCAAGCGATCTTTAATAAAATACATTTTTTAATAAATATTCGGAATTACGCCTTTTATTAAACACGAAAGTCGAAACAATTAAAATGTGCGAAATTAATTAAAAACTCAAAAAAGCGCTTTTTATGATATCGAAAAAAAGGCAAAAATAATTTTAGAAAGTTTAAATATAATATGTACATTAGAGCGACTCACCAAAAAAAGTGCTCGATGTACCCTCCTAAAAATGAAATATTTCGGCTCCAGCTTTGACCTCTCGTGAGCTGGACCATTTTGAAAATGGGTCTATTTTTGCATGTTTTGTTAATTTGAGAATCTGTTTCCTTACCAACATATACAATATGGGTATCATAAGAAAGGTTTGTTTAAGGCGCGTCCAACTGTATATACAATTTGTCCAAGGACGATCATCCATGTCCTTTTTTTAAGGATATTCTGGAAAAAAAACGGTTTTTGAATTTTTTGTTCGGGGTTGTTTGTAATAAAAATGCCAAATTAACATATTTTAATCTTTAGTCGATTTAATTAAATACGGGTCTCAGCTTTGTTTGAAATTCGAGCTAGTTTGCGTTTTGACAAAAATGCAATGGGGTGGTAACTCTTCGTTTTAATTAGGGCAATATGGGTATCAAATTTTTTCTTTTGCCAAGTACATCATCTTTGTATGTAAATAATTTAGATTTTGCAAATTAGATGCATTTTACACGGTGCTCTTGAATATATATAAATGCAATTTTGTGGTAACTCTAATATGATAGCGGATTTAGTTTCTAGATCATGTATGGATGAAAATAGGACTAAAGAAAGAAAAAAAAGTGATCCACGACTTTTTGGCGTCATATTCTTTTTTTAATTTTTTTAATTTTTTATAACCAAAAAATTATTTTAAAAATCGTGGTACGCAATGTTTGTTTATTTAGTATTTCACACCATAAAAACACCTTTTTATTTAAATAAACGCTGTTGGGCATTTAAGGGTTAAATTTAAATTTATATTAACCATTTGACGACCGAACTTAAACTGCTAGAGATTTTTTTGACGAAACTTCGTGTAGACTTAGGGCTATGACTAAAAATAAATGTTGTGTGCATTCAGTGCTTTACCGCTCCCTCTGTCGGAGAAATATAGTGCTACAGCTAAAATATGATATAATTTTAAATTTTTATTTTGTGTTAAATTTTGCCTAATTGAATTTTTAACATTCAAAAAAAAAAACTTAAAACAAATACGTAAAAAAATCTTCAAAAAACAAACAAAAAAAAAATCAAAATGAAAAGTTTCGACTGCGACAAGTTTTGTTAAAATCGCCCTGCTGGTATTCCTAAAATAGCAAAAAGTCGAAGGAATGCGTAAACCATTTAAAAAAGACTAAAACTTGTAAAAAAAACATCAAAAATAAGAAAATATTTGAAAGGTCCACTTTCGGGAATATTATGAAAAATTAAATTTTCACATTTTTGTTTATGAAATCAGTTTGTGTTTATTAAAATTGTGAATAAAATTCCTACCGTTTACAAAAATCCGACTTGGAAATTTCTTTAAAACTTGTTTGTTATTCACTCTATATGTTTACGAAAAATTACACTTTAGATTGCGTTTTTTTTTTGCAACGACACAATAAAATCAAAAAAAATAACGTGCCCTTTCAAGTCGAGAGTTTTTTAAATTTGTGCTTTTTAAATGACGCAATGACAGTTGACAGTTTTAACATAACAATACGAAAAATATATTTCAAATCCTTTTTTTTTGTTTTCAGAACATAAATTAGTTATGGTTGGATTGGACAATGCTGGCAAAACAACAATACTCTATCAATTTCTTATGAATGAAGTTGTTCACACATCGCCAACAATTGGTTCAAATGTTGAAGAAGTTGTTTGGAGAAATATACATTTTCTGGTGTGGGATTTGGGAGGGCAACAAAGTTTACGAGCAGCATGGAGTACATATTATACAAATACAGAGGCTAGTTTAACATTTTTTATCATATTAATAACACATTTCCATTATAGTTTATTTTTTTTTAATATATTTTCAATAGTTTATTATAATGGTAATCGATTCTACAGACCGTGAACGTTTGGCTGTGACACGTGAAGAACTGTATCGTATGTTACAACATGAAGACTTGAGTAAAGCAAGTCTGTTAGTGTATGCAAATAAACAGGTTAGTAGTAGGGCAGCTTTCAAAGATTTCGATTATTTTAATTGATTGTATTTTTATATTTAATTAATAAGGATTTAAAGGGTTCTATGTCAGCGGCTGAAATATCACGTCAATTAGATTTAACATCAATTAAAAAACATCAATGGCATATACAAGGATGCTGTGCGTTAACGGGTGAAGGGTAAGTTTTTAAAATTGTTTTTTTTTTTAATTTTTTTTTTTCCCGAATTTTTTATTTTTTTACTGAATGGCATATAATCTAACAGCTAGACCTTTGATTAAATTTTAACTAGAGATAATAAATAATCGAAGATTTCTTTAATCTCGATTACGATTTAAAAATATGCCTTTAATCGCGATTATTGATCAATCGCAATATTTTTTTTTTTTTTTGTAGAATTTTTTATTCTTCAATTTTTGAGCTAATAAGGCCTAAAGTTATTAATGTAAATAATATTTAATTTAATGCCTTTTTGTAATTACAGTTGAACCTCGATAATCCGGGTTGCACGGGACCGGGCTCAGCACGGATAATCGAAAACACGGTTAATAAATTTATTTATTTTTACCGAATTTTAACTCTTTGTATGTAGGTGAAAAGAAAAAACAAGCAAATAAATATGTGTGCTGCACGGATAATAGAGGTGAAGCACGGATAATAGAGGAAAAAAATAATAGCACGGATAACAGAGGTAAACACGGTTAATAGAGGTATAAATCAAACCACCAGCATGCCGGTTAACAGATGTACCCGGTTAATAGAGGCCCGGATAATCGAAGTTCAACTGTATTTTCAAAACACGAAGTTTGGTATCTGGTTTTTGGGATATATAAAAAAACTAACAAGAAAACTACACAGTGGTGAATCCTCACATTTAAATGAAACTAGGATATGTTGTAAAGGACAAACAGATATTAGACACGTATTTTTTTAGGTGGGGTCAAAATTACTCAATTTGAAGTTTTTTTTTTTAAATATTTCTTTTATAAGTTATTAAACTATAGGCGAATTGTGTATCAAATGAAAGGTATTTTGAAGATGCATCCACTGGTATTTAAAACATGTCCGTACATTTTTGTTATTAAAAAAAACAATTTTTTCGAATACCACATTTGAACGGGAAGTTATTGTTGGTTTGAGTTCAAATTAACACATACTAATGCTTATTTAATTTAATTGAGGGGGTGTCTGGGTTTTTTCAATTATTATAATCGGTCGGCTTTAACACGACATTTTCCGAGGAGCTTTTATAACCCATATTTTAAATATTTAAAAAAGTGGCAACCCTAAATCCACAGTATAGGCAATATGGGTATAAACATTTTTGTTTACTTGAATACTTTAATACTGCGTACAACAAATCAGATTTTCTTAAATTTTAAACATGTTCTCATATAAAAGTGTTGTAATTTTTGACTCCCCTCTTTAAACCCTAAACATAATATGTGTACTATGTTTTTGTCTTTAACAACATATCCAAGTTTCAAGAAAATCTGTGGATTCACTACTGTGTCGTTTACTTGTTAGTGGAATATGTTTAACACAAATACATCAGCTTATAGCCCAACTCTTTGGGCATTTTTAGCTATAGATCATTTCCTTGTGGCGACTAATTTTAAAAAGTTATATAAAATTTTTCAAAACAACTCAAAAGGTCCACATTAGTGAACATGTACTCCACACTCAAAGGAACAGCTTCATCATATTTATGAAATGTTTCATAGATTTTCGTCCAATGTAACGTTTCTTAATATTGAAAATAAAAATTATTCAAGTTCGAGGCCATACTCTATGTTTCTTTATTAGGATATTGTCCTAACAAATAATCTATAGAGTTTTTGTTTTCAAATTTATTAATTGGCAACTTTCAGGAATGTGTTGATAGATCAGTTAATAAATTTGAAAACAAAAACTTCATAGATTATTTATTAGGACAATATCCTAATAAAGAAATATAGAGTATGTCCTCGAACTAGAATAATTTTCATTTTTATTGCACAATTTAAAGGTCGAAAAAACATAATTTTTATTTTTGTTAAAAATTATATCAAACTTGTAAAAAAAGACAAAGTACGGTCTGAATTTAATTCCCCTTTACATCTTGTTTTTATATAAAACAAAACATGTGTAAAACTAAAAAGGAGAATAAAAACAAAAAGCGTGTATTGCATATCTACCAAAGGTAGAGCTTGCACATAACGAACAAGTTTTCAATTTATTTTTGCACATAACGAACAAGTTTTCAATTTATTTTTGATCAATGGTGATAATCTTTAACTTCGAGCTCATACATTAGTTCTCATTTAGTGGGATAACTAGGTTATATGAATGTTTGATGTTTGAATGGGATTGTCACTTCTTTCAAAACGTGTTCTGATGATGGGCACGTAGACATAGATCTATCAACACATTCCTGAAAGTGGTCAATTAATAAATTTTAAAACAAAAACTCTGTAGATTATTTGTTAGGACAATATTTCGTACTAAAAAAATTAGAGTTGGGATTAATCGTTCATTTTTGTGACTCGGTCAGTATCGTTCAATTCGAGTCAGTGAACTAGTTCGTTCAAATCGTTCAATCGTTCTTTTTTCCTTTGACTTGTGACTGAACTGCGTGTTGTGAACTGTGTCGTTCGTTTGACAATTATTACACACTATTCATGTTTTACGAGTTTTTTTCACAAATGTTACTGTACATAGACAAAAAGTGTTATAAAATTCCAACTTTTCTAACAAAAATTTATTTATTTTGTGTAAAAAACATTTTATTTGTATGACTATAATTGCTTTCCTTAATTTGAAACAATATTACTACTATTTTTTTACTATTATTTTTTAATAATTGCTCTTACAAGCAGTTTTAATTGAATAGAGATGCAATTGTTCTGTGAATAAAAAGAACGAAATGAACGATTGAACGAAATGAACGATTGAACGAAATGAAAGATTGAACGAGAAGATCGATTATTGGTGAACGAGTCATATCGTTCAATCGAGTGAGTCGTTCAATTGAACTAGTTCGTTCATGAACGACACAACTCTAAAAAAAATATAAAGTATGGCCTCGATATTGAATAATTTTCATCAAAGGTCGAAAAACATAATTTTTATATTTAATAAAAATTATATCAAACTTGTTTCTTAATATTTATAAAATATTTCATAGAACACAAAATCAATTTCTTTATATTTATTAAATGCTTCACTATATATATGAATTATAATTTGTATTATTTTTGTGCAGAAAAAAGCGAAAAAATTTTCACATACATTTTGTATGAAATTTCGCCAGTGGCCCTGCGAATTTATGCATTTCATACAAAATGTATGGCAACATATTTTCGCTTTTAGTTTTTACTTTTATTGTGAACGTAATTAAAAAAAATTTTTGTGATAAACAAAAAATTTGTAGGTTAATATAAAATATTATTCACTTCTAGCGTCTGGTGAAAAAATATGACAAACGATTTTATTCACCGGACGCTCCACAGTGGGCCAGTATCACCATATTTTGGCCAAAAGTACCTTTTAGGTAAATCAAGAATGTTATTATGTTTTTGGAATATAGAAATGTTGAATATTATATGAACAAAATATTTTATCATTCTGCCTAATAGTTTTTTGTTGAAATGAGTTCAAAGTCAAAACTTCACATTTTTGTGATATTGTTGAAGTTAAACAAAATGTTAATTAAATAAATTAAATTATCAGAAACTAGTAATTTGGACCTAGCTCGCAAAACAAAAATGCAAAACTGCTGAATATTTATGAAAAAACTATGTTTTATTTATTAAGGGCTCGGAATTGAACATTTTGTTGGAAAACCTTCTTTTCCAAAAAAAATGTTTATGCGATTTTGTTTTTAAGTTCAAATTTTGTCTGATTTAGTTGAAATTCATCCTAGAATGTTTTAAAAAAGTAGCTAAAAGGGAATCTGAAATTAAAATTTTAAAATGGCGGATCCAATATGGTGGACACATAGTATATGGTGTTATTAATATGTCTTGTGTAATGAGTTACCGATAATGGGTTACATAATGTATTACTTTGTAATGAATACTCCTTACCTTCAGCATTATTTCGAAACATATAGTAATGAGTTATCAATAGTTGGTTACATAATGCTCTACATTGTAATGTATACTCGTTAGCTTCAACATTATTTTAAAACATAAATTAATGATCTATTTATAACACAGTTAAATACTAAAAATGCATGGGAGATGTGACTTATCAATTCTGATAGGTTTTAGGTCGTAGATCAAGAATGTAAATAACAAACAGTCGGCGTCGGCTGAATCGCCAGTAGCCACCAAAATATGGCCAGCCGTGGCTTGGAGAGAAAAAGTATCGGCGGCGGTTGGTAATCGGCTGGAGGTTAAATTTCATAAGAATTTATGTTATGGATATGTTACACCAGGTATAAAATAAAAAATTTTCAAACAAAATACAAAACACGAGCAAAGAAAAAACAAGCCAAATTTATTTTTGGTTAGAAACGTTTTCTTTCCTACCAATTATTTTATATTTAATGTGGAAATAATTAAACAGACAATTTTTTGTAAAACGTATTCATATTTTTTATTTTTTGATTAAAAACTTAAACTGTTAATATGAATAGAATAAAAAAAATTATAAAATTAGCCAATATGAGAAAAAAGCAAAAAATTAAGTCTTCATGTGATAAGAAAGATAAAGTAACGTTTTATGGGTTTATGGCGTCCAAACAAATTTTGAATTCACGAGCTCCACACGCTTAAAAATGTGCCATTATGATAATGAATATGGTCTGCCAGAAATTGAAAAAAGTTTTATTTTTAGATCGCAGATTGCCATTGAAGTTTCTTTTTTTTAAATTTAGTTTAAAAATTATAAAAATTAAATTCAATTATTTTGATCGCAATGCATCAAATCTAAATACATACTTTTTTATGTATATTACAAATATGAATTCCAAATTAAAATCGCACTCGCTGATTTCTCGAAATTAGAAAAATTATGTAAATGATTTGGTCTGCCAAAAAAATTTAAAGTTTTACTCGATCTATTTTTTAAAATTAATTAACCTTCCGTCCTCACACCTATTTTTAATTACACGCGATTCACACTGTTGTTAGGGTGTATTAATTATACCACAGTGTGAGGTCGGAAGGTTAAAAAAAGAGAAAAATTAAATACAATTATTATGACTGCAACAAATCGAATCTATTATGCATTTGGGTGCACATTACAACAAAAAGTTTATAGGGTAAAGAGATATCGATCACTATTTTCCTGCAAATTCGTGCTCACGAAATTTGTATGGGTATTGGGTGCCGTGAATTTCCGTCACGAAAGAGAAGGTGAAGGAAAATGAAAATATGTTAAAACAGTGTTTTTCTTATAATTCTTAAGTAAATCGGTACAAAAAACACTTTAATAATTAAGTTATAGTCTTTTCTTTGTTTAAACTTTAGTTTTTTGTTTGTAAACAGGATTTTTTTTAACATTTTATTTTTTCAACTTTTCATTTAACGTTGAATTAAGGCAATTTTTTGGTAGAAATTATAGACTTGAAAAATCTGCAAATGAGTACCCACTGATTACAAGTATGAAATCAAATTAAATTCGATTTTAAAATTCTAAACCCATATTCGTGATCTGCGTCCCAAAATCTTTTAAAAATGATAGGTCGGAACCCCGATCCATCCACTTTTTCTGATTTTGTTGAACTGTGTAATTGAACATACATGGTTTACCTTGTAATGATACATCATTAACTTGTACATTATTTCAAAACATAAAATAATGACTTACCGAACATCAATTACATAATACACGAAATATAAACGTAAAGTAATATTTTTTTGAAGATCTATATTTAGACACATTACTTTGATTTTTTGTAACCATGAGGGTAAGGTATATATTTTTAACATTTCAAACGAAAACTCGAAACGCAACAATTCATTTACATTTTAAGCAACCCATTATTATATGGGATTATATGTGACGATTGCTTAGTTGGTAGAGTTGTCGCCTAACAAACAGAGAACCCAGGTTCGATTCTCAGTGAACGTTATTTTTTCAATTTAAAAAAAAACTATTTGTTATAATTTTTTTTTATACATTTTTTATGAAAATCTATAGACACATTACTTTTCCCAACCCGGTTACCATATAAGTAACCAGTTACTTTACCCCCATTACTTTTAGGCTCATCGCCTGTAAAGGGAAGTAAGGTGTATTGTAAAGCGTGGAGTCCTATGATGATACATTACTTAACCCATTATTTGGTAATGTGTGGTTTTGCTGGGCATAAGAAAACCTTTAGAAATACAAAAGGAATGGAGCAAAATTGACTATTAATAGGGTTTTAGTTAAAGTTCTGCCTATTATGGAGGCTCTAGCCTTTCTAAAACTTTGGGTTCTGATGAGATCTTTAGCCAGATCGAAATACTAGTATCAACCTAGCTAATATGTTTGATTTATTTTTGTAAATATACGGAGGTTGAAAGCTCGTCATAAATTGAAAATAAGATAAAAATAATCTCGATGTATATAAAAACAAAAAACTAATATAACTGTAAAAAATGTTTCATTCGAATCAAGATTTTTCTGTCTTTAAAAATGGAAATAGGAGAAAAATTAATCCGTTTTTGTTTTTAATATTAAAAATGTGTTATTTTACTCTCAACCTGCAAAGGAACATTTAAATTTAAGCGATTAGAGTTGTTACAAAATTTTTTGAAAATTTTAAAAAATAGTGCGAAAATAATCATCCAAATTTTGTGCAATTTTTTTTGATAGATATTTGACTTGTTAATTGTAAATTAAATTTTTAAAAAAATACTAACCCTTTAAGTGCCTACAATATTAGTTAATTCTACCACCACTAAGGGCAGCGAGTAGGCTATAAAATTTACTCAAAATGCATACTGGGAAACCAACTTATCTTCAAGTTTTGTCAAAAATTCGCATAGGAATCTATGCTTGATAAAAAATGGGCTAAGTTTTAATTTATTATTTTTTTATTTTATCATTTATTTTGGTTTGGGCCGCATTTGCACATGTCTGTCATTCATGCACTTTTTTTTAAATGTAATTCAATTTTTTTGAGAATTATCAGTTGTCAATCGGTAATTTTAAACGTTTTTTATTCTTTAGAAGAAAAAAACAAGTTTCATGTTATTTTTTCTGCTTCAATGATATAATTTAATTATTTTGTGATAAGGTTGCAAATTCATTCTGTTGACATATTATTTAGCATTTACCATTTTTTTTTTTGTGATAGATTTTATTTTGATTTTTATATGCCATTTAATCTGGGTTACACTTGCTTATCACAATCTACAAATGAATTGTTCAAATAACTCGTTTTTTACACAATTTTATCTATTTTGTTTTTCTTTTAGTCTCTATCAAGGTCTGGAATGGATTGTACAACGTATCAAGAAGAAATGACATACCCAAATGGACTGCGATAGTAGTTTATAGTTAAATCAATAATAATAAACTATTTATAATTATAAAACAAACAAAAAACAAAACAAATTTATGATAATTTTATATAAATAAAAAATTTAATTATTTATAAGTAATTGTATTTGTAAATCTAAAACATCAGATTCACATAAAAACAGCCGTTAAAGTTAAGCATTGTAATTAAAATCCTCCATTAAGATCTAAAACAAAAAAAATAAAAATCAAGAAAAAAATAAAGGATTTATTTTGGAATCTCTTTACAAAAATTATAGTTTTTAATAAACACAAAAATTGTAAAGTAAATTAAGCAATATACTTAATGTTTTTATTTTTTAACGACGACAGGCTGATTTTTCTCCTTACTATATTAATAAAGTTTAATATTTAAAAAATTCTTTGTAATTCATTTATACTACAACCAAAAACTACACCGATTTCAATTGTATTTCAGAAGTTATGAATTGTATTTCATAAATTATGAATTGCGTTTCATATTTATCAATTATATTTCTCAAACTAACAATTGAATTTTATTTTTATTAATTGTATTTCAGAAATTATGAATTGTATTTCAGATTTATGAATTGTATTTAAGAAATTATCAATAGTATTTCAAATTTAATTATTGAATTTCAGAAATTATCAATTGCGTTTCATATTTATCAATTATATTTCTGAAACTAACAATTGAATTTTATTTTTATCAATTGTATTTCAGAAATTATGAAGTAAAATAATGAATCAGGGCTATGAAACACAAAGCTTCAATAAATTCGCCAACTCTACATCAGGTGGCGAGCAACTACTGTTCTAGGACTTATCATCTCGTGCAATTACAGTGTTGCCATGTTTGAAGCCCTTCATCTTTCACCACCTTTCATCTCTTCACTATCCCCTTTCCAAAGAAAGCAACACATTAATTAACAGTAAGAATTTCCTGAGTGTTGCTTCTCTCTACAAAAAAAAAAAAAAAAATCCAAAAAAATGTATTGAAATTTGAATAAAAATGTGTTATTTTGCAGCAGATTTTGACTACATTTTCATGAGACTTGCAAAACTTGACGAACTATGGTTGGTATTTGTTTGTAACACTTTAAGGACAATTAAGTACAATTTCAAATTTTAGCTAATATCAATTTTAAACTCGCAGCTAAATAATTTTTATATAATATTTTGTTAAGTATGGATATTCGCCCTTTTTGCTTTCCACACTTTAAAGTCTTATAACTCAAGAACGGTAAATTTTTTTGCCAATATAATAAGTGTGGTTTGTTCCTCGTAATGTTCTTTTAACACATTTTTACCGAAAGTAAAATTTTTGTATGTTTTTGTGTTGTATTTAATCAAAATTGTGCGTTAGTTCACTCCCAATTTAAACAAAAATATAAAAATATACGAATTATTGCACTTTCAAAGTCATTTTTTTAGCCTTAAAAGTCAAAATTTCTGCATAGGATTGTAGGGCTCTGCTAATAAAATGCATTTATGCAAAAAAAACGTGTTTGCGAAAAAGTGGTCTATTCTTCCTTATTCGCATGAACTGTTCAATTGATAAAACTGAAATATAATTGTTAAATCTGAAATGCAATTGATATTTTCTGAAACAATTGAATACAATTGATAATTTCTGAAACACAGTTGATAAAACTGACATTCAATTGATAATTTTTGAAATATAATTGAAAAATCTGAAATAAAAATGAAAATTTCTGAAATACAACTGAGATTCGTGTAGTAGTTTTTAAAAACTACTTATATATACTTATCAAATTCCTTATAAATTTGAAATCAAAAATTAGAAGTTTTCAAAAACTACTAGTTTTTGGCTATAGTATATATGTGGTGTTATAACTTGCTTTAATTTGTTTTAAATTGTTAAAAATGCTTGAATCGTTTTTGGTATTTAACATTTTTTTTTTTATAGTTGTAATTTTTCGTAAATAACAATTCCCTTTTTTTTATAAATAACAATTTTTTTTTATTTTATATTTTAAGTTCTAATACAAAAATATTAATGTACAATTAATGTGTGCTCTTACTGAAATTGTTTTAAATTAAATAAATTTAATTAGTAAAATATATTTTGAAAAACATTTCTTTTTAGTTTTTGATTATGAATGCTACTAAGCAAATGACAGACTGCCTTTAAAGTTTTGAATTTGTTTTTATACAAAAAAAAAACGTTTGTTCAGATTCAAATTGATACAATTAATAATATTTTACAATAAAAAACTTTGTCATTTTGGGAATTAAGTTTAAAATTGGCAGCTTTTTTAGTTTCTTTTTATATTCTCATAATATAGTAACAAAATAATTTAAGATTTTAATATGTAAAAATTAAGAATGTACAATGCATATTATAAAAAATCGAAATTTTTGCCAAAACTCAAACAAGATAAAAAACTGTATTTGTAAAGCTAAAATATAAAATAACATAAAATAAATATTATATATTAAAAGTAATAAAAAAATTTGTTTTCATGTTATAAAAAAAATAAAAATATGATTTTCAATCATGTTTTTTATCATAAAAGTAGTCGGTCGGGTGGACCAAAATTATTACAAAAAAAAGTGGTTTATAACGGTGAAAAAGTTGGTCAGTAGAATCTACTGAAAATGGAAGAAGACAAAGTTATTTATAATATTTTAAATACCTTTGTTTGTCTATCTGTCGGAATGTCTGTTCTACCATCAGGCCCAAACGGCTGAGCCGATCTTCTTGAAAGATGGACCAACCAGATATCGCCTACCCAGGAAATTACTATAGACCATATTAGATCTTGACAAAGGGCGTGGCACCTCCCATACAATCCAAAGTTTTAAATTGCTTTACATTGTCTTCTGTGGAATATATTTGCACAAAACCATGCACGATGTTTTCTAACAACATTTTTAAATAAGTGGACAGAATAGGATAAGTGGGCGTGGCACCTCCCATATAGGCCGAAAATGTATATTGCTTTACCCCTGCTCCTGTTGAACCAGTATGAGCAAAATTTGGCACAGAGATTTATAAAAAAAAATAAAGTGGGCTGGATAGGACAAATGGGCGTGGCACCTCCCATACAAACTGACCTCGGCTCCCATTAAACGTATATGAACGAAATTTTGTACGTAGTTTATTAATACATTTTTTAATTATTGTTCCAAAAGTGGGCGGGATAGGACAAAAGGCAGGAACTTCCCATATTCCTATACGACCCGAAATTTTAAATTGCTTTTCCTCGGCTCCTGTTGAGCATATATGAGCAAAATTTGGAATGGCGTTGTGTTATTAAATTTTTAAGAACTGTGCCAAAAGTGGTCTCGACAAAATGATATGGTTGTTAATGAAAACAGAATGAATGCGAGATAATGCTCCGAAACCCGTAGAAAAAAGTATTTTTGCGAAAATAAGTACTTTTTTTTAATATAAAAATACTTTTTCAATATAAAAGTACTTTTTCAAAAAAAAGTATTTATTCCAAAAAAAGTACGTTTTTCAAAAATAAGTTATTTTTCAAAAAATAGTACTTTTTCTAAAAAAAAATTGCCGTGCACCCCGGTAGGCTAGTTGGTAGCGTGCTGGCTTATCAGTGCGGGGTTCGTATGTTCGATTCCCACCAAAGGCTCTGGTCTGTTTTCGCTACAACGCGACGAAGGCCATAGCAGGCAGTGCTCGGTTAGGGTACATTATTTGTAATGATATGATTATTAATTTAAACATTAAAAAAATTGCTTTAAAAAAAAGATACTTTTTCCAAAAAAGAACATTTTCTCAAAAAAGTATATTTTCTCAAAAAAAGTACATTTTCTCAAAAAAAAAAAAAACTTTTTAAAAAAAAGATACTTTTTCCAAACAAAAGTACTTTTTCCCAAAAATCTCTTGTTTATTCCAAAAATACTTATTTCAAAAGAAGTACTTTTTTTTGGCAAAATGTTGTTTAAATCCCATTAGGTTATATGTATATAAATCCCATTGTATTAAAAAAACCAACTATGCAAAAAGTTGAATACCGAACTTACTGTATCATCAAGCAGTTACTTCGCGGACTTCGGCCTTAATTTTATAAAGTTGGCAGTTTGATTGATAAATACGTTTAACTTTAATATAGTACCCAGCACACAGCCTAAAAATATGTAACATCCTTATCCTTATTTCTTATCCTTTATAAATACTTTTGTGTGTCTGTCGGAATGTTTGTTGTATCATCAGGCCCAAACGGCTGAACCGATTTTCTTGAAAATCGGTACAAATATCGCAAACTCAGGAAATTACTATAGGCCATACTATATCGTGATCGGACAAAGGGTCGTGGCACCTCCTATACAATCCTAATTTGTAAATTGCTTTACATAGGCATTGCTTTACATAGTGCAGCGAATTTCAAGGATACTGATCCCATTTTTCGTCAAAGGTAAAAAAGAGGAGGTTTTCGTTCAGTTTTTTTTTTATTTTTTGTTCGTATAGAAATTTAAATCTCGATGTATATAAAAACATCACTATTATTTATTTTTTGGAAAAACTTCTTATTAGCGTTCTTCCCCATTGAATTGCATTTTGAAGAGCTTTAACAGTTACCATATTTATATTCCTCTATCACCTGAGACTCCGGTCAAGCCCGGCCTTTAGCCCGCTTGTATAACAATATGAATAATTGAAAAAAAAGTGTCTAACAATAAATGCAAATGAACGAAATGAACTATGAACTTGAATGGCCAACTCTAGGTCGGTATGGATTGGATTCAAGCTTAATAATTTAAATTATTCATTTATAATTCAATAGTCCGTTTATTTATTATTTGCCAACTTAACCGGTCCTATGGAAGAACTAAAGTACAAACTTATGTTTATTTAAAGTGGAATTCCCCTAAAAAGGGATTCCCCTATTAAAACAAATTTTTTTCTCACAGGAATTCATATATTTTCCAGCATCTTCTCAGTTTTAAAAGATATCTTAGCGAAAATCCGGTTTAATTACAAAACATCTATAAAAAGCTTTTAAAAGTTTAACAACAAATGAAAAAAGCTCACCTCACACTGGTCGAGTGTTTTTAGACTAAACAATTATAAAAATAATAAAATCATATTGCATGTTTAGTATAAAAAGTACAGAGAGATTATCAACAACTAAAGACACAATAAATAAAATAGTAAAATTTTAAAATGCAGACAACAAGCGCTACTTCTTCAATAATAGCCAACCAAACTTTACCAGCCATTGGAGCTCACATATTACCACCGGATTCAGACACACTACCACGTACAACATATGATATTAAACTAAGGTTAAATGATCAAGCTAAAGTACCCATTATCAATAGACAACTTAAAGATTTGATTAATGATCAAATTAAAAATAAAGAATTTTTCTACGGCATTGAAATATCAGCAAAAAATTATTATCCCAATACAATATTGGATTATCGTGACTTTGGTCCAATTCTACCCCTATTTACTTCAATTGTTTGGTTAAGTTCAGAATATTGGAATATCGATAATATCGCCGAAGTCGAGGCAATAAAATTTGCTCAAAAATTAAGTCCACACACTATAGTGCTGCCACATTTTTCCTGTTATCAGCTGAAACAACAAAGATTGCAAGATTTTTTAAATTTAAATTTTTCAAATATTTTAACCATTAGGGGTGATAATTATGAGATGAATCAAGAATATAAACATTCTTCGGAATTAGTGGAGAGTATACGAAAAATTCGAGGTGGTAAGGCAATTTAATATTACAATTTGTTTGAGTTTTATTGAATTGATAAGAAAATTTCTATTATTCTATGAATACTACATATCGTCGGCTTGCCTGCAAGTAGTGCTATGTGTTTTTTATGTTCGTTTTTCAGGAGAGCGAAAACACTGTTTTATATTATCCTTTTAGGCATAGTTGGCAAACACTAGCCCGAAAATACCGATAACAATTCAATACCGTTTCAAGGAAATATTTTTAACCTTAAAATAACACTAACGAAATAACTTAAAATACCGATAACCATAAAATGCCCTAACGAAATAAATCTAACATACCGATAACCTTAAAATTCGAAATACATTATTTATTACACTCAAAAACATTATTAGTTTAAAATTATAAAAAAAATGCGTCAATTTTGTAAATTTTAAATCATATTTGGGAATTGTTCATTGGCATTGAAATTTAATTGGCATTTTCTGCTGTCAATGCCAATGCAAAAAAATGTCATTGCCATTCCAATGCCAATGAAAAATTTTTTAACTGGTAAATTGTATGAAAATTGAATTAAATGAAAAAAGTATTTTTTAACCCTTTCTCTATTTGTTGTTTATGGATATATTTATATTTTGACTTCATATTCTAGTTAGGGGTCCTTCAATTAAAAATAAAAATTTTTACATGTATGCCCCCTGCCCCTTCTACACAACAAAATATTAGCCCGAAAATTGAATTTTTGAAACTTCTCAGCCCATTTTTACCACTAAAATATTCGATTAATGAAATGGTACCAATACATAAAAAAAAACAATTGAACAGTTCATGCGAATAAGGACGAATAGACCACTTTTTCGCAAACACGTTTTTTTGCATAAATGCATTTTATTAGCAGAGCCCTACAATCCTATGCAGAAATTTTGGGGAAATTTTGACTTTTAAGGCTAAAAAAATGACTTTGAAAGTGCAATAATTCGTATATTTTTATATTTTTGTTTAAATTGGGAGTAAACTAACGCACAATTTTGATTAAATACAACACAAAAACATACAAAAATTTTACTTTCGGTAAAAATGTGTTAAAAGAACATTACGAGGAACAAACCACACTTATTATATTGGCAAAAAAATTTACCGTTCTTGAGTTATAAGACTTTAAAGTGTGGAAAGCAAAAAGGGCGAATATCCATACTTAACAAAATATTATATAAAAATTATTTAGCTGCGAGTTTAAAATTGATATAAGCTAAAATTTGAAATTGTACACAAAAAAAACAATCTTAGCACATACAAACAAATTAACCAGATTTCCGAAAAAAAAATCTTCAGTGTTACCGCGTAATTAAGATCATATAACCAAGAATACATGGTCTAAGTATATTTTAACCGTCTTTTGAATTATTTTATTTCGGAAATCAAATCTTTAAACATATTTTATAGTTACTTTCCTTCGATACCCTACCTACAAATATTTGGTAATGTTGTTTTGATATAAAGTATGTAAATAAAAAATTCATATATGAATCATTGAAATATATAAAAACTGACAAGGGAAGTCTCCCTAGTGTCACCCGCGGATCTTTATGGAATTGGTTTTATTTTGTAGAGTAGAAAAAATAAAGGGACACGTATTTTTTTTTAGCGGCCCAAATTCATATTTAGAGTGTAAAAAGGAGGGGGGAAGACAAGCAAATTTTTCAGTTTTTTTTCGTTTATCTCCTATATTATGCAAAGAACCCTAGTCATGTTACATACCAAATGAAAGGTCTTTGGAAAACCTATCTACGTGTGCTAAGAACGTGTCCAAACATGCCCTGTGAAAGACCACCCTTGTTAGTTATTAGATTTTGAAAACCAAAAATTTTAGGAACAGTTAAAAAGGAATAAGTAACACATAATGGTTTAACAGATTAGTCTGGACAAACTATTTTGTTGGTATTTTATTGTGAGTATTTAAGAATTATAATATTAACCCTTAGTATAATGCAAATAAGGGTTAATATTATAATTCTTAAAAATTAATTTTGTGTCATTTAGTGGTAATACTGAATCCAATGTCAGGAATAAAAAACAAAAATTTTTTCATGTCCTTTTATGTTACGCAGTCAAGGGTTAATATTATAATTCCTAAAAATGTATTTAGTGTCATAAAGAATTACTACTGCATCAAATGGCAGGAATATTAAAAAAAAAAATTAACAAAAAAAATTTTTTTTGCATGTCCTTGCAATCCTTAAAAAGTGTATCCTTGAAGTCCTTAAAGTGTTACAAACAAATACCAACCATAGTTCGTCAAGTTTTGCAAGTCTCATGAAAATGTAGTCAAAATTTGCTGCAAAATAACACATTTTTATTTAAATTTCAATACATTTCTTTCGAATACCTTACTAAAAAGTGTTTTGTTTTGGAAAAAATATAAAAATTTTAAATTTAAATCCTAACTTTAAATGTATTCGCTATTTTTTTCAAGTTTTATCACGTATACACTATTCAGTCTTGTTTGGTAACTGCTTCGTCATGATGGATAATGCTTTTTATAATACATACTTGATAAAATACCGGATATTTATAAAATAAGTACGCAAATATAGGATTTGCATCTAAATTAGCAAACAAATTTTCTAGTAGACAATTTTAAGAATCAATTGTAACAGTCAATTATAATTGTCTGTTAAAGGCATTGGCATTAATCAATGCCAATTGAAACAACATTTCTTTGGCATTGTTTTTAAGCAATTGTAATATCAAAAAATTTAACTACCATTGACATGAAACAATGCCAATTATAAATCGTCAATTAATTGGTGCATTCAATGAACTAGTCCCAAGTATGCTATAAATACATACATATCGTTCATTCAATGAAAAACATTGAAAAATTTGCGTTTTTTGACCACATGTCTTCTGATTTTTCTTCATATTGCGAAGAGGAATACTCTATGGAGCAACATAGACAAATCCGTTTTAAGATCTTTAAAATTTGAAAACCTTATGATTTTATTTTTGAAAAACTTGAAAAAATTTTAAAACTAGTGAACTTAAAAGGCCTAGAATTTCTAAGCTGACTACTTAAAAAAATAAAAAAGCTCCTGAAAGCTGTGATTGTCTTCTTTTTTGATCTGTAATCCAAAAATAAACTATTCTTTCTAAAAATGCATTTCTACTGTTCTTGCAATTTTGTTCTGCAGCGGAAAATTAACACAATTGAAATTACCGAGACCGAAAATCCCGTGAAAAAATCCCAAATAAGCGGCATCTAAAATCAGTTTCAACATGTATTTTTTAAAATAGCTCATATATGTATATTTTACGAATAATTTTGTCATTTCGCATTCAAAAAGGAAAAAAAACATACAAACTTGTGTTTAAAGACAAATTATTATTAATAGAAAAGTTTTTGTTGGGCCGATCGGGTGCGGTTTTGAAAATTTAACTAAGAGTTAAAAGTTAAGCAACGAATTCACTTTTTGGCTGCCAAATTTTTGGCAAAATAGGAAAAAGTTTACAATTCAGTTTGCATTACAACTTTCGTGTTTTTTCCTTAAATTTGACTTTCATAATCTCACGGAGAAAATTTTTTTGGACGAAAAATAATGAAATTTTTCAGTAAATCTATTAAACTCTATGAAACCTTTTCATTGAGTGAAAGAAACTACCCAGCAAAATTTTTTAGAACAGATTACCTTTGAATATATTCCAGACATACATGAGACCAATTAAGTGAATGGACTAATTAATTGATGATTTCATTACAATTCATTGATATCAATTTTAATGAAATTATTTTCATTAGCATTTGTTTAATTAATGATAATAAATTTCAATGATTTGATTTAATTGACTAATGGTAATGATTTCAAATTTCATTACCATTAGTAATGAATTAATTAAAGGAAGAAAATTGCAATTGACTAAATGCAAATATGCTAGGTCTGGGTAAGATTTCGACAGATTAATTTTTTATGAAAAAACAATTATTTGTTTACTCAAAAACATACGTGAAAATAAAAATTTAATCACTCCGATAATAGAATGGAACATTGGTCCAGAATGGAACGATATGGAATGAAACGGGGAACGATTGGAATCGGAACACTGTACACATTTGTGTTGTCGTACGTGAAAATGAAAATTTATTCACTCCGATAACAGAATGGAACATTGCTTCAAAATGGAACGATATGGAATAAAACGGGGAACGATTGGAATCGGAACTCTCTACAAATTTGTGTTGTCGGAATAGTGTTAATTGTCAAGGTTTGCAAAAATTTTGTCCGTTTTGCGATATCATGCTTATTTTTTTGAGATACAAGCCATTTTATAAAATGGCGATATTTTAAAATGTCCAGTATCTCCAAAACTAGGCGATATAGAGCAAAACGGACAAAATTTTTGCTCCGTAGCAGTATTAATAAACCCTTAAAACATAAACAGGCTAGGTCCGAGAGAGATCACGAGTGATACATTTTTTAAAAAAACAGCCACAGGGTGAATTTATTATTTTACTTATTTACGTGAAAATACAAACATAAACATATGTTATCGGATAATGGAAAGTTAGTTCCTCGTTCCATTTCTTTTCCCGTATTCACCGTTGCAATTTACACTTCATTTTTTTTGTAAACAAATGCTTTTTTTTTGCTCAATTGTAATTAGTTAGTGTGATTTCACTATCATTAGTAGGGCAAATTCTAATGCAAAAAAATTTCATTACAATTAAATGTTAATGAAATTTTGTTTGCATTAGCATTAGTTAACTAACGCTAATGAAATTCCAATGCTAATGTATGATTCCAGAACAGCTTCTTTTACCACCGTTTCCATAGAATTAGTTCAAGAACAGGTTTCGGGGAGTCAAAGTGTAAGTTATATAACCGGTTCTAAAGCAACCTGTTGTTGTTTGGAGGTAAAGAATCTATTGCAAATATGACAAACTCCATACAAAAAGAATCGGTTGTACAACATAAATGAGAACCTATTATAATACAATAAAAGTTATTCGCAACCTGTTATTTGGATTTTACTATTTGACTGGGTAGCATTAACCCGAAACACCATAGATTTTTTTTGGTGAATTTTGAAAAGATATTTTACATATGCTTTGGTAATGACCTGAGTATAAAAAAATTGTAATCCATTTTTGATTCTGACTTCAGGACATTCAGTATGCCCTGTTACCATATGTTAGCTATGGGCGGAATTGAGGACTGGTTTTGCACATATAGGAAAATGTATTTTTTTCATGAAAACTATTATCAAATATTTATTCATAAATTAATGTGAATTATGTTTAAAAATGCAAAACTAAAAGAATTTTATAAGTGGTACAGTTTAAATCGGAATTTATTCTGATTTCGTATAGTGAAAAATGTGATTTAAATACAAAAAAAAAATACCACATCATTAAAAAAATTCTCACTGAATGCAGTATTGGAGTAAATAGTTCTTCTTACAAATATTCTTGGATAATTTGACCCTTGTTCGTTACGTTATTAAATTAATATAATGAAATATTTATGTGTAATGAAATATATGATTTTTATTAGAGAGGCAACAAATTTTGAAAACTAAAATGACAATTTTTTTTGAAACCGTCCAAAAGTACAAAAATGTCCCAAAGCAGAAAATATTTTAGACAAAAATTTAAATTTGTGATTTTTTATAGAAAATTTGCTAGATCGCACACAAAATTAAAACTGTTTTTTTTAATTTTTTATTCATTGATACAAAATTTCCCTTTTACTAACCTAAACCAGTCCCGCAGCCCGCCCATAGTTACCATATGGTGACACCAACATTAGTCGTTAAAAAAGTACAACAACAAATATATTTCAAAAAAACAATTCAGTCATTTTGAATTATTATTCCGGTGGAAACATACAAATCTACAAAGCAATTATTAAAGGCATTCTGTAGTGCTTCCGAAAATGCCTTCTTTGAAGCAATAAAGTATGCATACAATGAAGCAATAAAGTATGCATACCATAAAGCACTAATGTTGTCAACATACAAAAAGAGCTTCTTAGTGCCTAAGAAGGCATCAATTTATTGCTTCATATGAAAGAAGCGCTTTAAAAGAGACATACCAAATGGGACATCGCGAACAAAAATCATGCCTTCTGGAATGCCTTCCGGAAGCGCTTCGTAATTGAACAATGCCTTCCGGAAGCGCTTCTTTGAAGCACTATTTTTTTCTGCATGAAAGATTTTCTCTTAGTGCAATATCGAAACTTTTCTATAATGCTTTCAAATCCCAAAAAAAAACTATAAAATAAATTTTTTATGATGTGAGCAAGATTATTCAAGTTCAAGATTATTTTTTTTTGTTAGGTCGGATAATACACTGAGAGAACTCTATGCATGATATTAATGAATTTTACATAGAAGCATCTGAAACTCGTAATAAGTTTTCATTAATTATTAGAAATTTTTAGTTCAACTTATGAAAAAAGATACATTAGTTTACAAACCATTTTCATTATTTTTCGTCCACTAAAATTTTCGTTGTGGAGAAATTATCATCATCATCATACTTTTGATGGTTGATGTGTTATCATAAACCGCCGAAATTATTCTGCAAAACATTTCCATGTCAAATAAAAATACATATAAATGGCTTAAATACAAATTTTACACACTTATCCATTAACCAATAAATTAGGACAAATAATGCTTTTATTGGGTATCAGGCTTATTTAATTGTAGAAGCTCGACAAATAGAAGGAAGAAGCATGCCTATTATGCAAAATACCGAATAAAGACCACATATTCTTGACATATGAAAAAACATTTTTCATTTTCATTTTTTTTTTAAAGTCAAAAATTTTTGATTAAAAAAGTTATCCAAAACCGATAACCGAATGAAAAGGTTGCCAACCCTGCTTTTAATATATTTTATTGACATCATATGGCTTAATGATTCACTTCCTTATTTACTTAAATACTGCATTAAAAGAAATCCGGATTTAATCTATGTTACTGAGCGGTGCGCTAAATGGTGCTTTGAAAACAAAAATTCAAAATAACACATAGCACTACTTGCAGGCTAGCCGACAATAAAATTTTTGTTTATATTACAATTGTAATTTCTATGAATTAAATTTATCAATGGACTTTTTTTTCGTTGTATTAATTTAAAATTAGATTCAATAACAATTGGTGTAGCTGGTTATCCAGAAGGACATCCTGAATGTTTATCCATGGCAGAAGATTTGGATAATTTAGCAAAAAAGGTAAGACCAAATACTTCTTATCAGTTTTCTTTAAAGAACTTAGTTATATTGTTGTTGTGTAAAAATTGGTCGATCTTAAATGACAACTACGGTCCAAACAAGTTGTTAATAGTTACACTCAAAAAAGTTTTACAGTTACTACAAGACAGTTGTTTGTGTAGTAATCAGTAGTGTGCCCAAAAAAAAAATTTGTTTTTTTGATCAAGTTAATTTGAATGCCTATGGGGTAAAGTATTATTGAGATTTTTTGGACGAAGACTAGTGGTCGCTTAAATTGATATTTCCTCAAAAATCGGGGTTTCTGGACGTTTATGAATTATGCTTATAACTTGGTTAATGAACAAAATTTTCTTAGCTTATGAGTCAACATTTTCAAAGCAAAATGTCCAAATTTTATTTTTATGTGCATAAAATATAAGTTTCGGCAATGCTTTTGTACATTTAAATACCGTATATAATTTATTTTTGCAAAACTTTTGAAAATAACGCTTTGTAACTTTTAAAATTTATAGAAAAATTGAAAAAAAAAACTAATAACGGAGTTTAAAAGATTGATAAATTTTAAATAATTTTGAAAAAAACTTCAATTTGCTCTTACTATTCCAGAGTTATACTATTTTTAAAAAATTTTCTTTCAAAACCCCGATTAGCGTGACCTCTAAACCTTTTCCGAAAAATCTGAAAAAAATCTCAAAAATACTTCACCCCATATGAAAAAATTTCACAAGTGAACGATTGTGAAATGTAATTGACGTCGCCCAAGTCAGTTCAAAATAAGCTAATAGAAAATCAAAAAATGTTGGGACACACTAGTAATCAGTAGCTGTTATTTTTAACTGCAATTACAGTTGCTTTTCTAAGCAATAATACAAAACAATTATTATAACAGTTATTTAAAAAAACAACTGAAGAAAAATACTGCATTTTTGTAGCAGTTGCTTGAAGCAGTTGTTTTGGCATTTCAATAAACATTTACCAAAATAGTAATTTTGCAGTTAATTTTGGTTTTTTGTTTAAAAATATAAGATTATTTCGGGTTTTTAAAAATGTTCTTTTAGTTTATAAATTTTATTATCAGTGCAACCAGAAATGTGCTTTATCATATTTTTTAAAGAGCTTGATATTAAAAAAATTTAAAAAAAATTTATTTAGAATTTCAGAACAATAGACAAGGATTTGTTAGAGCATATTTAGACATATTTTGCTCTAAACAGCTTATTTTGATCTTAAGAGCATATTTTTGATAAAAAGCTTTTTTTGAGCATATTTTTGTAATTTTTATAACAAAAACGTATTTGTAGAGCACATTTTTTTTTAATTTTTCCTTTTTTTAAGTTTATTTTATTAAATTAAAAAAAAATCTGTATATAATATGTTTTGCCGTTTGGAGCACCGATTTCGGAAACTCAAGCCATCAAATATAGGTTAGGTTAGGTCCATTGTGAATCCCTTCAGTGAAAAACAGTAAGAAAGAATAGAAATAGACAGCAAGATAGATATAAAGAAAGATAGAAAGGATATATACTCCCCAGAACCAGCTCCTATCGTCCCCTTGCTAGAAACAGCCGTCCTATTTCCCTGACAAATCTAAGCAAATCTACTGGATTGCATCCAGCGACACACCCAAGTTCGTCGTGAAATCTATATCCTAGCCGTTTCTGTCTGAGACCCTGCAACCTAGGACAGTGGCACATTATATGCTCAACTGTCTCCAGTTCCTCAACGTCCTCGCACAACCTGCAAAAATCCGGTATGTCCCTGTCCCATCTGCTTGTGAAAGCCCTGACAGAACAATGACCGGTCAGGAACCCCGTAAGGGTCCTGAGACCCTCCCTGTCCAGTCACAAAAGAACCTTGGTTGCCCCTGCGTCCAATGCGGGCCATAAACCCTAGACACCCTGCAATCCATTCTGTCAATCCATGACTGGTTAAGCCATCAAATATAAGTTTTCTGTTTATTAAATCTCCTTTCCCCTACTTTTATTTATTTCATTTTTTTGTTAGAGATTGAATTAAATTTAATAGAAATTACTTTTAAAAATACCGATTTTTAAAGAAAAAGGTGTTTTTAAAAGCATATTTTTCGTTTTATAGGTAATTTTGTATGGGTATAAAATGGATTTTTCTGGTTGTCCTGCTTTTAATTGATATATTCATAGTTTGCAAATAATAATTATAATGTCATTATACAGTGCACTCGCGATAATATGACCTAATTAAAACCAAGCCAGTTTACTTTTGCAAGATTGTTCATATTTGCGAATGGCATCTAATTTATCTTTAAAAACGTTTTTTTCAATAAAAATAAAAGTTTGTTATGATAAATATTTTATTTATTGTTTATTGGATTAAAAAAAAAACAATTCATTTTTGAAAAAGAAACAAAATTTAAAAGTTACTTGTTTAAAAAGTTACAGTTTAAAAGTTACACTTGCACCTTTTCCCAAATGTTATAAAATTTCTGCTTTTTCTTTTAAAGTTAAAAACTTATGCTTTTTTATGCATACATATTTAAGAACTTTTCACATTAAATTTATATTTACAAAACGAATAAGGAATTCTAGCTGAATCTGAGCACTAACTAAAACGTGTATGTTAGAAATTCTGATTGACAGGTGAAGACAATTTAAAAGCAAACAGCTAGGGAAATCCCCAAATTATAATGCAATTGAATAAAAATTTAACCACTACCCTGTTGATTTAGATTTAAACACTGCGTAGGTTGATAAAAATCCGTTAAAAATACAAAAATAAGCTGTTCATATTTTAAAGCTTTGGCACTAAGTTCATATTTTAGAGTAGTCAATGGAAGAAAAAAAATTTTCATATTTTGGGGTGTTCATATATTAGGGAGTTCATATTTTCGCGAGTGCACTGCAGTTCCAATGCATAAAATTGGTCAAAACCTACTGTTTAAAATTTTGACTTTGTATTTTAAGTAGGATGTAGGAAATACAAATTTTTATTGTAATTCAAAGAAAAAAATATTTTTTAAATACAAAAAAAAAAAAAATAACTGTTGAAAAACAGTACTTTTCTAACAGTTTTTACAGTTGTTTCAAAATTGTTGTAGTAACAAATTTTCAGTAATTTTTACGACATTGTTAGTTATTTTTACCGCATGTGTTAATTGTTTTTCAACAGTTAAAAATAACAAAGTTTATAGATATTTTAACTGTAATTACATTTGTTACCTTTTGAACTGAATTTACAGTTGTTTTACTGTCATTTTCCATAGATTCTATTGTAAAACTTTTTTGAGTGTATTTAAAAACGTATTGTAAAGTTTTAAAGCAAAATTAGAAAATTTTCTTTTGATGCTTTTAGTAAAAACAACAACGACAATTTTTGATCAATGTTAAAAAGACCAAATTTGTTGTCTCCGTAACAGGAATGACAAATTTAATACTTGTTTGGTGGTCTTTTCACTTATATATAGAGAAAAATTTCTTCCCAGAAACTGATTTATCATTATCATACACTCAGAAATTTAATTGTTGTAACAAAAAAATTTAATTATTGTAACAGTTATTTTGGATAGTTTAAAAACTATTTTAGTTAATTCAATAGTATGTAGAGCTTGTTATTTTAACTGTATATGTAATAGATTGTATTGAATTCGAGGCCATACATGGGTGTGATCGTTAAGCGGTTATGACTTGGTATTGTTACGTTTGTAATGTTAGAAGAAACGCAGGTTCGATTCTTACGGCTGGCAGGCAGGTTGTTTAAAAAATTGTATCACATAGAGACAATCGGACAATTAAAATACATAATAATACAATTTAAATATAAAATCACTGATTACGACTGTCCATTATAAGGGCAGAAACTAGTCAAGTCTGATTTGAAAATTAATAGTGCTTATAACTTAAGGAGAAAAAAAGTTTAGTCTTCTTCTTAACCTCAACCTTTCTATGCAGGCATCGACATTTTAATTACATTTGTAGTTATTTTAACTGTAATTTTTAGTCATTTATACTTACATAATTCCCTGAGTGTATAAAAGTTAAGCATGGCTTAGACTAGACGCACGTTCTTAAAGAATTTAAGCTCTTTATCGCTTTTCGGTTAGATTTTTTTTGTTGCAGTTATGGACGAACCAACGAGCAAAATGTTTTACAAAATATCAGGGACCGTAATCATTATGAGTTTTATAATAAAAATTACACAATAATGATTATATTATGAGTTTTAAGGATTTTCTTCAATGGTAATGATTATTTTTGAGTAATATGAATAAAAATCAGCCATAATCATTATTTTTGAGCAAAAATAATCAACTCAAAAATAATCATTATTTATGATTTTTATTTTTTTCGCTCAAAATAAAACTCACTTTCATAGAATTTTTAAGGTGCATTTTACAAAAATCCTATAACTTTTGGAGTGTGTTCAACATATGATATGTTGAATTCCAACGAGTTGCAACATCAAGCACTGGTTGCGGTAATTTATTATTAATATTTATTATTATTATTAATTTTAATAATTTTAATATTTTGCTCACTTTGGAATATTCCTTATAAATGACCGAGTTAGTAATAGTATTTTACTCGTACCCAATTTAAACAACAATCTATAAAAAGACTAAATATTCGTAAAATTAAAAATGATATGGAAAAAAATTAGTAAAGGGTCCGCCATCTAACGTTTTTTTTTTCAACTAGTACTTATTTCGTGAATGGTAACACTTAGCTCATGTCTGATTTGACAGATAATTAGTTTTATCCTTCCGCTGAACGAATATGGTCCGTATGTTCGTTATCTTGTGAAAAAAGTGAAAGAAACTGGCATCCTCATCGATAAACCAAAGCGTGAAAAGCCAAAAACAGTGCGTACACCCGAGAAGATTGCTGCTGTGGCAGAAAGTGTGCGTGAAGCGCCATCAACATCAAATCACCGTCGTTCTCAACAATTGAACATTTCGGAGACATCATTGACACGAATTTTGCATAAAGACCTTGGTATGACGCCATACAAAGTCCAATTGGTTGAGGAGTTCAAAAAAAAAGTTATTTGGCGGACCCTTTATTAGTTTGCTTTCAATTTGAATTATAACAGCTTGCAGTCTTCGTGACATTGATTTTTTATTTTTTTTTTTTAATTGGGTATAGATTTACATACCAGCTTTACTATTCTTAATGCCCAGTATACATGCATATTAGGACTATAACCAAATTTTTGGCACAGTACCACGAGTTGGTCGATGAAAGTGAGTTTTATTTTGAGCGAAAAAAATAAAAATCATAAATAATGATTATTTTTGAGTTTTATTTTTTTTGCTCAAAAATAATGATTATGGCTGATTTTTTTTATTATTACTCAAAAATAATCGTTACCATTGAAGAAAGCTTTAAAAATCAGAAATTTAAAAATCATGACGGATATGCAAAGATTTTCAAAAAATAAAAATAATGGTGCAATAAATTTTTGTTTATGTCTGTTCTAAGTGATTGATTTTTTGATTTAAAAAACGAACAATAATCATTATTTACGGTCCCTGCAAAATATGATAATATTGATATTGTCATAGTAATGACTTTATTTTTATTAAAAATAGAGAATGATTCACTTTGCCAAAAAAAGTATTTAGTTAAAAAATTTACCATACTCTTCTTACCACCATGTCTTTAAAGACACACCAAAGTTTACTATTATAAAAAACTTAGTAAATCATAAATATTAATAACACTGCATGACATCAAAAAAATTAATAAGGTTCTAAACATTAATTCAATATATTTTGGACATGCTGATTTCAATGGTGTACTTTATTTTTCGATCTATGATACAGTTTTTCCGCAAAATGACTTCATGATGTTTTTTAAATACAAAAATTTGCAAATGCAATAAATCTGATTTCTTTCTGTTGAAATCTAAGGAAAGCCAGTAGTAAAATTTATTGGACATCCCAGCAAAACCACACATTACCAAATCATGGGTAAAGTAATGTATCGCCATAGGGCTTCATGCATTACTTTACACGTTACTTCACTGATGAGTTTTACAGGCGATGAACCTCAAAGTAACTCATTACCTTGTAGTGGGTAAAGTAACTGGTTACTTATATGGTTACATGGTGGGAAAAAGTAATGTGTCTATAAATAGATTTTCATAAAAAAAAATGCATACATATTTTTTTTTACAGATATTTTTTTTTAATTAAATAAATAACTTTTGTTTTTATTAAATAAATAACTTGGTAATGCTGGGATTCGAACCTGGCGTTTCTGGTATAAAACAATTAGTTAGACGAGAGCTCTACCAACTGAGCTATCGATACATACACTATTTTATTGCTTAACATGTAGATGAGTTGTTGTGCTTCGTGTTTTTCGTTCGTGATATCAAAAATTTACACCTTACCATTATGCTTACAAAAAATCACAAAGTAATGTGTCTATAAATAGATTTTCAAAAATATATATTAATAATTACTTTACGTTTATAATTCATGCATTATGTAATTGATGATCCGTAAGTCAATATTTTATGTTTTGAAGTAATGTAAAATGTAATGACGTCTCATTACAAGGTAATCCAGGAGTGTTCAATTATCGGTAACTCATTAGTTCTTGTTGGAAAATAATGATACAGGTAAGGAGTACTCATTACAAGGTAATGCATTACTTTATCGCACCCATTACCAAAGTTTTGCTGGGATATTTGATTCTCAAAGCATAAAACTAAACTCGCTGTTGAGCGTTTTTTTTCAAAGTTTTTCTGTTTTCGCGAATTCCATAGCAAAATAATTAATCGAGCTAATCAAATGTTTACATTTCAGATTACAATCGATTATCGTAAAAAAAAGTAGCGTTGGAGTCTTAAGGTATGTAAAGTGTCATACCTCAGCACAAATTGTTTTGCATTATTTCTTCATAATTTGAAAGCAAATATTTATTATTTATATGGATAAAATCATAAAAACACCGCTGAATGTTCCAAAATTTTGTTGTTTTGTGTTGTTGTCGATTCTCGCCTTATTTGAAGAAAGCACATAATTTTCTTAGAAAAGAACGCTGCGCAACAAAATTGTACTTAAGATAAATGAAATGAAGTTGTAAAATACGCCAGTGAGAAAAAAGTAAAAAAAAAAATATATTTTGCGGAAAAATTGTGTTTAAAATGACTGTACTTATATTTATTTCGCAGTCAAACAATGAATAATTTTTAAAAAAAAATATTGAAAATGCAGTAAAAACTAAACACAGAGAAAGATTTAGCTATTTGCCAACTGAAATACGGTTACTACTACTCAAATTCAGTTATTACGAATTCCAGATGGTTGGCACAACTTAAAATTAGTTTTCACAGCAAAGGTCGGTTAATTCAACTAATTTTTAGTTCCAACACCCAAAATATTCAGAAATCTAATGTAAATATCTTTGCACTAACTGAATTTATAAGTTCTTACTATTAATATACACTTTTAAATTCGGTTGGCACTTTATTTCTCTGTGTGTACAGCAAATGGATCGAAAGGGTTTTTCAGCTATTGGTAATTATTGTTACTTTCAAGTGGTAGCAAAAACGTTTAAATATTGCAAATATTTTGCGAAAAATTCACATATGTGAACTTATAATTATTTCGTCCACTGATTTTTATGATTTTTTGCACATAAACTAATCAAAGGTATTCACATATCATACTAAAAGTTGGACTCTGGGTTCTTCTCGGAAAGCTATGCTACCATATACAATTTTTGACAAATCACGCTGAAACACCTCCTCCTAATAGGCTCTTTCTACTGCTCGATCATTTGTTAAGGTTAATTGATACGCTCATCATATTTATGAATGTTTCATCAATTTTATTTAAAAGTAACGTTTCATAGTATTTATGAAACTTTGCAGAAAAAACTCTAAATTGCGGGTTTAAATACACCATTTCCAGTTGTATATATGAAGATACTTCATAGCACCAGTTCCAATTAAATTCCGAGAATTTAAAACAGTATTTTTAAGCGTTACAATAAACAAGAGATCCTGATAATAAAACTTGACTGCATAATTAACAAGATTATTTGGAAAAAAATCCAAGGTACACCATTTCTAGTTTCATTTTAATACTACTCACTGAAATTCAAAAGTTTTAAATTACACCATTTCCAATTGCATTTATTTAAAATTTCAAGAAGACTGTTTGTTATATTGAACTCAGCTATACCATTTACAATCTTATTTCAGAAATTTCAAAAATACTTCTGCAACTGAGCCAATGAACCTAACCATATACAAATGAACCTAAAAATATGTGTATTCTTAAAATTTCATAGCAATGCTGTACATATTTCAAGTGCTATTCTTTAAATTTGGTATGCAATCTGAGTTAAATAGACCAATAGACTTGGGCGCTGTCAATTAAAGTGCACAATCATTCACTCGTGAAATTTTTCTATATCATTAATAATATCAGACCTATGAGCTAATACGCTTCCTTGGAAAATTTGTAAAATTTTTAATACCAAACATGGGGAATAGTAACAACATTTGGGTATTTAACTACAGGACAATTAATTAATTTCACCCAATTACATGTAATTAGACATAAAAAGTTATTGGCCTGTAATTGGTATTATGTCCCATGTCTGGTATTGACAAAATTGAAAATTTTCCTAGGAAACGTTTAAGCCCACAAGTGTGAAAATAGGTCTGAAATTTTTAATGATATAGAAAAATTTCACAAGTGAATGATTTTGAAATGTAATTGATGTCGCCCAAGTCTGCCTCAAATAAGAATACGGGGGTTGTGTCTACGTTTCAACAGAAAGGAGTCAGATTAGTTAATTACATTTTAAAAACGTTGTATGTAAAAAACTGCATTCATATGCTCCAGACTTTAGACTTGTGAAAAAACTGTACCATAGATTGAAAACGCCATTGAATTCAGCCTGAAATTTTCAGAATATAAAGTTTCAGGGATATTAAAAAAAAGAATTATACGGATTGAAAACTTTTTAAATATTTTTTTTTAGCAAGTATTTAAAAGTTTTAAAAAATTGAATATTTTTTTTTAATTCTAAGTATTTGTTATATAAATTATAAATAATGAAAATTATTCAAATTCGATATTTCTTTATTAGGATATTGTCCTAATAAATAATCTTTAGAGTTTTTTTGTTTTCAAATTTATTATTTGACCCTTTCAGGAATGTGTTGATAGATCTTTTTCGGGAATTTTCTAGGTTCCCATCATCAGAACACATTTTGAAAGAGGTAACAATCCCATACCAACATCAAACATTCATATAAACTAGTTTACTCACTACATGAGAACTAATATATCGCACTTGATGAACAAGAGGGTATTAACTCAAAATTTTTAAAATATCAACGTATTCCGATTACTCTTTCATCTTGAAAACCACTTTTGAGACCATTTTCATGATAATGTAGTGATTACCTTTATTTCAACAAAAAGGTATTATTTCGCATTAATACAAAAGTTCAAATAGAAATGAATCGTATATTTTCATAAAAAAGGTATTATTTTGATTTGAACCTTTATTTATGTTAAAAATAATCAAAATGTTTTATTTATATTTGGTTGTATTTTGAGTTGATACTGTTTTGTTGATAAAATTTGTTTTATTCTATAAATTTAATTCGAAATGTGAGTCTTTCTATGAAAAAATTGTTCACATTTTTTTGAGTTGTGACCCTTTTCATGAAAAAAATTCGTTAGTTATAACCATTTACATGATATCGTGTTTTTAATAAATCTACTTTAACATAAATACTTGTTGATAACGAAATCAATTGCTCATTGCAATAATAATAAAAATATTAATATATAAAAAATCATTGTTAATACCCAGCAAAACTTTGGTAATGGGTGCGATAAAGTAATGCATTACCTTGTAATGAGCACTCCTTACCTGTATCATTATTTTCCAACAAGAAGTAATGAGTTACCGATAATTGAACACTCATGGATTACCTTGTAATGAGACGTCATTACATTTTACATTACTTCAAAACATAAAATATTGACTTACCGATCATCAATTACATAATGAATGAATTATAAACGTAAAGTAATTATTTATATATATTTTTGAAAATCTATTTATAGACACATTACTTTGTGATTTTTTGTAAGCATAATGGTAAGGTGTATATTTTTGATATCACGAACGAAAAACACGAAGCACAACAACTCATCTACATGTTAAGCAATAAAATAGTGTATGTATCGATAGCTCAGTTGGTAGAGCTCTCGTCTAACTAATTGTTATATACCAGAAACCCCAGGTTCGAATCCCAGCATGACCAAGTTATTTATTTAATAAAAACAAAAGTTATTTATTTAATTAAAAAAAATATCTGTAAAAAAAAATATTTATGCATTTTTTTTTATGAAAATCTATTTATAGACACATTACTTTTTCCCACCATGTAACCATATAAGTAACCAGTTACTTTACCCACTACAATGTAATGAGTTACTTTGAGGCTCATCGCCTGTAAAATTCATCAGTGAAGTAACGTGTAAAGTAATGCATGAAGCCCTATGGCGATACATTACTTTACCCATGATTTGGTAATGTGTGGTTTTGCTGGGTAGCCACCGCTAAAAAGACTGGCATACCATATAAAGTTCATGCCTTAAAGCATGATCAATTTTATGATCTTAAGAGCTTACAAGAGCAATGGGGTAAAAATTTTGTTAAAAATGATGCCAATGAAAATGTTAACTGGCATAATATCAAAGTTTTGCGTGTAGAATACGAAAATCTTAATTCTTTTTTATATAAAAATTCCTATAAAGATAAAGATTTTTCAAAAATAACGGTCAAAAAAAAAAAAAAAATTCAAATACAAATACACCAGCTATTGGGAAAATCTTAAGTAAGTTTTTAATTCGTTATTTTCTTTATATTAATGTTATATTAATTTCAATTATTTAGTTTATCTTCTATTTATTTGGAAATGCTACTCCTGTCTGAAAATAAGAAAAAGGATCTTAAGGAATAATCCCAAAACACATTTATGAGGTGTATTACAAAAATTTAATTGATACTTAATTTAAACACATAATAATTGTTACCATTTTCAATTAATAAAGAATACTCGTAGTAGTATATCTGAAATAAAGAACATGTATTCAAGATACAAAAAAAAATTTGAACTAATATCATCTCGTTGGTAAAATATCATTAGGTAAAATTTTAATTTAATTTTTCAAGTTAATACCTTTTAGTAGAAAAAAAAATTTGAAAATATTATTAAAATTTCAACTTAAGCGTCATAATTCAAAATAATACCAAAAAAAATCGATAAAATTTCAAAAAAATGGTATTAACTCAAAAAATTGATTTTTTTTGCAATGAGTGGTAAAATTTAAAACAAAAACAATGTATATTTTCAAATGGAATTTGCTTATTATGATATTTTTGAATTTTTAAATTCTGTTAAAATGTGGCCATAAACAGTTTTTTGACTCTACTGAAAATTTTAAAATTTTGAGTTAATACCCTCTTGTTGATCAAGTGCGATATATATGAGCTCGAAGTAAAAGTTAAATTATAAATATTTCACAACTTTTCGATTTTATGATGTTTTTTACATTTTAATTAAATGTTTTTTGAATTGTCAATGAAAATTTAAATTTTTCCTTTTTTTTTTAATTCAAATTTAATTCATTCTTTAAAACTCTGCCCCCAAAAAACTGTAGCACTAAAATTCGTGTCGCCAAGTGTTATAGTGAATTGCATTTTTGAAAAAACTAGTCATTGTGGAAAAACCCCCTAAATCTTAAACAAAAACATTTTTTAAAGTATTTATTTATTTTAATTAATTGATTATTTACTTATTTTTTTTTTCATAGGTTACAGCTGGTGCTGATTTTATAATAACACAAATTTGTTTCTCATCGCAAGTTATAATTGATTTTGTTAAGAATTGTCGTCAAAAAGGTATACAAATTCCTATATTGGTCGGAGTATTTGTACCAGATAATTTACGAATGTTGGAAACTATAATGCGTATAACTAAAATCAAAGTTCCGGAAAAAGACTTACAAGAATATAGAACTCATAATGCTTTAGGTCATTCCAATTTCACTGAATACTCAGTGCACAAAGCCACACAAATGATTGAGGAAATATTTATAAGTGAAGCTGATGTTTATGGTTTGCAATTTTTTACAATGAATAAATGTAAAAATGTACCAAAAGTTTTGAAAGAAATTTATAAATTTAAAAATTTAATAAAAAAATAAAAACAAAAAATTATATTAAAAAAAAATAATGACTTCCGCGTCTTAGCAGAGCAAGGTTTCGATCCTCGGACCTCTGGGTTATGGGCCCAGCACGCTTCCACTGCGCCACTCTGCTTGTTATCAAACTGTTGGCAAATATGTGTTTTGACTTTGCTGTGTGTAAATGTGTGTTAAATAATTTACCATAGACATAAACCATGTTGTTGTTTTGCAGTGGTGTGTTTTGTTTTTCAACTTTTGTTGAATTTCTATATTTTGTTGTAGTTTAATCCGTGCTGCCGACTTTGACGATTTGTGAAGTGAAAATTTTTATAAAATTTATTGTGTGAAAAATGACAATTTAAAGAAATCTTTAAAATTTTTAAAATTTGTTGTTACATAATTTTAATTTTATTTAAAAAATAACGAAAGCTGAACGGACTTTCCTTATATTTATGGAAATCTTGAAAATTTTTAAAATTTTTTGTTCCATAATTTTAATTATGGAAGGAAAATCCAAACATTTTAGTTTCCCGAGTAAAAACATTCATATACAATCATATCTTGTTTAATACAATTTTATAAAAAAAACATATAGCTTAATATAGATATTAGGATGTCCCTTAAAATGATGATTTTTCAATTTTCGTTCATTAAACCCATCAGTTTTATTGCAAAGAGAAATCGATTTTTTTTAAACCGTTAAGACTGCCGAAAATTACCCATTTTGAAAAAAAAATTCGAAATTTCAAAAAAATTCACTTTTTATTTCATTTATTTATTAAATATACTCAAAATTAATCAGATGTGGAATTCTGACTTTATCGAATATCATTAACCCACTTTAGCCAAGCAGCCAAAATGGCCCACGAATTTGATAAAATTGCAGAAAACGTCTTTTTTTTAATTAATTTTAAAGATTTTTTTAAAATGTCTAATTTGCAGATGTCGATTGCTATTTTTATAAAATAATAGTTGTTATTAAAGAAAAAAAAAAAATTGAAAAAATGATAGTTCGAGTTTGTATTTCGAGCGAATCCTTCACAGGACATTTTATGAAAATAGCTTATTTTGTCGAAAATTGAATAAAATTTGAATGTTTTCATCAAAGTTTGCATAATCTTCGGAAAAATGCAGCTTAAATTTATTAAGACTATAGTTATCTTCATTGTTATTTAAAAAACTTTAACCCTTAGTGGCCTGGGAACAAAAACGACCCATGAAACTGAATTTTAATTATGATTACAAAATTGTAAACCTTTTAAATTGATAAAAAAAATCTCAACTTGAAAAAATTAATTATTTTATGTAACTTGATCCATATAGGGTTAAAATTTATACTTTTGGTCAAAAAAAGAGCCACTAGGAAATTTGGGCAAAATTTCAGTTTATGGGGGACACCCCTGGAAAAAAAAAATGCCACGCCCCCTTAAATGACCCCAGGAGTGCGAAAATCATAATGAATAAGGGGGCTCACGCCCCTTATGGGCGTGGCAGTCGAAAAACGACCCGGCCCACCTACGTAGACAATATGGGTATCAAATGAAAGCTAATGTCTTCACGATTCCAAAAATAGCCGTAGTTGCCAGATCGGGCGATTTTTGTAGCCGATATGGCCATTTTGGCAAAATTTGGGGTGGGGGAAATTTTTTTTTTCCTTTTTTTTTGCTTATATTTTGTTAAAATCAAACAAAAATGAGCATTTTGTGCGAAAAGATTACTATTGTTCAATAAAATCGGCGGCTTATCGTCCAATTCACGACCCCAGTCGTGAATGTCAAAGGCAGTAACGCAATCCATATTTAGTGATGTTCTCGTGCCAAGAGTCAAATCATAAATGAGGATAAGTACAAAATTAAGAAACGAGGAAAACTCTTGAAAGCTTCTGATTGGTTAATGAAAATTTGTTATACTGGCTTCGCTTAGTAAAGTTTTTCTGCGTGACCGGCCTACGGCCGGGCTTAGGGGTTTTGTCTTAATTCTAGACGGCGGGGATCTCGAGTGCTCGGCCTCTGGCCGAGCTAAAAAGAAATAAACAAAAAAAAGTCCTTCCCCCATTTTATAAAAATTAACATATCTTCCTCAAATTCTGGACGATCTGGCAACTACGGGTATTTTTGGAATCGTGAAGACATTTCCTTTCATTTGATACCAATATTGCCTAAGTAGGTGGCATGGGTCGTTTTTCACCCCCGCCCCTATTTAACAAAAATGGCCGTATCGGCTGCAAAAACCGCCCGATCTGGCAACTATGGCTATTTTTGGAATCGTGAAGACATTAGCTTTCATTTGATACCCATACTGTCTACGTAGGTGGGCCGGGTCGTTTTTCGACTGCCACGCCCATAGGGGGCGTGAGCCCCCTTATTCATTATGATTTTCGTACTCCTGGGAAAATTCTGAAGGGGATGGCATATTCAGATTTTTTCTCTAGGGGTGTCCCCCATAAACTGAAATTCAGCCGAAATTTGCAGAATAACACATTAAATAATTTTCGGAAAAATATCACTTTCATTTGTAATGATATTTACTTTTAGTTAAAAAAATCTTTAACCCTAATTGGGCGGGGGACAAAAAATACCCATGGAACTCAATTTAAATTATGATTTCAAGATTATAAAGCCAAAACTTTTTTTTCCACTTGATCAAAATTATTATTTTGTGTATCTTGATAGGTATAGGGTTAATGTTTTCTATTTTCAATTAAAATTACCTACTAGGAAACTTACAGAATAACATCTTTTAGATTTTTTTAAATTCGGATATGCGATAGAGAGTAAACAACTCACGAACAAGCGCGATTCTTATTTTAAGTGTTATTTTTGACCAACCGTTTTTAACCCTTAAAAAGCATATTATTCTGCAAATTTCTTAGTGGGTCTTTTTTTTTGGGAAAAGTGAAAATAATTTTTATCAAATGGAAAACTGTATTTTTTTATTAATTTAAAGGCTTGAAGTCATAGTTTAAATTAAGTTTCATGGGTTCTTTTTGTCCCCCGGCCAAAAAGGGTTAAATATTTTTTGAATAAAAGTAAATATATCAAATGTAAGTGATATTTTTCCGAAAATTATGAAAGGTGCTATTCTGTAAATTTCCTAGTAGGTATTTTTTGGTCAAAAGTGTAAAAATAACCCTATATCTCTAGGGTGACCACATATTTTTGATTTTTCGTAGCTAGGGTGTTTAGTAGTGATAGGTCATTAATTTGCGCGACATCCCCATATATAAGTAATGAGATTTGCAATGACAATTTCGAGTACTTGCCTTTACTAAATATGTACTTATATAACCAGTTATACGTTAATGCCTTTATACACTCTGTATTACAGAAATACAGTATTTTCCTTTATTTGTTTTTTAAATAACTGTCATAATAGTTTTTTTTGTATTATTTCATAGAAAAACAACTGTAATCGTAGTTGAAATTAACAAATACTGATTACTACACAAACAACAGTTGTGTAGCTGTCAAACTTTTTTGAGTGTAGCTTGAATTAAACAATGATTATTTATTTTATTCTAAAGTGTCCTTTTATATTTTTTTTTTGAGAAAATAACAATGCATTTTTCAACAACAAATAACAAGTAATTTTTTTTGTTGATTTCCTTTTAAAACATTTTCAGTGCAAAATTAGCTATTTTTCGATACCTAAGGCTATTATTTAGTTCGTTATAAACTGTATTCTAAATTTATTTTATTTTACTTTATATTTTAAATAATTTCTTTTAGGATATAAAATAGTGCGATTGTTAAAGCTATTTAAAAAATTTATATCGGCCATTCCACGGAAGATCGGCCCAAATCTGACCTTTGCTCTTCGGATTTAAATTATATTCTGCACGCAGAAACTCTATGGAGCCTCTTAAAGATTGACGTTTTTTATTTTCTCGAAATTCTAAAAAACCAAGGTTTTCTTCGCGACTTTCGTTTAAGAAAAATAAAAATAGGCGATAAGTGTGTAAGTTCCAACATTTGTTGTTTTTTTTTTTTTTTTTTTTTTAATATAACCGATCATTGTCCTTTAAAATGCATTGGAATGGTACACTTCTCTACTTTTATATTGTGTAATACATTTTTTGTCAGCGTCAAAAAAAATTGCATTTTTATGCAATTTTTTTAAATACATTTTTCTAAAATTTGGCCACTCTCGATTTAAAAAAAAGAATGCCTATTTGCAAATTATGTAATTTTTAGCATAAAGTTACACTTTCACTTTTTTTGGTCAGGGGGTTTAACTATTTTTAATGATTTTTTGAAAAAAAGCTTATAGCATTTTTACACAGAAAAACCAACAAATGAATTACGCTCTCAAACAAGGGTTTAAAATACAAAAGCCAAAGTGTTCAGGAGAGGTAAAAAACGTGGGAAAAGGTGAAAAATTGAGTTTTGATAAATTTTGTTTTGCTATTCAATAAATATATGCAACATGTAAAAGTGTGCAAAATTTAATTTGAAAATATTATCAAATTTGCACTTGAAAATTTTCTTTAGTGGAATAAGGGTATATGCTTAAGCTTTATTTGTATTTTCATACATTTTCTAAGAAGTTTTTTGTTCTTCTTTTGGTTTTTCGAAACACTATATGGAAATTACTAAACGTTAGATTGTTCACAAAAAAATAAAACATGCATCCATTAGTTTTTACTGATTACCACACTATAGAAGTTCGGTAAAATTTTCGTGATACTATGGGGACACTTTTATTTTCGCTTTGGGTCAAAAATTACTCAATATTTTGTAACATTAAAAACGCAGCTTGATTAAAATATCTGTATAATAAAATTAAACATTTCTATTTATAAATAGAAAAATATAGATATAGATATATTTGTTTAATTTTATTATACAGATATTTTAATCAAGCTGCGTTTTTAATGTTACAAAATATTGAGTAATTTTTGGCCCAAAGTGCATTAAACGATTTTTAGGTAATTAAATGAAATAAAGTAAATATGTTATTTATAATTCAAAAATTTTACCTCTATTATACAGATATTTGAAAGAAACTGCGTATTTTAATGTTAAAAAATATTGGGACACTTTTGGCCCCAAGTGCACAAAAGGGTTAATTAAGTTTTATTTCTTTTTAAATAATAAATACCAACTACGGAAAATAATTTAGTCAACTTTCATTCAAAAACGAAGATACCACATGATTTTTCGTTATCAATTTCATGAAATCTTCAAAATTTCGAAAAAAATTGACCTTTGACATTGCCGTAGTTCGATTTTGACCAAATTTTCAGAATATAGTGCTTTTAGTTTGTTTCACAAAACTCTGAATAGCATTAATTGGTACTTGTTAAAAGTAGATAAATTTTACCCTATGGTCGAATTTTGTGCAAAAAAAAGCGTTTTCCTCGAAATCCGCCGAATTTAAATAGCTGCCCTTACTAAATTAAACGGGGGATATGTGTAATTTTTGGTATTTTTATTTTAAATTTTATACTTAATGAGACCTTAGTGTGCGAAACTATTTTTTTTTAATTTTGTTGAACAAAATTTTTTAAAATTTGAAATTGGAGATTTGAAAAATACCCCAAAAATATTGTTGGTTTTCGACGTCACCTTAGGACAGGATACCGACATCCTAAAAATTAAATATTTCATATCTAACAGTTAATGGGACCAGTAAGTAAAAAAAAATATTTTATTATTTAATTTCGAAAACGTTTAGGATGTGGGCTCGAAATGTTTGATCAAGTGGTATTTGCCACATTAGTGGTCTGGGGTATTTTTTTTACTCGGGTAATTCTCAACTGATTTTGGATTTTTATATATTTTTGAAAACACTTTTTTGTCTTCATCTCGATTAATTTATAATATGGAATAAAAACTGCTTCAATATTAACAATTTTTTGAAAAAAAAAAACGCAAAAAAAGCCAGTTTCCCGCATACAAAACACACTTTCAATTTTCAATCGATTTCCGCCTCGTGTGTTCTTTATCCAATCGGCACCAAACTTCATATTAAACGTTTTTACATACAAAGGAACCAAACTAGCCCATCGCTTGACTTTAGAAATCATTTTCATTTTTTTGGACGCCTTTACTAACCCATGTAACATTTAATTCTTTTGTTAAAAATATCTTAAAAATAATAGTTAAATAATGTTTTATTTATATGTGGGTATATACTAGTGTATTCAATCCGTTAAACGTTACTCGATTAAACGATGAAATTCAATCACACAATTGTTCGAGTAAATTAAATGCCCAATTTCGAGTAACGATTAACTAGAACAATTTTGGTCGATGAATTAAGTTAATCAAGAAAATCAAAATATGTGTTAATTTAGTTTATATTTCATAAAAATACTTAAATTGTTTCCTATTTTTTAAAAATAATTTTTAATAAAATATGAAGCAATGTTTCAGTTACATATTATAATTATTTAGTAGGGGTATAACCTTTTAAAGTGGCACCATGCGCAGGCAATACTGTACTAATAAAAAATATATTTTTTGTGAGATTTTATTTGTTCGGTTTGAGATCATGACAAATTTTCTCTAAATTAACAGAAAAATTATAATTTTACAGTGTAGAAATCGTTTAATGTATATGCTCGACATATGTATTAACAAAAAATCTTTAATGTTTGTTGATATGCTTTGCTTATGTAGAAGGATATGATGACATTAGAGAAAAGAATTGCCATTTAAAAGTTTTAACTGAAAGTTAAACTGGCAATTATGATAATGACTAGAGAAAAACAAACACACTATAAATAGAAATCGTTCGTGGAAAATTTCATTCTAACTCAACACACAGAGTAATGTGGGCTTTAAAGTCATCCAATTCCTTTAACGTGTGAGTTAAATAGAAGATATTTACGATTAACACTAAAATGGCACGAAGAATGTTGTTGAAGACCGTAGTGGATCAGAAAATGCATTATATTCATGCTAGTGTCTAATAACTTTTTCTGTGTTTTTTCTAATAGTCAAAGTAAATTATCATATACAAATTATAATTTTTCTGTTAATTTAGAGAAAATTTGTCATGATCTCAAACCGAACAAATAAAATCTCACACATAAACTTATAGATCAACGATAAAATTCAAATATATTTTTTTTGGTAATTTTGGAGACAAATCGTTCCGCATCGAGACCAATGTCTAAAATATCACATTTTTAGCAAACTTCTAATGGTATTTTTAAAATATCCATAAACAATTAGCAACATTATTATACTCAAATGGAAGGTTAAATATTGTAGACATCGAAACTATAAACAAATTTAATACCAAAAGGTCCGATTTCTAGAAATGAAGCGACATTTTCAAATATATAAACATTCAACAAAAAACAAATAATCTCAACAATCTCAAAACTACATCAAAACATTAACTTTTTTTTTGCAAAAATTCAAATTAAATTAAATTCATAATCGCTTTTTAGTGTACCAGCTCAGATTGGGCCGTTCAGTCCTTTCTTGCATTCGGATCTATATTCAACTGAATCATATAAGATAAAAATTACCTATTTCGCAAAAAAAAAAAAAAAAAAAAAAAAAATTTAACAAATATCTGTCTTTCAGACTTCAACGAGAAAATTCTTTTAACGACGGCGAAAAAATAATATATTTTTTTTTATATTTTTTAAGAAGTGAACTGCTATGTCATATTATTTTTTATATTTGCAAAAATGCTAAAAGTTATATCCCTAATGTGTCCTTAAAGTCGAACTTTATAAAAACAAAAGAAAAAGTGAAACACCACAATTGTATATTGTTTTAAAATATTTTGCTAATTTTTAAATAATTAAATGAGTAATATTTAAAATTTTGATAAATAAAAGTTTCGGAATTAACTTTTAATAAGTACGAGGCAATAATTTCATTTAAACTGATATTTTGCAAAAAGATTATCCATGTAATCGTTAAAGTAAATTTTAGAATATTCATATTACTTGGGTTTAGTTTTGTTCGAGTAAACGAGTAACTCGACTAAGATTTTAAAATTACTCGACTAACTCGAATAATTTCTATAGTTTTATTTAATTTTTACTTTAAATAGAGGTATCAGCTGTGGTCTCAACCAACAACTCGAGAGCCTTGAGTACGCAGACGATATCTGCTTACTTTCATACAGCTATGAAAACATGAAATCGAAGCTAAAGTGCCTCGAAACAGAGGTAGCAAAAGCTGGCCTGAAAATAAACATTGGCAAGAGTAAAGCAATGCGCTGGAATACCGTGAACAGTAACAAATTTCGCATAGGAAATATTGAATTGGAAGAGGTCGCGTCATTTTGCTACCTGGGTAGCATTTTAACAAATACAGTTGGTTCCAGCAAGGATGTTGCGTATCGAATATCTAAAGCCAACCAAGCATTCGGTACCCTCCGGTCGATATGGAAATCTTCTGCATTATCCAGGTACACTAAGATAAGCATCTTTAACTCCTGAGTCAAATCTGTGCTGCTTTATGCATGCGAGACGTGGAACACAACAGAACACGAACAAAACTCCCTACAAGTGTCTGTTAATCGATGTCTCCGAAGAATCCTAAAAGTTTTTTGGCCTAACACCATATCCAATGGAGTGGAGAACTTTGGAGACAAACAAACCAGCAGGCAATCCATATAGAAATAATGAATCGCAAATGGCGTTGGATTGGTCACACGCTGTGCAGACCTCCAGGTGACGTTGCTAAAATCGCCATTGAGTGGAACCCACAGGGTAAGACGAGAAGAGTAAGCAGACCGTCTCACACATGGCGCCGTGAACTGAATATAGAAGTCATATCTACTGATCAAAGCTGGGGAGAAGTGAAGAGAATATCATCCAACCGGTCCGAATGAAATAAATTCGTTGTGGCCCTTTGTTCCCAATAGGAACCACAGGACATAATATATATAATATAATTAATAACACACAAAGCAAATAAAAAACCAGGAGTTACGATATTTTATTTTAAAAAAATTTAAAATATAACTCATCTAATTATCTAAAAATTAGCAAAATCTTTTAAAAAAATATACGATTGATGTAATTTCCTTTTTTCTATTAGGGATATAACTTTTAGAATTTTTTGCAAATATCAAAAATATAAAGAAAAATTATATTACTTTTTCGCCGTCCTTAAAAGATTTTCCTCGTTGAAAAGATTTTCCTCGTTGAAGCTTAAAAGATTTTCCTCGTTGAAGTTTAGAAGACAGATTTTTCTTCGATTTAAATTTTTTTTCTAAAAAAACTTTAAACTGATTTATGGTCCTAATACTATAGTCAGAAAGTGTTGTTGTTTATTTAAGAAACTATAACAACACAGTGTATTATGACTAGACATTCTAGCCTATACACGAACAATGTTTATTAGTTAAAAATGTTTTATTTGTGATTTGAATTAGTTCAATTCTTTCAATTTTGTTTTTTACTTCTCATCAGGTAAATAAAACAACACGGGTAAAGCGTTGATTTTTTTCCTTCAAAATTTGGGTAAAAATATTCTACCCCTTCTACATTGGTTCTCTAAAGATTTTCGGTGACGCGAAATGAAACATGTAAGGACCTGTCAGTAGATAAAGTCTGCTTTAAGTTAGCGGACAGAAAACTTTTTTGATTAATAAAAAAACATTGCACGGTTTTTGTTTAACAAAAAACAAATGATTTTGAACTTGAATAATCTTGCTCACATCAAAACTTTAAAACTTTTAAATTTTTTTATGATTTTTTTGTCGATTAATATTTAGCCAAATTTTTTTTTCTGAATTTAGCAGATTTATTTGTTACTTTCATTAACTAAAATTTAGCTTGAATATAACTAAAATTTTGAAAAGTTAAAAGTTTAATTTTTGCTGTTATTATTTCATTAATATTTAGCAAAATATTTTATTGGCCCTGAACCATTCTGTGGAATACCTGAGGGGTATGTTAGGGAAAGGCGCAGGGCATGGAGAGAGTCTGAGTTCTCTGGTTACAGGGAAAACTCTCCTGGTCAGCGCCAGGCTAAGAGATTGATCTCTTTTTCCAGTAGGGGGTCGAGGCGACTTTTGTCGCTTGAAAGGGGGGGTTGAGGACCCTGGCGTCGTACTTAACTGGACACTGTAATCTCAGATACCATCTGCACAGGAAGGGTCAATCGGACACGGATATGTGTAGGTTTTGTGTGATGGTGTCTGAGACCTCAGAGCATGTTCTCTGCGAATGTCCCAGGCTTTGTGATATGAGACTTAGGTTTCTAGGTGATCGCTTCATTTCGCCTTCCGACATCGCGAACATTTTGCCTAATAGTATAATTGGCTTTATAGGTAGCTTGAATATGTAGGTAACTTTAGGCAGCACAAAAGACCTACATTGGTCGCGGTGCATAGTGCCTTCTGATCTAATCTAATCTAGCAAAAACATTTGCTAATTTTAGCAGTTTTTTCTGTAACGTGATTTTTAACTAATATTTAGGTTTTTTGCAAAAAATTTTACCAATTTTTTTCTATCAGTGTTAATATGTTTTTGAAGGGGTAAAAATGATTGGTTAAAAATTTGTTAAAATCGTGTCCTCACAATATGGTCCAACATGGGTAAAATCGTAACGTAATATTTTTTTATACACTTAGGGAATTATGTAGTCAGAAATTGTTAAAAATTATATTTAAAATTATATGCAAATGTAATTAAAAATATTATGACTGTATTTTTCATAAAAATTACTAAAATTGCATTATATTTTAACTACTAAAACAGCAATTAGAAATGTAGTAAAAATAAATAAATCCAGATATGCTAGCGATGTGTTAAAGAGAGGGGTGTATGATTTCAAAAAGCGACAAATGTTATTATACAAATGTACGTCATATTTAAATAACTTATCTATTATTTAATTATTTTTGATTTCTCATAATAAATTCGTCAAAATATTAAAGCTTTTCTTTTTGAAATATTACACTTGGAATACTATGTAGGTAAAGACCACTGCAATATAGTTAAAAACAAATGAAATTTCACTTAAAGAAAGGACAACTTACATTTCAGTAAATTCAACTAACATTTTCATTTGTTTTTTAATGTTCTAAAAATAAACCACAATTGTAGTAAAAATTACCCTCATATGTTAGTAAAAAATAAATAACCATTTATTTATTTTTATTTTTTTAAATAACAAAAAACAACTGTACAAAATGAACGTAAAATCACAAAACAGTCATTTGATGGGGTTTGTTTTTTTAAAGGAACTACAAGGTTAGTAAAAAAATTAATTTGTTCTACAAATGAATAACATTTACATTAAAAACAAAGAAACCGTTTTAAAACCAAAACAACTACATATTTTTAAAGCAGAAGTTCCCTGAGTGTACAAATTTAATTTAATAATAACCTTGCTTTTTTCAAAAATTACATACTCGATATGTATTTTGCTGATATAAACAAAATAATAATATCTAATTTCAATGGCATGATGAAAAGTCATTTATAAACCAAAATAATGTACTACTACTACACTCAACAAAAAAAAGTTAGTAGAGTAATCAAAAAATTTTGCTGCGTCAGCAAAATCTTTTGTTGAAAATTAGCGACCTGATTTGTAGTAACAAAGTTAGTAGATTCAGCAAAAGTTTTGCTAACAATTAGTTGATTCAAAATTAAAAAATCCTTGCTAAAAGTTAATAAAATTATTGCTAAATATTAGTAGACTGAAAACAACACAAACAATTTGTAGAAAAATTATACTTCAGTTAATTTATTTGCTGTAAATCTTATATTTTTTTTTGTTATTCTTTTAAAAATAATTTGCAATACGTTAAAAAATGTAATAATGTTCATAATCCCACATTGACGACACAAATTAAATAAATATCTAAAACTTTATAAAAATAATTTTATATAACATAAACAAATTATCTTTCAACTAATTACATCAATGGTTGTCTAAGTGATGGCCATCTTTCCAGAAACGAAACGAAACGAAATAATTAAATATACAATCCTTTTTTTTTGCAATAAGAAAAAGAAACACACAAAATTACATAAGATGTGTGTTCTTGTCTTTCGCTTTAGTCTGTCTACCTGAACGTATATTTATTTGCAATTCGACCACACTACATAAATAGTCACTTTAATCGTTTACTTTGCAAATTTTCATTTAATCTTAACTAAAAATCTTCATCACTCCTGTGATTAGAATAAATCATATCAGACCTTCAACAACAAGGTTTCAAAATTATAAGTGAAATCAGTAAATATAAATTCAGAACTAAAGAACCTTTAAATATTTTTGTGTTATCATTCCATTCAACTGAAAACATTGATAAAATCTACAAAATTAATAAAAAATTAACTAAATACAATAGTAAATATAGAACAAATTCGTCTATCAAAACAAATACCTCAGTGCAAAAACTGCCAATCATACAATCATACAAAAAAACTACTGCTCCAAACAACCTAGATTCGTGCGTTGTGCTGGTAAACATGAATCAAAATCCTGTGATAAAACCCAAAATGCATTACCAAAATGATGCAATTTTGATGAAAAACATCCTGCAAGCTATCGTGGCTCCGTAAAAATTCAAGAATGTAAGGCGATAAATAATCGAGAACCATTAAATCAACGTGAACAACTTTCACAACACCAGGTTCAACCCAGAACATTTGAACATTATTCAAATGTTCTTGAAACAGCCTTCTGCTGGTAGAACATATCCAAATGTTACTTGAAAAGTGCAATTCAATTAAAAAATTTATAGAATCAATTAATATTTTAATTGATTTTGCACCTATCACGGCAATGATAATATCAATTAAAGCTTTTATTGTAAATTAAAAAGGAAAAAAAAGTTATAAACAACTTCTACAAAAAAAATATGATACTCACAAAAAAAAGTGTGTGAACGATACGTTAGTATGTGTGTTTTTGTTATAAACTTCAAATGCATTTGATACTTTATACTGAAACTTTTCTATTTAAGCATACAGTGTATGGAAAAACAATAAAATATGTATTTATATATTAAAAAGTCAATTAAAATATTAATTGATTCAATTAAATATTTGTTTAGAAACAAATTGAATTCAAATCAAATCTTTAATTAGATATTTTAGGTTGATAATTTTTTCTGTGCACCTAGCCACAAAATAAAATTTAAAAACTACATGGAGCTCATAAATATGCACAAATACAAATTTAACATGGGCGGCGATTTTAATGCCAATCATCCTTATTGGAGGTCTAGATTACCAACAACTAAATAATTTGGAAGCGAAATTATCTCAACAGGCGCTACTACATATTGGCCAACAGATACAGAAAAAATTCCTGACTTATTAGATTTATTTATTATAAGAAAAATTTCAAAATCCTTTTTGGAAATTACTGAAGGATACAATCTTAGTTCAGACCACTCCCCGATTTATCTAAGTTACTTCTGTGAGTTAGAGCAAAAACCATCCAAGCCCAATCTTACAAGTAAATAAACTGATTGAAACTACTTTAAAATTCTTATTGAAGAAAACGTAAGCTCACAACTGCGTATAAATTCAAGTGAATACCTTGATAGTGAGGTGCTTAACTTTACGACTTTACTTTAACAAGCAGCTTGGATTAGCACGCCTCTATTACGTAAAGTCAACTATCAAAATAGTTACTCCCAACATATTAAAATTCTTGTGACCGAAAAGACAAAATGACGTAGGAAATGGCAACAAACACGCTCTCCTGGCGATAAAAGAATTTTAAACCATGCTACCCATAAAACTCAGAAGAGAAATTAAAAAATTATGACTTTAATAAATACATCACACAACTTTCAGCCAACAGAATTTGTGATTATTCTCTATGGAAGGCTACTAAAAAACACAAAAGGCCCGCAGAACAAAAACCTTCAATAAAAGATAACAATGGAAATTGGGCTAAAACTAATCTCGAGAAAGCAAATTTGTTCGCAGAATACCTCGACACAGTACTAAATAACGAAAACAATCAAGTGATTCCAGAAGATAATAACACATAAATAGACTTACCATGTGTTATGTTAGAAGAAGTACAAAACGAAATAAAAACATTGAAATCTAAAAAATCTCCAGGATATGATCCAGTAAACCCAGATCTGCTTAAAAACCTTCCAATAAAAACTATATGTTTATTGACATCCATGTTTAACACAGCAATTCAACTTCAATACTTTCCGATTTACTGGAAACTCGCTGAATTCATCATGATTACAAAACCTGGTAAACAACCATATTGTGTTTGTTTCTACAGGCAAATTTACCTACTACCCGTTATTGGAAAGCTGTTTGAAAAATAAATTTGCAAAAGACTGAGTTCTGTTAAAGAGTCTAGAAATCTGATCCCACATCATCAATTTGGATTTTGTAAGAATCATTTCACAATTGAACAAATCCATATAATAACAAACACCGTCGAAGAAGCTATTGAAAATAAGGAAGTTTGTTCGACTGTTTTTCTAGGCGTTTCAAAGGCTTTTGAAACTCGCGTTTAACAGAAAATTGCTGCAAACTTATTAAATCCTTCTTATCAGAAAGATATTTTCGTATTAAGCAGGAGGCAAACTACTCCAATCTTCACCCAGTAACCTCAGGAATACCACAAGGTAGTATACTAGGTCCTGTTTTATACCTAATATTTACCAGTGCAATGCCAAGAACTCCAAACTGTATCGTTGGAACCTTTGCTGACGACACTGTATATATGTCTCCAGGGGCAAATAGTACATCCACCATAAGCAAACTGCAAGCTACATTGAAGTTCTGGTATGGACAAAAAAATGGAAACTTGATCTTAATAGCACAGAATCCATTTACATTTTCTTAACCAATAAACCATAAACCACTTTATATTGATAATAACCAAATTCCTATTTCAAACACAGCAAAATATCTCGGAATGACTCTTGACGTCAAACTAAGATGAAAAGAACATGTTAAAAAAAAATCGGGAAGATTTAGACATAAAATACAGAAAACTCAAAAAAAATCTAACCTATCTATAGAGAATAAGTTTATGATATATAAACATGTAGTAAAACTTCTATGTTCCTATGGTATCCAACTATGGGGATGCACAAAAAATCAACATAAAGGGTCCGCCAAATAACTTTTTTTTGAAAATGCTATAAAAAAAACTACTGAACATTTTCTCAAATTTCTTTTTTTATTTGAAAGTACAATCCTTCCGGTTAATAATGGAAAATATTTTCATTCAAATGGCTGCCTCGGCTGGCCGTGCAGTAGCCTACACGATCGGTCCAATTTTTAAGCACATTATCGATTGTGTGCAGCTGTATTTCACCAATGGCTTCACGAATATTGTCCTTTAAAGCATCAATTGTCTCTGGCTTGTTGGCGTAACACTTATCTTTGACGGCACCCCACAAATAATAGTCCAACGGTGTCAAATCGCAGCTCCGAGGTGGCCAAACGACATCAGCTCTGCGGCTGATAATGCGATCTTCAAAAACAGGGCGCAAAACATCGAGTGTAGCGCATTGGATGGTCAGTTGGCTTCAACTCCTGAACCAATTGGACTTTGTATGGCGTCATACCAAGGACTTAATGCAAAATTCGTCTCAATGATTTCTCCGAAATGTTCAATTGCTCGGGTGTACGCACTGTTTTTGGCTTTTCACGCTTTGGTTTATCGATGAGGATGCCAGTTTCTTTCACTTTTTTCACAAGATAACGAACATACGGTGCTTCTCTTCTTCCAAAATCCGTACGCAATTTTCGCATACATTCTGCAACATTACCATGATTTTCAAAGTAATGTCGCAATATTTCCCAGCGTTGTGCAAGCGTATACACAACCATATTCGTTCAGCGGAAGGATCAAACTAATTATCTGTCAAATCAGACATGAGCACTAGTTGAAAAAAAAAAGTTAGATGGCGGACCCTTTATAATCAACATATATTCAGCAATTTCAAAACAAAGTCCTCAGTCAGTCCTCTTGGTATATTTGCAATAAGGATATACATATAGATCTGAAAGTGAATACTAACAGAGGGGAAATGCAACACCAACCATTCAAACATAATGAAAGAGTAGAGCAACATTCTTGATTTACAAGACGTTTTACTAACATTTCTATTAACTTATTTTTTTTAGTGTACTACGTAAAATGCCATAAACTACAACCGAGTTAACGAAAAGTGTATATTTGAATAGCTTTAATAGCACTTTCTACAGTATAACGTATTTAGGAAACAACAAACACTCTTTAAATGGCTTAAAATATATTTGAACCAACTAAAGGATAGAAGCCAGCAACAAATTGAAAAGAAAATTTCGTGCTATAAATGCATAAATATCATAATTTTTTTATATAATAACAGCCAAACAAGAAAATAACTATAGAATGAATAAAGGAAATAAAGAAAGTGAATAGAATAAAACTATAAATATGTTGAAAGTATATTGTATGAAATCAAACTTAACAAAAGAAAACCACTGACAAAGGCAGACATTGGATCAAATTTATAGAATTTATAATTAAAATAAAAACAAAATATTGAGCCTATAAAAATGAAGAAAAGAAAAACCTTGATCTACCAAATATTTATGTACGATGGATGTGTGTGCTAAATTTGAGGTTGAAGTATATGACTTTCCTCAAAAAAATAAGCATGACAAGTAAAAGCAATAAAAGCAATAAAAGAAAAACGGAAGCTAAAAATGTTGTTAACAATATTGAACTTTCTGAAACCACAGTCAGTCTGTGCAAAGCTAAACAGCGGGATAACATTTTTCCATCTGTCAGTATTATGAAATAAACTGTAGTTATTATTTATAGTCAGGTGTTCAAGGATATTACTTACTCAATCATGTTCAAAAATTCATATAAGGGGACATGTAAATTATATGTTCAGGGTCGTAGACAAGATTATGTTAGTGAACTTTTTTTATATCCTTCACTATACCGGGCAGTAGGTCATTTCGCTTGTAACGTATTATTATATGGGTCTATTAATGAACGTCTGAAGTTATGGCCAATTACACTGTGCTACACAGAAAATTCACTCGTCAAATGACCTAAACTCAAAAAAATAAATTAGTACAGTAAAACTCGCTTAAGACGAACTCGGTTAAGACGAGCCCTCGGTTAATGCGAACTAATTTAAAAGTCCCGACGTTTTGGCAACAATTTTCATATAAAATACAACTTTTAATACGAACTCGGTTAATACGAACCCTCGGTTATTACGAACTGTTTTAAGCAGTCCCAAAAACTCGTTTTCATACAAATTACCATGTTTAGTACGAACTCCCAAAAAAAGTAAAAAAATAGAAATATAAGAAAAAGTCAGTTTTTTTCAAAATGTCTATCAATAAAAAAAAAAATCATTTATGCTGTAAACACATAGACCACAGCAGGCTACAGAGATACACAACTACAAATGCCGTTCACTGCAATCGTCGCCGCGTGGTCAGCTACTTATTATTTTGGAAACGACAGCAACATAGTAAACAGCTGTTTTTATACAAATGAATTTTTATTTCAGTAGTGCCAATTACATCTTTTTTTTGCTTTATTAAAATAGAACAACATGCACGGTTGTAGACACGTATATAAAGTTGACTTAAAAATACAATTACTTATTTATAATACATTATTATAACGTAAAAATAAATTTATCTAACCTCTCTTGAATATTAATGCAATTATAGCATTTAATGTTGCGACGTTTTTTGTGTTTAACAATATAAAATATTTTTAAGCACTAATTTGTTACATATTTTGTTTTATTGTCAACACTATTTTTGTTTTGTAGCCAACAAAAATAGAAATTATCCTAAGTTGACTACAGCGGCAAAAGTAGTCGGGTAGCCGTGTAGCTGTGTTGGTGCCAAAATAATCGTTTTCATATAAACATGTGTATTTTATTTTTGACAGGCTGTAGTCGTGCAGCTGCAGTCGTCTATGTGTTTATAGCATTACTATTCATGAAAAAATGAAAATATTAAAGGAAATTGATGACAACATCAAATCAAATGTCGATATTTGAATACAAGATAGCTAAATCAACATTATCCACAATAATAAAAGACAGATATAAAATTGAAAATTTTTATAAAAAAAAATCAGAAATCAACCCAAGAAACATTTTTACGGACTCTCCGGCATGTACGGATTCTTGAATCCGGGGTTTACGGTACGTTTTCGGACCGTTTAATCGGATTTTCGAAAACACGTTTTTAGTCCGTTTGGGGATATCAGTTTTCGTGCCGTTTAATACGGACTTCACCGATTTTCATCCGTTTCAAGTCAGTCACAAACGGTAACAATTTTTTTCAATTTGTTTTATTAAAATAAAATTAAGTAAATAATATAAAAGATCGGGGCGCCAAATAAATTCAGATAGCATACATAATATGCATTGCATACGTTAGATGGTAAGTATTTATATAATTTAAAACGCTCAAATGAGATTGCAAACAAAAATATATTTGTTCATAGAATCCATCGTTTTTAAACCCCACTTAATATTTTTTACATGTAGATATCTGATTCAATAATGGGCCACAAACTAACAATGATGTTCTTGGTGGAAACAAAAAACTGCATCAAAAAAGTAAGTATCAATTTTTTTTTTAAATAAAAAAAATATATTCCAAGAGAACTCTTACTATCTCTTGAAACTAAAATAATAAATTCTTTTTTCCTTTTAGATTTTGAATATTATCGACCACAAATGTTCCGTGATGCTGCTAAGCTGGATACAAAAAGTAGCTGTGGCGAATTTCGTATTTAATTAAAGTTAAATGAAGTATATTTTAATATTTTTTCTAATAAATTAATAAATGTATAAAAAAAAATAAAATCCATTGAGTTTTTTGTAAAAAAATGGTTGGAATACGGACCAAATAAGTATTTTCAACGATCCGTTTATTGTCCGTTTTATATCCGTAAAAAACGGAATCATCCGTTTTCAGCACGACAAAACGGTCCGGAAACGGTCCGTATTTGACGGACTTTAAACGGATTTGAGTCAGTTTTTAACACGACCCAACGGTCCGTAAACGTTCCGTCATTGACGGACTTGCAACGGATTCGAATCCGTATTCGATGTTCCTTTTAATCCGTTTTCTGGTCCGTATACTGATCCGGAAAACGGTACGGAAACGGACTCCGGATCCGACTATGCTGTACCGAAAACGGCACATAAACGGACCGGATTGTTTGCTGGGAACAATTAAAAGAATTCGTGGCTCAAAAAATTCGTGGTTTCGCCTAGTGCGATCGAAAAACACACCAGTTTCGGGGCCTTTAATGATGGAAAAGGCAGATAAATTAGCTGAGGATCTCAACATAGAGTTTAAACGGCTGGCTAGATCGTTTTAAAGTTAGACACGATATTGTTTTCAAAAAAATTAGTGGAGAGGCAAGCAGTGTGTTACCTAAAATGACCACCACTTGGACAACAGTAACATTGCCTTCAATTTTGAACAACTATTCCATCAGTGACATTTATAACTGTGACGAGTTTGGTTTGTTTTATCGCTGCCTACCTGACAAAACGATGGAATTTAAAGGGGATAAATGTTTTGGAGGAAAAAACTCAAAGGAAAGATTAACTGCTTTAGTTGGATGTAATGCTGATGGTTCTGATAAACTTCCACTTTTTGTCATCGGCAAATTCAAGAAACCTCAATGTTTTAAAAATGCTAATAAACTTCATTTGCAATATGAAGCTAACAAAAAGGCATGGATGACATCAGAATTATTTCATATGTGGCTAAAAAGTATGGACCAGTATTTCAACAAACAGAATAAAAAAGTTGCTTTAATTTTGGATAATTGTACTGCGCATCCCTCTGTCGAATTAGAATCAATAAAACTGTTTTTTTTACCACCGAATACAACAAGCGTTTTGCAACCTTGCGATCAAGGGATAATAAAAAATCTCAAACATCAATACAGAACTAATATTTTAAGAAAATATATAGCTGCTATCGAACTTAAACAAAAATTGGATGTTAACGTCACACAAAGTGCAATTGGAAATTGTTTTCGTCATTGTGGATTTGAACAAGAATTTTTAATATTAGAAGAAAAAAGTGTGGACGAACACTCTTTATCCGTTTTATGGGATTAAACTAATATGAATTCCATATCCGTGGATGACTTTCTAGATATAGATGCTAATGTTTTGACGTCACATACATTATCAGATGAAGAAATACTGGAAATTGTTAATCCTCCCGATCTTGAAATTCGTCAAGTAATGAAGAAGTCGAAATAGAGGAGGAAGTACCTAATATGCAAACGGTACACAATAGCTTCATAAACATAAAAAAATATATTCGAACAAAATCGTGTGCCGAAGCTGACAATCATATTTTGGTAATAGAAAAACTTATAACGAATGAAATCGTTAATTCAGTCATTCATTTTTTTTTTTTTTTAATGAAAACTTTTAGTTGAATTTTTAATTGTGAATGCATGAAATGCTAATTTTATTATTTATTTATGTAAAAATCTGAATAATCTTGTTTATGTTTTAATAAATACATATTTTTTATCGTTAAAAAAACACCGTTTATACGAACCTCGCTTAAGACGAATTAATTTTTTTGGTCCCTCGGAGTTCGTCTTAACCGGGTTTTGCTGTAGAATAGTTAGTAAAATTAGTAGAAAAGTTGTAAATTAAGTATACTATTTTGCGGCAAAATTTTTTGCTGACATTGCGTTTTCAGCTAATATTTTAGTTAAACTTATTCAGCACTTAACTGTTTTGAACTAATGTTTTACTAATATTTTACTTTACTAATTTATTTTGCTAAAAAAAATTTTGCTGATAAGCACATTAATAGTGTGGACGACAACCAGATTGAAAGTCAAGATGTAGTAGAGACAAGGAAAATTATACTAAAAATTACAACTCTTGTAAGATGATTTATGTCTAAAAAAAACTACTTTAATAATTCAAATAATTTTTTCAATTTAAAAACAAAAATAAATGTAATTTTTTAAGTTTTATTATAAAATAACTGTTGTTTTATAAATTCTCTTTGAAAACTATGTTAAAAATCTTTTAGTAATGTATGAAATATTGACACTGGCCCCAAGTAAAGAATATCTCCACAAAATTACAATTTTAAAGCCTTAACATAAATTAGACATGAATTTAAAAAAAATCTAAATAACTGTTACCTTTAAACAGCAATTCTCAAAAAACAAAAATAAATGTAGTTTGTGATTTTTTTAAATTCATAACTGTTAGGGTCCTGTGTATAATAACAGGGTGCTGCAAAAAACAAACCTTTCAAGTGACCTAGTGTAGTTTGTAAGTCTATATGAGTCAGTGACGGTCTGTGAAGTTGTCAAAGGTGTGCTGCGATTTGTTTTAATTATTGAAACTGAGTCTATAATTAGTTTTTTAGAAGACCTTTCATCTTCCTGTGAACGACACATAATGGGAAGGCGATAGGTTGTGGAAAAATATTCATTATAGACGAAATTTAAAAATTTTGAAAAAGGCAGCACACCTGTGACAACTTCACGAACCGTCACTGAGATGAGTTTATTACAAAACTGGGTTGAGAAGTCTCAATATACCCTTAAATTTAAGAGATAACGGAAAAGAGTATTTTTTGCGACTGGTGCATTTAAATATTTGTATCTCAATAATCATTAGATTATCATGATATTACAGTATCGAGGGCATGACATTTTAGTTAGGTATGTTACATACCGTCGGAAAGTTTAATTTGTCTAGTTACTCAGTAGAATTTTTATTTTTAAGGCTTTATAAACACTTACACACAAATAGGAAAAAAATTCAAAATAGTGCATATGCTAAAAATGGTAAACCCTTTATCTTGAGTTACTAAACATTTATTTGGATAGATATCCCACTAGCATCCCACTAAGCGACATAAAAGCTCTTAAAGGAAAAGACCTTAGCTTTCTTTTGAGCAAAAAAAAAAAAAAAAATTAGCATATTTTGAAAACAAGTCAAAATAAAGTTTTTGATTTAAAAAAAAAAATAGTCAACAAATTTTTTTTATTTTTTTTAAATATTTGTTTCGAATGATTGAAGAAATAGCTATCTAAACTATTTAGGACAAATTTTACTAAGAACAATAGGTAATAAGTTACATGGATGAGAAAAAAACACCTGTTTGGCCAAAATATCCAATATCCCCCCCTAATTCAAAGAGTTCTCGACCGATCTTGTTAAATAATTTAGTTTACTACTATCCAATAGCACTATCCTTGGTGCTAATTTGATCCCGATCGAAAGACATCGATTTCAAAAGTTGGGTCACTTGACATGAAACGCCCCATATATATATATATATCCTGAGTATAATTGGATAGACTCAAATTTTAGATTTAATTATATATGGTCATATATGATCATATCTAACCTTTTTTACACGGGTAATGCAAACGCAGCATTGTTCTAACTAGAAAAGCACCAAGTTGGCATCAGTGAAAATTAATACAAATTAAAGTTTGTTTGTACTAAATTCGAAGACAGGCGTTGTTCTCATTAACAATGGTCAAAATTTATATTATTGCAAAATAAGTGTGTGTGTCACATTGATGCCAACTTTGTGCTTTTCCAGTTAGAATTATACTGCGTTTGCATAGTCACAAAATTTTGTTTTGTGCTGTATTTCCATCATATACATATAAAAAGTGTGTGTGTCACTGATGCCACTAAAATATAATTTTTTGAACTTTTAATAACTTTTGATCACCAGCACCGAAAACTCCGTAATGCATACTTTGAGCCATCTGTGACTACGGGAAAGATTTTTGGCCAACAAATTCAAGTACTAAACCTGTGTACGAATTTTAGTATTTTGTTTTTTTTTTTGAAAACTAGTAATTTTGCCAAAAAGTGTTTGTTTTAATTATTCGTTTTATTCGATTCATCGTCAAAAATCATGCGTTGTTCGAAAGTCATGATTTGTAAATTGTTCGTTCGATTATTCGAACAAATTTTTATTCGAGTGACCTCCCTACTGTTTTCTCTCAAATAAAAATAATAAAAATTAAATTTATTAATAATATTTACCTTTTTTCTTTTACATTCCGTTTAGGTTTGATTAATTTTTTTTTTATTATTTATTATTGGCATATATTTTCTAACACATTTTTTTAACACTTTGGTTACATAAACAGATTTTTTATTTGATCATATTTGGCATCTTCAGCGCATGCAGTATTACCACCAACAAGGCTTTCCAAAACAACACTTTCTTATTTATTTTTTGGGAGCTAACAAGTGTCATAAAATAAAAACCGGCCCACAGACACAATTATCATGAATTTTGAAATTTTAAGCACTTCAACAAATATTTTGAGAAAATTGATATTAAAAAACCATTAAATTGTATTTTGGCACTAAAATATTTTAATATTTTGTATGATTTTGACCAACACTTTTAATTTAGTTAAATAACACGTAAAGAAGAATATACCGAACAACCGCATCGTACGAAAATTCAAAACAAACTAAAAAATGCAATATCATTAACACTGATGCCAACTTGGTGCTTTTCTAGTCAGAATAATATTGCGTTTACATTAGTCTCAAAATTCTTTATTGTGCTCACTGATGGCAACTTGGTGCTTTTCTACTTAGAATTATATTGCGTTTACATTAGTCTCCAAATTTTGTTTTGTGCTGTATTTCAATCATATTACACTGTACAACATGATGCACGAATTAGATTTAAAAATCTAGTTCGTGTGCGGAGATACAAGCCAGCCGCCATGAGCCGCCGCCATGAGCCGCCGCCGTCGCCGGTCATTTTTAACTCAGCCGCCGCCGCACAGTGCTCCAAATACAAAAAACATGGTAATAAGTATGGATCTTATAATCTACTTTACAATTGAAGGCGGGAGCTAGCCTTTAAAAGCGGGAGCTAGCCTTTAAGAAAAATGTTTCTGCAGTCACATTGTTTTAACACAGGGTGTGCTACAGGGTGTAAAAGTGGACTATCTCGGGTATATAAAAGCTTTAAAGGGATATAACTGTTACAAATATAGACCGATTTCACATATTTTAGACCTTTTCTAATCTAGGTTACGAGACAAAGCAAAAACATGCTCTATGTGCCATGGTAGCTCTTATAGTTTAAAAAATATTTGACTTTAAATTTTAAAATCTTCATTTTTCTTCTTGACTTCTTTTTTATTTTTGCCAATAAGTTATTATTGTTTTATTGTGTGATTTTCATGAATTTTCTCATTGCAATTTTTTTTTAAATCATCGCAAGGCGTTTCGCAGTGATAAAATTTTAAACTCAAAAATTTTAAACGTGTCTTGAGAATGGCATTTTTTTCGGTCACATAATAAGTTGCTTCATTCATCTTTATATGTATTTTGTTGATATTTTTTATTATATTTTTAAACATATTTTGAAAGAATATAAAAACGCTTAATAGTGGAATTTAAAACATTTTCGGATAAGCGCCATATGCCATCACGTGCCATCACAGCCCCATTTGAACATTAAAGCAACATCTGATTTTTTGCATCTTTCAATATCTTCGCTACTAAATGTGGATGTAATTCAAGAATAACAAAGTTCAATGTAGTATTTCTAACTAAAATGAATTGTATATTTTCACGGTAAAGCTAAAAATGTTAAACAATTTCTAATATTTTCTACATATTGTTAAATAGTACTTATTTATTAATTCAACAATGCATAAAATTGTTATTATTTTGAATTAATTATTGTTTTGCCTTAATTCCTATAATTGTTTCTGATAAATTTGAAATAGGTGGAAATGAATCAAAAATAACGAACCCAAACGCAAACGTCATAAATGAAGTGAAAGTTGAAATTGACTTTCTAAAATTTATTTTGTTATTATCATATAAATTTTGGTATTGCAATTAGTGACGATGTGATATCAATTACACAAGAGGTCATTGCGTAAGAACTATATCAAGGCCGCTTCTTTGCCAAACGGTCTTGACAAGGTTTAGTTCTTAGGCAGCAATTATGACGAAATTTACTAATTTAACTTTATATTAATATAACTTTGTGTTTCAAGACAGAAGAATTTTAGATTTTTAATGCAAATTCTAGATACATACATTTTAATGAAGATAAGTCCCTCACATTTTATCATGCCAATCCTATGAACTGGCTGGAAATTGGGGGCAAGGTAAGACTAATTAGGGAAAATTTTGACAAGTATTACAAATGCTTCAATTCCGATAGGTCTGAAAAGGACGAAAAGGTAGAAAAGCATATTGAGAATTTATTCAACCGTCTCGCGGAAATTCGAGTAGTACTCGACGGAAATTAGTCTCGCCTTACGTCCCCTCATCAATTGGCGGCGGAAGCCTTCGTTGCCGACGTCCGATATAAGCTTGCTAATCTCTTATCGCCTAGGGGTTTGGATGTAAAGTTACCCTTAACACTGCATGAGATTGTAATATATGATATAGGCGCTATAGGCACTCAGACTGATACAGCTTCTTCTTCTGAGGTGAAACCTTATGATCCAGAATTTGAGACGTCGTGGGTACTGCCTCAAGAACTCGTCCCGAAAATTTACAGAGTTTTTTAGATGCCTTTAGACGCCTTTTAGAAGTCTCGTGGATTCCATAAATTAAAGCCAAGTAAACAGAAGCAATAAATTTAATTAAAACTAAATTGAAAGGTTCGGCAAGAAACTTAATTAATAACGAGAATACCATTCGGGATGTAATCACTAAATTAAGGGAATCAGTAAAAGGTGAATCCACTGAGGTTAACACCGCTAAAATATTAAACGCTAAGCAGAATAACAACCGCATATATTTCTGATTATTCAAAGCAAGTAGCCGTTAAAGCCATTACGAAGAATGCATCAAACGAAAGAGTTCGACTCATTACGGAGTCGGGTATATCGTGATTATAACCGCAATTACAATAGCGGTGGTAATCGTGGTCGAAATCACAGTCGCCGCTTAAATATACGTTACGACGCTACGTTAAAAAGCGAAATTCAACGAAATCGCACTTTAACTTCAATACATACTGTTGAAACCTACACGCTTTATTAATAGTATTAAATACATTACTTCAGCCAAATTTCATAATAATCCGTCTATTTGTTTTTAAGTTAGCAGGATGTCCTTTAAAGGTATCCTGATCGAATATCGTGAGTCTTAGGACATAACTAATGACCTATTATAAAAGCTTCAGCATCAATCTCACTTTGTGTTTATTGTCAACAGTTTTTAGTTATTTGAAATATGATTTTAAGGTTTTTAAAAATTGAATTAAAAAAATTATTTTTTGAAATTTATATTTTCGCACTTTCTTGCTTCCAAACCGTTTCTTTACAAAACATTGAGTAAGTTTTGTTTTCTTTCAGAATACATCAATTTCTAATTATAAATTACTCATTTGACGCATTTGTGGACTTTCATTGAGGCACTCTTAAAAACGTGTTGATTTGCATATATTTTTTTATTTTATTTATTTATAACACTGTGCAAAAAAATGTGGGTAATGATTTTGGGCGTCGATGATTCCTATATAATATAAATACTACCCTAGTACAGTTAAACCCCCAAAGGGCGTGGGACTGTGTGTGTACAGTTAACTTTTTAAGTTTTAATTTTTTGACCAACTCTGTATAGCAGTGATGAAAGCCGCCGGTCGTCAGACGGTTAGCTGCCGCCGACACTATCGGCTTGAATCGGCTGTCGGCTAAGCCGTTTGACATATTCGACCATAATTATTTAAAAAAAAAATCATTAATACTTTCATTAAACTTTTGACTTTCAAATTCCATACAAAAACTCATATTTTGTGGTTCAGAAAATCTGGATTAGCTTGTATTTTATGAATGCTAGTAAATATCATTAGTAGCTATTCGGATTCCCACTTTCACCTTTCATCTCAATTTTCAAATCTGATTATTTCCCAATTGTTAGTAATTTGCCCCATTTTGATTTCTGATTTTTGAATATTTGTTGATTGTAAAGACGCTTGGCGAATGGTGAAGGTGAGAATATGAATCGCTATGACTGTTTCTAAACTTAACACAAACTTTCAATAAATTAAAGGAAACACATTTAAAGCAATAAATCAAGTAAAATTAAAATAAAAATACATAAAATTTAACACAACATTTATTTTTGTCTACAAATAATACTTTTTCCCGATTTTAGTTAGTAAAAACTATGTATTTTTTGATTGCTAAATTCAAATGAAAACTGAAAATGAGATTTTATTTTAGACATCATTGTAAGAGCCGATTGCATGTCAACGATATCTTGATATTGTAATAACATTAAAATTAAGTATCTTCATATGAAATTTATTGAGCTTAAATAATGTTGAAAATTTCTTGCTATAATTTTATTGTATGTGAAGCTCCGCGTCTTCAGTTTTTTTATTTGCTAAAATAATAACATAACAGTTCTCGAATAACGGTTGAAAATTTATATAAATAAGAGTTTTCTAATAAACCTTTGATCAAGGACAAAAATGTTAATTCTGAAAAACTCCGTAAAATCGCTAAATACTATCCACCTCCACTTTATAGTCAAAGTTTGGAGTCCAGCGACAAAATTTATAAAATATTAAGAAATCAAATTTTATCAATATATCCAAGACAAACATTTTTTGTATTGCATTTTCCCATTTCTATATAAAAAATATTTTATTTTTCTTTAAAATTTCACTACAAGTTAGCTAACAATTTATTTTAATTTGGTCTTTTTGCATTTTGGGACTAAATATCGGTAATATTTTGCATTTCTTAGATTTATTTAGTAATACTAACTAGTTTTAGCCCAAAAATGTCAAAGAGACCAATAATTCCTATATTTTTCAAGTTTTTAGCGGGTTTTAATAAAATTTAGCTATAGCTTATGTAATTATAATTAATAACACAGTACAACATTTTTCAACACATGATTTTGGGACTCAATTCTGGGACACAAAGAGATATTCCGTACGGTATATCGAGATATAACCGTGTTAAAATATAGAAAAAGTGCTAAAAATCCGACTTGAGCCAAAAAAATTCGTAAGGCCATTAAATTGTTACTGTAGTCAACTTGACAATTTTTGGTGCTTCTTTCACGTGTAATTCTCAGAATTGAGTCCCAAATAAAAATTTAGCTATAGAATATTTTCACATGGGTATACCCATGTGGAAACTAATTCGTATATGAACATATATGATCATATATGGGTTTGTATATGATCATATATGGGTATAGCTGGCCATATATGCCCATATATAGTTCGCTATATGGTCACATATATGGCCATATATGTTCGCATCTGAAATTTAAGGGCATATAGTCGTATATGATCATATATGAGCATATATAAGACCATATACCCTCATACATGGTCAAATATTGAACTATATATGGGAAGCTAGACCCATATATGATCATATAGAAACCAATATATGATCATATATGTTCATATACGAATACATTTTCACATGGGTAGTCTTTTTTCACTTTTCTAGCTAAAAAAAAATACTATTTCTAGCGATGTTTAGGGTCAGATTCATCTACTTTTCCAGAATAAAAGTTGGCAACAGTGTTTGCAACCCAAAAATAAATTCACCTTTCTTTTTTCTATGCATGTGTTTTGCATAGAAAAACATACAAAGTTCTTATGAAATTTAACCTTCGGCCGATTATCAGACGCCGCGGACACTTTTTCCCTCCTAGCCGCGGCTGACCATAATTAGGCGGCTTCGGGCGATTTAGCCGCCGCCGCCGGTTATTGCCTCGAACCGACGTTTTGCCAAAGACATCCACAATAAAAGTTGATGAGCATTTTTTTCAAGAACTGTTTAACCCTATATATACCTTTTTATGGGTCTTTTAAGTCCTTTCCCAAATTATACCAAAAAAGGCTACTAAACCGGCCTCCAATTTTACTATGTTCGGCTTCAAATTTCACAACAAATTTATTCAGAGACTGTAAATGTTGAATTGAATTTTTTCATTTTAGCTGAATGTAAAATGTTGAATGCTGTGTAAAATTTAGTGAAACAACTTAGTGTGTCATAGAGAATCACGAGTGACTTATCTTATCGTGAGGGAAAAATAGATAAAGGTAAAAATACATTTCTGTTGATGTTTGTACATAGATTGACTAAATTTTTCAGGATTGTTTATCCACATACATTTTTATAATAAATGCATTTATTTTTGAATTCGAAGAAGCCGTAGTCATGTCCGATCATGCCAATTTTTAATACTTAAAAAATTCAGTTAGGGTTATGGCCAGAAAAATCTCAAAAAATTCCCCATAGCGCAATGACACTGTTTAACAGGCTTGACATCTAATAACTTTGATACCCAACTTTACACCATTCTTTTCAATTTTTACTACTTTCGGCTCGGCTCCTTTATTAAATACTTATTAATTAAAAGTCAATGGACAATTTTAGGTACCATGGTAGTCTCGTACATTGTTTCACAAAGTAGAGTGCACTAAAGTAGAGATGGCATTTTTTATATTTTTATTTGAACTAAATATTTTTCAGATTTGATCTTGCTGAAACAAACCGTTTCTCTCTCTCTCTTTTCATTTGAGGATTTTACCAGTGTTACCAATTTGGAGATTGGATTTTACCAGTGTTACCAATTTGGAGATTTTCAATCTAGATTTGGCTTTTTTTCTTCCTTAGCTGGTAAAAGGGTGATTTAGCTTTTAGTTAGAAATCAAGAGATTTTTTTGCTAAGATAAGCTGGAATTTAATTTTTTTTATTCAAAATTAACGTATAATTTTAAATAAAATAAATCAAATATATTAAAAGCAATCATTTTTCAACCACGTAAAGAAAATATTTTTTTGATACTCTTTGTTTACACGGTGTTCTCAAATGCAATGAACGGTATTATGTCAAAAGGATTGCAGAGAAATGTAAAAATGATGTCAATTGCAATGTAGTGGAAAACACTTGCTTATTTTATTGCTTAATGTCATATATTTTTTTTTAACAATAAAGTTGAATTTTTGTCTACAAATAACATATAATAATAAAAACTTGAACTTTGATTGCTAAATTAAAATGAAAGCTAATATTGACATTTGATGGCAGACATCAATGCGAGAGCCGATTGCATGTCAACGACATCATGATATTGCATAACATCTTCACGTGAAATTTATTGAGCTAAAACCATTTTGACAATTGCTAGCATGTGAAGACGCAGGGTTATACTAAAATACTGCAAACATAATATAACTCCCAAATTTATACAAACGATTAAAATTTCAATATTTCCAAAAAAAAAGTTGGTTTTCAAGAGCTTTACAACCCTTAAAATATGCCATTATCAAAGTACATATGGTCTGCTAAAAAAAATCTCAAAAAGTTCTATTAGAGGTGGCAGATCGAAAATGAAGTTTCAAAGTTGTATACTCAGAAAACTTCTGCTTTAAAAATATGTAGTTGTTTGGGTTTTAATACAGTTTCTTTATTTTTAATGTAAATGTCAGGCATTTGTAGAACAAATTAAATTTTTTACTAACCTTGTAGTTCATTTAACACGTTGACTGCCACGGCAATTTTCAGAAAACTGGCCAAAAGAGACAATTTGATTTTTTCACATTATATTACTAAAAACCTAGATCACAGGTATCATCAAAAAGCAAAAATGATGTTTTTTTTAGGAGAAAAAGGACCTACGAATTATCTGGTAGTTGGCTTCTGTAACAGAAATCGCTACGCAGAAGCTAACTACGAGTTAACGCAATCTACGAGTTATCTCGTAGTTGGCAGTCAACGTGTTAAATAAACAAACCACATCAAATGACTGTTTTATGATTTTACATTAATTTTTTACAGTAGTTTTTTGTTATTTAAAAAAATTGTTTGTTTGTTTATTTTTTAACTAACATCTGGTTAAATTTTACTACAATTGTTAGTCATTTTTTGAATATTAAAAAACAAATGACAATGTTAGTTGAATTTACTGAAATGTAAGTCGTCCTTTCTTTAATTGAAATTTCATTTGTTTTTAACTACATTTGCAGTGGTCTTTAAGCATACATTTAAAGAAAAAGCTTCATCATATTTATGATTTTCGTTCAATGTAACTCTTCATAAATATAATGAAGCTGTTTCATAAAAATTGCAATTGAAGACAAGCTTCATCATATTTATGAAATGCTTTATAAATATGATAGAGCAAATGCATAAATTTTAAATAGAAAATCTAAATGACAAATTACATTTTCTTAATTTTAAATGCAAATTCTTAATTTCTATTGATGTTTTCTAAATTTCAAATGGAAATTCTGAATTTCAATTGATAGAAAACAAAAAAATGTGTTCATACAGTTTATGAAACTTTTTTATGAGATGATAACGATTTAAAAAACATTTGTCATAAATCTTTATGAAACTCTTCATGTCTATGAAAACTCCATAAATATGATGAATAATCGATAACAAACGATTTATGAAACGGTTTCGTCAATGCGATGAAACTTTTTCCTCTGAGTGTATATAATGAAAGTCCTTGGTAAGTAGAAATTAAAACTATATCCAGTTGAATTTTTCAATGACATCGTTCTCAGGCAATTAGAAAATAAATACAACAAATAGATGTTTTTTTTAAAAGTACAAATTCCTAATACATATTATAATTAAGCTTAGATTTGATAAATTTGTTTGTATAAGTCCTAAACAAGTTAAATTTTTACTTACATTTTTTCAGAAAATTTGAAAATTTTAACAAACATATATATTTAAGAAAACCGAGAAACATTTTAAAGCTATTTTTGATTTCATATTCCTTTTTTTTCTTAGACTAGATTGGAAAATTATTTTAAGGTAGGTTAAGAAACAATTCAATTTAAAGTCAACCCTAAATTTGTATGAATTTCTTCTAGAGACAAATTACTAACTCTTAAAAGTTAGCTTTTTCTGCGACCTCTAACTGTAAATGAATTTAGCTGAAACTTGAGAGTTTTTAGAGACTGAAATTGTGGAAACTGTAAAATCCAAAATTTATAGTTTTTTGGATCACTCCAACGCTCATATAAAAACTAACATGTTTCTTTAAAATTCATTTTACGACAAATTAACTAAAAATTGGTTTTAATTAACTCTTTTTGGATTTTGGTACTAAATATCTGTACAATTTTTTATTACTTACCTTTATTAATTATTTATTAAAATAATTTGTTTATTTTTAATGTTTTAATGGGGGTTTTTTTTTCTAAAATATGGCTAGTTTTTTATCACTTTTTTAGGCAAACATTTTTTTAGCTTTTTCCAGCGATTTTAGAGTTACATTCAGCATATCTAAGAAAAACGATATTGTTTCGTTCAAAATTGCTATCGTTTGACGATGTTAATTGCTATCGTTTTGACGATGTTACTTACGAAAACGTTAAACTAAACGATGGAAAATTGTTGTTTTCTACCAAAACTGTTAACATTACTTAAAATTTGTATGTAATATTGTCGTAATTCAACTTCGAAAGGTTGACGGTCGTTCCTACCCAGCTTTTCCTGAAAAAAGTGGACTTTTACTTATAATAAAAAATTAATTAATTTTTTTGAAAATATTCCAGCTGATATGAGCCAAAAAAACGACTGCTGAGGCTGAGTCAAAAATTACCGTCCGCGGCGGCAAAAACGGCTCATGGCGGCTGGCTTGTATCTCTGCTCTCGAACTAGTTTTTTAAATCTAATTCATGTATCATGTTATCCATTATAATATGATTGAAATACAGCACAAAACAAAATTTTGAGACTCTTGTAAATGCAGTATAATTCTAACAAGAAAAGCACCAAGTTGGCATCAGTGCTAAACACATACTCACCACTGACACCAACTTGGTGCTTTTCTAGTTAGAATTATGTTGCGTTTACAGTCTCAAAATTTTATTTTGGGCTGTAATTCAATCATATTATACTGTATAACACGATACACGAATTAGATTTTAGAATCTAGTTCGTGTGTCATTGTATGCAGTCATTATCATTCAAATTATCAAATTACAGCCCAAAACGAAATTTTGAGGAAAAGGTAAACGCAGTATAACTCTAGCTATAGAAGCACGAACTTGGCATCAGTGATACACACACTTTTTATATAAGGTGGCGCAAAAATAACCTTCCGATGTTTTTTTTATTTATATATATTTATAATTTACAGAATTTTCTGATAGGAGGATTACTTTTGCGCCACCTTATATATGATTGAAAGCACAAACCAAAATTTTGAGACTAATGTAAACGCAATATTTTGAGACTAATGTAAACGCAATATAATTCCAACTAGAAAAGCACCAAGTTGGCATCAGTGTTAATGATATTGCATTTTTTATAGGCTTGGGCATTTTAGGTCTTTCTAAAGATCGCTCTTTACAGTTCAGCTCCTTTCAATGAACTAGTTCGTTCTTCTAGTTCAACAGCTCTTTATCCTAAATTGAGCTGTGTGACACGAACTATTTGAAGTGAATTGAATCAGCTGATGTGAAACAAAATATGTAAACAAAATGTTTAACTTTCTATTAAATTTACTATCGGAGAATAATTTGAAATGGTTGTTAAATCATAAAATAGTACTTAATTATCCAGTTTTCCAGACATTTTATAAACTCAAAATTGAATTTTTTATTAATTTTCAGAAATGATTGTATTTTTCAAAGAACTAGGTAACAATCTTTCGAAAGAAAGAAGAAATAAATAAAGTCTCCTTTAAACGTTTAGAAAAATTGAGCTGGCAACATTAAAAAAACTCAAAAGCAACATAAAGAAAAGAAATATTACTCAAAAGACAAAAAGAACGAAAAGAGCGAAAGACCTAAAAGAGCTGATGATTGTGATCCAGCTCACTAGTTCAAAGAAAAGACTAGTTCAATTGAACTAGTTCGTTCACGAACTACACAACTCTAATTTTTTAGTTTGTGTGGAATATTCGTACGATGCGGTTCGGTTCGGTTCGGTTTATTCTTCTTTACGTGTTATTTAACTAAATTAAAAGTGTTGGTCAAAATCATACAAAAAATTAAAATATTTTTGTGCAAAAATATAACTTAATGGATTTGTAATATAAATTTTCTCAAAATATTTGTTGAAGTGCTTAAAATTTCAAAATTCATCATAATTGCGTCTGCAATTTTATTGTATGTCACTTGTTAGCTCCAAAAAAAAAAAATAAAATATTTAAGTGTTGTTTTGTAAAACCGTGCTGGTATAACCAAAATGCTGAAAAAATAATAAATTAATAAAACATAAAACATAAACGGAATGGAAAAGAAACAAGGTAAGTTTTATTTATTAATTTAATAGCGGTACTTATTCTTGGTAGTAAACAACCCTTGTAGATCTGGTTAATGGTGTACATTTGATAAATTTATCAGAATTTACCAGAACCAATAACAAAATGTATTGCACTAAAATTTAAAATTTAAAAAACGAACGCATTTTGCAGTAAAATTTTAAAATTCAAGATGGCGGATACAAAATGGCAGCAAAACGTGTTGGTTTTACCAAAATCTTTGAAATTGTTTATTAAAATAGTAAAAAGCGACATTTTTTGAATATTTACCCCATATTCCTTATATTTCTAATTAAAAGTATTGCACTCTTACAGGCAAAAATATAAAAAAAATCTCACCAAAATTTGAAGTTATGCGTTTTGCAATGTAAATGAAAATTATTCAAGTTCGAGGCCATACTCTATATTTCTTCATTAGGATATTGTCCTAACAAATAATCTATAGAGTTTTTTGTTTTCAAATTTATTATTTGACCCTTTCAGGAATGTGTTGATAGATCTATTTCGGGAATTTTCTAGGTTCCCATCATCAGAACACGTTTTGAAAGCGGTAACAATCCCATGCCAAACATCAAACATTCATATGAACTAGTTTACTCACTACATGAGAACTAATATACATATGAGTTTGAAGTTAAAGATTATAACCATTGATCAAAAAATAAACTGAAAACTTGTTTGATGCGTAAGGTCCACCTCTGGTGGATATTCAATACACGTTTTTTGTTTTTCTCTCCTTTTTATATTTTGTTTAGTTTGTAAACAAAACAGGGGAAGTAAACTAGGCGGTACTTTGCCTTTTATGCAAGTTTGTTATAACTTTTATTAAAAATAAAAATTATGTTTTTTCGACCTCTAATTGTGCAATGAAAATGAAAATTATTCAAGTTCGAGGCCATACTCTATATTTCTTCATTAGGATATTGTTTAAAAATTATTGATAATTTTTCAGCAATTTACCGAATATCTAATACATATTAGTCATTCGGTTCAGACCGAATGGCCGAGTGGTGAAATGTGCCAAAATTGAAAAAAATAACCTCATGTTCGTGATATTTTTTATTTAAAAATGTGCCACTTTTGACTATGAATAAAATATTTTTGATTATGGTGCTTCATATTTAGCCATTCATTGATACACAAATATTTTCTAAAAAAGGTTTGTTACAATTTTCCAATTATTTGATTAAAAATCTCTGATTTTAATACATTTAATTAAACCGAATATTTCGGCGGAATAGTACTAATGTTCGGCCGAATAGCTAAACCATGCGGAATACCGAATATTGACCAAACATTCGTGACATCTCTGATTTTCTCTTCATTGATTTGAGCACAGTTTCATATACCGAAAAATTCGGCCATATAGCCGAATAAATCGGTCGAAAAGCTTTAACATGCCGAATACCGAATAGTGACCAAATTTTCGTGAAATCTCTACAAATTATGCAATAGTTACGATATTAAAAAAAAAAAAAAAAAAATAGAGCAAGCAACCCGTTATTCAGGTTTGTTTTTGCAAAAAACAAACTCTTTTATTGCAAACATGGTTTAAGTAAACTTTTAACTTTGTTACGTTTGCAATTTTTCCTTATTCCATAAATTATCACTATAAAAACAGGGTTTACAAAACACATTTTACTTTTATTACATTTAAATATTTTATTTTGTATTTAATTTGATTAATAATCAATTTCTTTGACAAGCCGGAATCAACACAATATTTGAGTTTATTAGATCAACAATTTATATAATTACACATATTTGGCGTAATTTTGTATGAAAAACATATTAATCTTCCATTTTGATTTTTGTATATGTCTTACAAGAGTTGTACTTTTTAGTATAATTTTCCTCGGCTCTACCAAATCTTGACTTGCAGCGACATCTACTTTATTCTGCGTATATCTTTCAATCTGGTTTTCGTCCACATTATTAATGTACTTATTAGCACAGTTAAATAAATTTGTAAAACATTAGGAAACTATTACTAAAATATTAGATCAAAACTGTTAAGGACTGAATAAGTATAACTAAAATTTTAGCTGAACACAATTTCAGCAAAAAATTTGCTGAAAAATAGTAAATTTGCTTTACAAGACATTTTACAAATTTTTTACTAACATTTTTTTAGAGTGTATGGTTGCATACATCACAAAAAAAAAAAATAATGGGACTATGTAAACACAGTATAATTCTAACTGGAAATGCATCAAGTTGGCATCAATGTGACACACACACTTTTTATACTTTAATATAAATTTTGACAATTTCTAATGAGAACAACGCCTGTCTTCGAATTTAGTAGAAAGAAAATTGAATCTGTATTAATTTTCACTGATGCCAACTTGGTGCTTTTCTAGTTAGACAAATACTTCGTTTACAAGTCTGAAAATTTTGTTTGTGCGGCGGCGGCTGAGTTAATAATGACCGGCGACGGCTCATGGCGGCTGGCTTGTATCTCTGCACACGAACTAGATTTTGAAATCTAATTCGTGCATCATGTTGAAATACAGCAATATAAAGAATTTTGAGACTAATGTAAACGCAATATAATTCTAACTAGAAAAGCACCAAGTTGGCGTCAGTGTTAATGATATCGCATTTTTTAGTTTTTTACGTGTTATTTAACTAAATAAAAAGTGTTGGTCAAAAAAAATACCAAAAATTAAAATATTTTAGTGCAAAAATACAATTTAATGGTTCTTTAATATTAATTTTCTCAAAATAATTGTTGAAGTGCTTAAAATTTCAAAATTCATGATAATTGTGTCTACAGACCGGCTTTTTTTTATGACACTTGTTAGCTCCCAAAAAAAATATGGAAGTGTTGTTTTGGAAAACCTGGCGCTGAAGATGACAACTATGATCAAATAAAAAATCTGTGGCAAAAGTGCAGTTTACGGGGTTTTGGAAATCAAAAAAAAAAAAAATACATGACCCCCTCCAGAATAAAAAAAAAAAAAAACCGAAATTATTTTTGGGAGGGGCTCGGCCCCGGGAGGCCCGTGGGAGGCAAAAAACAGGGGGCCATAGTAACAGGGTCGTATGGGTACTCAAATTAAAGGAAATTGTCTCACGATTTCAAAAATGATATTTTTTTTCGGATCCATAACACCTATTCCAAATTAGAGCCATTATTCGACCAATAGTAATATACGAAAAAAAGTCAAAAATAATTTTTACTTAAGTTTATCGCATAGCCGGCCTTCGGCCGGGCTTAGGGGTTTTTTTACTCCCATCAGTCCAATTCTCGGCTTCGCTGAGGCTTCGCCCCGGTATGCGTAGGAAGTTGCTTTGCTTAGCAAAGTTTTTCTGCGTAACCGGCCTACGGCCGGGCTTAGGGGTTTTTTACTCCCATCAGTCCAATTCTCGGCTTCGCTGAGGCTTCGCCCCGGGATGCGTAGGAAGTGGCTTTGCTTAGCAAAGTTTTTCTGCGTAACCGGCCTACGGCCGGGCTTAGGGGTTTTTTTTACTCCCATCAGTCCAATTCTCGGCTTCGCTGAGGCTTCGCCCCGGGATGCGTAGGAAGTGGCTTTACTAAGCAAAGTTTTTCTGCGTAACCGGCCTTCGGCCGGGCTTAGGGGTTTTTTTACTCCCATCAGTCCAATTCTCGGCTTCGCTGAGGCTTCGCCCCGGTATGCGTAGGAAGTGCCTTGCTAAGCAAAGTTTTCCAAAAAACCCGTTTCCGTTTTTTTAAACCCAGGGGGGCCAGGCGCCATAAAACGATTGTAGAGGGCGCTTCGTATCATGGATCCAAAAAAAAATCATTTTTGAAATCCAGATGAAATTTCCTTTCATTAGAGTACCCCCACTTATATGTTACTACGAATACCGGTTTTTTGGCCCTAGAGGGCCCCAGGGGCGTCAGCCCCCTTAACCGAAGATAGAAAAAAATTTTCTTTTTTCATTCTGGAGAGGACCATGTATTTTTTTTTTTTGATTTCCAAAACCCCGTAAACTGCACTTTAGCCAAATCTGTTTATATACCCAAAATGGTGAAAAAATAATAAATTAATAAAACCTAAACGGAATGGAAAAGAAAAAAAAGGTAAATTTTATTTATGTATTAATTTAATTTTTATTCTCGCTCCAAAAAACTTTTTATTTGAGAGAAAACAGTAGGGTGGTCACTTGAAAAACATTTTTATGATTAATCGATTAATTTAATGATTTTCGAATAACGAATAAATTTTGACGATTAATCGAATAAACCGAATAATTAAAAAAATACCTCTTGGAAAAATTACCAATTTTTGAAAAAAAAAACTACTAAAATTCGTATAGAACACAAAGGTTCAAAACTTGAATTTGTTGGCCAAAATTCTTTCCCGTAGTCACGGATGGCTCAAATTATGCATTACGGGTTTTCGGTGCCATTGATTTCAAAAATAATATCAAAAGTTTAAAATTCAAAATGGCAGATCCAATATGGTGTAAAAAAAAAATGTTATTTAAGTCCTATTACACTAAAGTTTTGTGTCAATGTGGTCTTGTGGTCACATTTAAATTTTGCAGTTGGTTTTTGAAGTTCATAATGGCAGACAAATTACAACCACCAACGTTAATGCAAACAAGTTGTGTAAGGAACCTCCGGTTAATCCGGGTTTGAAGCTGGGGCAAGCTCAGCTCAGTCCAGGGGTCCTTGCACTAAATTTATTTAATGAGACACTTCCACTGGTAGTTTTATACTAAGTTCTATTTTTTTTTATTTTTAATTTGTTTTATATTACAACTTTTCACTAATTTACTTTAAGTACACTTGTTCACTATGTTCACTTTGCACTGCAGGTGCTACTCGTTTACCGGCTATCGGACTAAGAGACCCTCTTCCATTAAAGTGCCGGTTTATATACTCCCATCCTACTGCGTGGGTGTAGCTTAGTCCTCAACACGTTTTCATCCTGGTTTGAACGCCTAGCGGTATCTTGTTTACCAACTAGCCCGCATAGTTGTTTACGAACTAGAGTTGTTTACGAACTACGTGTTGGCTGTGTGCTCGTTATTGTTGTGGGTTGTGTCGTAAGTTGTCTCTGGTGTTGGTTGTGTTTGGTTGTTGCCTAGGTTATCTCTTTGTAGCTTTCTCATTGGATGTAGTTCTCTCTTGTAGTTTCTCCCTCTTGTGGTTTCTCTCTCTTTTGTAGTTTCTCTCTCTTTTGTAGTTTCTCTCTCTCTTGTAGTTTCTCTCTCTTGTAGTTTCTCTCTCTCTTGTAGTTACTCGCTCTCTTGTAGTTCACTCTCTCCTGTAGTTATCTCTCTGTGCAATTTCACTCTCTCCTGTAGTTATCTCTCTTTGTAGTTTCTCTACCGCGGGTCCCCTCCTTGATGGGGTGATGGATGAAAATCTATCCCCAGTATGACGAATAACAATCCATAACCGCTTTTTGATAGATGGGCATCTATTCCCAATGTGATGGATGGAAATCCGTCCCCAGGTGTGACGGATGGAAATCCGTCCCCAGTTGATAGATGGGAATCTATCCCCAGTTTGATAGATGGGAATCTATCCCCCGTTTGATGGATGGGAATCCGTCCCCAAGTGTGATGGATGGGAATCCGTCCCCAGTTGATAGATGAGGATCTATCCCCAAATGTGATGGATGGAAATCCGTCCCCAGTTGATAGATGGGAATCTATCCCCAGTTTGATAGATGGGCAACTATCCCCAGTTTGATGGATGGAAATCCGTCCCCAAGTGTGATGGATGGAAATCCGTCCCCAGCTGATAGATGGGAATCTATCCCCGATTTGATAGATGGGAATCTATCCCCAGTTTGATAGATGGTAATCTATCCCCAGTTTGATAGATGGGAATCTATCCCCAGTTTGATAGATGGGAATCTATCCCCGGTTTGATAGATGGGAATCTATCCCCAGTTTGATAGATGGGCAACTATCCCCAGTTTGATGGATGGAAATCCGTCCCCAGTGTGATGGATGGAAATCCGTCCCCAGCTGATAGATGGGAATCTATCCCCGGTTTGATAGATGGGAATCTATCCTCAGTTTGATAGATGGGAATCTATCCCCAGTTTGATAGATGGGAATCTATCCCCAGTTTGATAGATGGGAATCTATCCCCAGTTTGATAGATGGGAATCTATCCCCAAGTGCGACGGACGGGATCCGTGCCCCCCTTCATCAAACACACACAATGTCCAATTCAAAACTTTATTTACTATGTAATGTGTTTACAAATTTACCGTAAGATTTGTACCTCACACCTCCCCTCTGCTTCCTAGAAGGCTGCTTACGGCGGCCGCTGCCTTAATCACTATACCACCTGATGCCGACACCCTCACGCGGTACGAAGTGCTCCCGATTGTTCGTCGAAATGCCAATCTCTTCCTTTTTTTCAGCGCCTGGCGGATTTCTACCTGCAGGGCGGAGGGTACCGATTCCAACGGCACCTCTTCCCCTCCCTCTGCCAGTGGTTGAACAGTTGGTTGGGCCGAAACCGTATCTGCGGTCGCTACAGTCTCCCCTACTTGTTGGTTATCGGCGGTATCCAGGGCCCCTCGAACCAGCTCTTCTATGCTGCCAAGACTAATGCCGTCAATAGACAATGCGTCCTCCACTAGGCCTGATAGTCGCAATTCTTTTTCCTCCGAGGCTTCCAAGGGGTCCTCCGCCATAGTTGGGCTGGCCCTCGGGTTCATCGACAGCGCTTCGGGCGATAACGGTTCCTCGATCAGCGGGTCTGCTTCGTCTTCGCTCCCACTCGGGTCGTACGCCGTGAAAGTGACCCCCATCAGCGCTACGTATTGGGTGCTGTGCTTCCGCCGGATAATGTAGCGATCCAGCTGTACCGCCGTCCACTGCCGGGTTTCCCGCTTCTCCTCTTCCCCCGTAGTTGACTGTGATGACGGCCATTCCTCACCGGGTTCATATCGGGGGCTTGTTGGCAATTCCTGGGATGGGGGAAAAAAACCGATCGTACCCCTCTGAGCTGACCGAGGGGCAGTAGGTGGGATCCTTACTGTCATCGCTGGCTACCTCAGTTTCGCTCCTCCCTTCGTCCTCACTATCGCTAAGCACAATCACATCACCGTCGTGTAGACCTCTACCGTTTTGCAATACAGCGATCTCCTCTGGGCTTAGCCGGCGTAGTTTTATCACCGCCTCAGGCAGATTTTGGTTGGCCGCACCATCAACTTTTTTTGATTCCATGGTCCCCTAAGCACCAAAATAAAATTATGCATAAAAGAACAATTAATACACACGCACTACACCTTGTTGTTTTTTTTTTTTCCTGAGGGCTTAGGCACTTTATCACTTTTTACTTTAGATATCTTTACCTTATAACTTCTCCTTGTTTGGTTGCCGAAAAATTAAAAAAAAATAAAGAACACTACTTCTTACACTATTTGATACGCGTCTTTACCTCGCGGTTGTCACACTTGATTTACTGTTTACCAAAATTAATTGCTTTGACCGAAGTTGCGTTTCTATTGTCTTTATTGCAAAGTCATGTTGTTGGTAAACTCATACTGCACTGCTTTACTTCTTAACATATCGTTGTTGTTGCTCGTTGTAATGCTGTTTGCCTCATTGTTCTTCTTTTTTTTTTTCCCCGATGGTCTACGGTGTGTATGTTTGTTGTTCTTTCGTTTTTTTTTCAACACTATTTTGAATAGTCATAACTGGATAATCGCGTGATGCCCTTGCTTTAATTGTTATTGTTGCTAATAAACGCAGATGCTGTTTGTCTCCTTGTTCTTCATTTTTTTTTCGATGGTCTACGGTGTGTATGTTTGTTGTTCTTTCGTTTTTTTTTTTCCCCCAACACTATTTTGAATAGTCATAACTGGATAATCGCGTGATGCCCTTGCTTTAATTGTTATTGTTGCTAATAAACGCAGATGCTGTTTGTCTCCTAATTTTGTTTACTTTTATATATTAGTACGTGGATGTGTGTTTGTTGTGCTTGTTTTTTTTTTCTACCATGCCTCACAGCATATTACACGATTCTGTTGTTTGTTTGTTATTGTGGTTGCTGCTGCCTTGTGAGCCCTTTGCTTAAGCGTCAACAAGTGTATAGTGTGGTTATTTTTGTTTATACTTTTCAATATTAGGGTGGCATCAAATTTTGATTTATGGAAAACTATATTTTTTTTTCTGACGTGTTTTGTTTTCCCTATTTTTTCCCCCGTTATGCCTTCGGGTGTGTTGCCATCGGGTATCCCCGTTCTTAGGGTGACCATACCTTGCTCCTTTACATTAGGGTGACCCCAAATTTTCGGAGGACGTTTTTTTTCCTTTTTATGTTTTCCCCAATTCTCTTCTCGTTTTGACCCTGATGGTCGTGCCGAAGGGGTTTATTCCATATTCGGGTGATCATCCCTTCTTCGTTGGCGTTAGGGTGACCCCTAAACTACGGATATACAAACCAATTATTATATCTTTTTTTCCCGTTTCCTTCACTTTTCCGTCGCTACTGTGGTGATCATACCGAAGGGTATATTAAGTGTTCGGGTGTTTCTGCTCGCTCGTTGGCGTTAGGGTGACCCCTAGACTTCGAATATGAAAACCAATTATTATATTTTTTTTTTTTTCCCGTTTTCCTTCACTTTTCCGTTGCTACTGTGGTGATCATACCGAAGGGTATATTAAGTGTTCGGGTGTTTCTTCTCGCTCGTTGGCGTTAGGGCGACCCCTAGACTTCGAATATGAATTCTTAAGTTTTCTTCCTCGACTTCTTACACTTTCTTGTTGCCATTGTGATGATCATACCGCCGGATATCTTACGTGTTCGGGTGTTTCTGCCTCGTCCGATAGTGTTAGGGTGACCCCTAGACTTCGAATATGAATTCTTAAGTTTTCGTCCTCGACTTCTTACACTTTCTTGTTGCCATTGTGATGATCATACCGCCGGATATCTTACGTGTTCGGGTGTTTCCGCCTCGTTCAGTAACGTTAGGGTGACCCCTAGATCTCGGATATAAGTTATCAATATTTTCCTTTTTCTCCCGTTTTCCTTGTTTTCTCCTCATGATAAAGGGTATCTTCCGGATCCGAGTGTTCATACATCATTCGTTCGCGTTAGGGTGACCCCTAATTTTCGGACAGCAGCGAAAAATCTAGTCTCTTCACGAACTGTGGCAATTGTTATTGTTTCTGTTGTCTGAATTACACATTCTCAGCCTGTGGCTGGAATTTACGCATTCGGCCCTGGCCTCAAGAATACGCTCAGATGGGATATAAACCAGGTTTTATATCCGTTTGGTGGTACGTTGTTTTTTTCCTTTTCTTTTTAACTTCATTCTTTTTTTTTTTTTTTTTTTGTTTTTGTGTTTTTTTTTTTTTTTTTTTGTGGTTTTGTGGGTTTTTTTTTTTCTTTTTGTGTTTTTTTTTGTGTTTTTTTTTTTTGTGTTTTTTTTTTTTTTTTGTGTTTTTTTTTTTTTTTCCCTCTGTGTTTTTTTTTCAATTACTGCTCCTTGATTCGTGTAAGTCCCCCGTACCTCTATAGCATCTTAGCTGGCTCACATGTGCTGTTCGGCCTCTCCTCCCCCCGTCATGTTTCAACTCGACGATAACTGGCGAAACAAACTTATGGACCCGGTATGGGCCATCAATTTCGGGGCCAGTTTTGCAGCAAAATTGCCGGCGGCGTTCGAAAGATGGTGCTCTTTCACTAAAACCAATTCACCTTCCTTGGGTTTCCATTGCCTTCGCCTTAGGTTATAATGACGGGCCTGGTCTTTGGCGGCCTTTTGAAGATTTTTCCGCACCATACCAAAGATCTCTTGCATGAGTTTGGCCTTTTCCTCAGGACTCCGCGTTGTGGCCCCAGTACCTCTTGTCACCTCATCATACAATGCTGCTGGTAGCCTAGGTTCACGGCCTTGTACCAGAAATGCGGGGCTGTATTGCGTCGAGTCCGATTTGGCGGTATTCATGGCCAACTGGATCTCCGGTAGCGCCTCGTCCCAAGTTTTCTGGTTAGCACCAGCATATTGGGCGATCATTGTCTTGACGGTTCGGTTAACCCTTTCCGTCGGGTTTTCTTGCGGGGTGTACGGGGCGGTTAATTGGTGTTTAACTCCCAGGTTGTGCAAATAGTTACGGAACATCTTGCATGTAAACTGGGCACCGTTGTCCGTGATAAGCAATTTTGGCACTCCGAAATTAGCCAGGATCCTTTCGCGGAATGCTTTCCGTAGGCTGTCGCCCGTAGCTCGTCTTAGCGGTATAAATTCGGACCACTTTGAAAATTTATCAGTAAAAACCAGTAGCATGGAGTGGCCGTGCTTCGACCTCGGCAATGGACCAACAAAATCAGCGCTCACTATAGCCCATGGTTCGTCTGCGATTCGGGTGAGCATTTGGCCCGCGGGTAGTTGTTGAGACGGTTTGTATCTTTGGCAGATTTGACAGTTGCGTACGTATTCTTTGATATCTTTAAACATACCTGGCCAATGGTAGCGATTGGAAACTCTTGCTACAGTCTTCCTTATACCAAGATGACCAGCCGTTGGGGAATCGTGGTTCTCTTCCAACACTCTTCTACGTTGGAACACTGGGACACATAACTTCCACGGGGCACACTCTTCGTCTTCGTCTGCTGTTGGAATATGGCGATATAGCTGACCATTTACCGTTGTATAATCGGGAAATTTCTCGGGGAACTTGGCCACTTCCTCACATCGATTTTTTCCACCAAGTACACTCTTTGGGCATCTCCTGGACTGACTGACACACTTCAACGGGTTGTCGAGACAGGGCGTCAGCGACAACGTTCAACTTCCCTCGCCGGTACTGCACATCGAAGCTGTATTGTTGCAGCTCTAGCGCCCATCTGGCCACTCTTCCTGAAGGACTCTCTATAGAATTGAGCCACTTTAAGGAAAGATGATCGGTCACCACTGAAAAATGATAACCTTCTAGGTACGGGCGTAGCTTTCTTACGGCCCATACGATCGCCAGACACTCCTTTTCCGTCGGTGAATAGTTCATCTCGGCCTGGTTTAACCTCCGACTGGCGTAAGCAATCACCCGCTCTTGGCCATCCAGTTCTTGGGTGAGTACAGCCCCTAAGCCGTAATCACACGCATCTGTTTGAAGAGTAAATTTTTGCGAAAAATCGGGGCACGCCAGCACAGGAGCCTCGGTCAGATGCCGTTTCAGTTGCTCAAACGCTTGCTGTTGTTCTTGGTTCCATCGGAAATGCTTGCCTTTTTTAAGCAGTGATGTCAGGGGATGCACTATCTTCGAAAACTCCGGAACGAAGCGTCTGTACCACGATGCGATACCGAGGCAGCGTCGCAACTCTCGAACATTTTGAGGGGGTTGAAGTTCACGGATTGCAGAAATCTTATCGGGGTCGGTGTGAATACCCCCTTCGTTGACTACATGACCCAAATATTTGATCTCTTTTTCAAAAAACTTACACTTCTCTCGATTTATTTTCAGCCTGGCATCTCTTAGTCGTCTAAATACCTCTCTCAAGTTCACCATATGCTCCTCTAACGTCCCTCCAAGTACAACAATATCGTCCAGGTAGGCGAATGCGTGTGGTTCCATTTCAGGCCCGATCACTCGGTCCAATGTTCTTTGGAAGGTGGCGGGCGCTGACGTTAGCCCAAAAGGCATCACCTTCCACTGGAACAAACCCTTTCCGGCCACGGTGAAGGCAGTGTATGCTTTGCTATCTTCATCCATCGGTATTTGCCAGTACCCGTTCTTTAGATCGATACTGCTGATGAATTTAGCGTTTCGCAGTCGATCCAGGATGTGGTTTATTCTGGGTAATGGGTAGGCATCGGCCACGGTTCGGCCGTTCAGTAGCCGGTAGTCTATGCAGAGCCTGTAAGTGCCATTCTTCTTCGGGGCCATCACTATTGGAGCGCTGTAGGGACTTTTTGACGGCTCGATGCAACCATTGCGGAGTAATTCGTCCACCTCTTCGTTTATTCGTCTTTGCATTTCGGGATTTCGTTGCGTGTACCTTTGTCTTACCGGTCTGTCATCTTTGAGAACGATTTTGTGTTTCGCCAAAGGGGTTGGCCCTTCTATGCCTTCAAACTTTGCCAGTTCGTCTCGGAGAAATGCTTCTATCCGCTGCTCGTCAGTTGGGGCCCCCACTTGTATCTCCGGCTCCTCGGTCTTCACCACCGCACACTGCACCTGCTCAACTGGCCCCAGCCGTATCATCTGGTTACCGATACGGATTTCAGCTCTGACCGCTCGCAGAAAATCGAGACCCAGAAGCGCGTTATCGAGCATGTTGGGCATGACTCCCATATCTAGCTTGCATAATTCACCGCCAAAGCTAACGTTAGCTTTGACCTCTTCTCTTAGTTCCACCGGGGTGCCGTCTGCCAGACTTACGGTGTTCTCCACTCTGGTCACCTCGTGTTGTTCCCGAAGTTCCTCTGCCAATCCTTCGCTTACGTAGCTTTTTGATGCACCGGTATCGATGGTTACTTCTGTTTGCTGCTCGCCAAGTTTTACGGTGGCCAGCAGCCGGTGTTCGGTTTGTCGAAATGAATTTACTGTGGCAAGGGCTGCTGATCCCGGGCCGCGGGTTCCCCTTGCTGTTGGCGCGGTCCCGTGAAGTTTCCCGAACGTCTTGGGCAGCAGTCCCTGGTTCTGATTCCCGGTCGGCCGCATTCCCAGCAAAACAGCACACTCGGGTTTTGGCAGAAACGGAAACCATGACCGTCCTGACCACATCTTCTACACGCTGTCCGCGGATTTATGACTGCCTTGGGATCACTGTGTACCACCTGTCGGGTACGGTCATCTCGTCGGGGCGGTTGCTGGCGGTTGTCTCGGTAGTTGTGGCTTACCTCGGGGTGATTCGCTCTCAGACATTCGTATTCCTCGGCCATCTTTATCAGCTCGTCTAGATTGTTAAAATCCTTTCTCCTTATATACATCTGATAATCGACGTGTGCATTGCGGAAAATACGGTCCAGCTGTTTTTCTCTCGTGTAGTTGGCGTGACGCATCATGTTCTGCATGGCGATGACATAATCCTTGAAACTTTCCCGGACCCTTTGTTGCCGTTTGCGTATGTCGTCGTCCAGATCCTCAAAGTATCTGGTGGGAAGGAAAAATGCCAGGAAGTCTTCACGGAAGCTGACCCACGTCTGCCAGTGCTGGTTGTTGTTTCGGTACCACATCAGAGCCCCGTCTTTTAGTAATTCCGGCATCGTTCTTGGCATCATATTCAAATCCAAGCCGTACGCCTCCGCCAACTCCTCTACTCGCTCAATAAAGTCTATCGGATCTTTACCTCCACTGAACTTTATCGACCACTTGCGCACGTTGTCTATCACTGTTGCGTAGGAAATTTCGTGGGATCGTGGCTGGCTTGCTGCGGGTAGAAAATTCATTGGGAGTAGTGTTGGGTTTGTGGGACCGGCCGGTGTGGGTAACGTGGGAACCGTCAATCTTGTTCCCTCGGTGTGGTTGTTTGCCGGTGGTACACCCTCTGCTGCACCCTGATGACTCGGGGAAGCCGCTCTACTGTACTGCTGCTCACATTCTTCTAACTTCGCTATCACGCTGTCCTTATGCTCACCTTGATTAATAAACGCAGCCAGTCGCTTCCGCATTTCTTCCACTGTGCCACTCGCCTCTAGCCCAAATTCCGTGGAAACCTGTATTAAGGTCTCCCGACGGAGAGAGTAGACCCAATTGCTACGTACCATTTTTCTTCCCCTGAGGGTGTTGTTGTTTACTTTGTTGAATCTCTATTGCTGACCACGTGGAATACCCTGATTACTTCGTTGATGACCACTTTGTTGCTTACGCTGTTGTTACGTCCCTGATGACTTTGTTGGTTACCTTATTGATAACTTTGTTGACCACTTTTGCTGATGACTCCGATCTTCACTGGGTCCTTCTGCTGCTGCCTTCCTGAATTAGTATGTTTGTGGAAAATATGTCCCTGCTCGGGCGCCAAATGTAAGGAACCTCCGGTTAATCCGGGTTTGAAGCTGGGGCAAGCTCAGCTCAGTCCAGGGGTCCTTGCACTAAATTTATTTAATGAGACACTTCCACTGGTAGTTTTATACTAAGTTCTATTTTTTTTATTTTTAATTTGTTTTATATTACAACTTTTCACTAATTTACTTTAAGTACACTTGTTCACTATGTTCACTTTGCACTGCAGGTGCTACTCGTTTACCGGCTATCGGACTAAGAGACCCTCTTCCATTAAAGTGCCGGTTTATATACTCCCATCCTACTGCGTGGGTGTAGCTTAGTCCTCAACACGTTTTCATCCTGGTTTGAACGCCTAGCGGTATCTTGTTTACCAACTAGCCCGCATAGTTGTTTACGAACTAGAGTTGTTTACGAACTACGTGTTGGCTGTGTGCTCGTTATTGTTGTGGGTTGTGTCGTAAGTTGTCTCTGGTGTTGGTTGTGTTTGGTTGTTGCCTAGGTTATCTCTTTGTAGCTTTCTCATTGGATGTAGTTCTCTCTTGTAGTTTCTCCCTCTTGTGGTTTCTCTCTCTTTTGTAGTTTCTCTCTCTTTTGTAGTTTCTCTCTCTCTTGTAGTTTCTCTCTCTTGTAGTTTCTCTCTCTCTTGTAGTTACTCGCTCTCTTGTAGTTCACTCTCTCCTGTAGTTATCTCTCTGTGCAATTTCACTCTCTCCTGTAGTTATCTCTCTTTGTAGTTTCTCTACCGCGGGTCCCCTCCTTGATGGGGTGATGGATGAAAATCTATCCCCAGTATGACGAATAACAATCCATAACCGCTTTTTGATAGATGGGCATCTATTCCCAATGTGATGGATGGAAATCCGTCCCCAGGTGTGACGGATGGAAATCCGTCCCCAGTTGATAGATGGGAATCTATCCCCAGTTTGATAGATGGGAATCTATCCCCCGTTTGATGGATGGGAATCCGTCCCCAAGTGTGATGGATGGGAATCCGTCCCCAGTTGATAGATGAGGATCTATCCCCAAATGTGATGGATGGAAATCCGTCCCCAGTTGATAGATGGGAATCTATCCCCAGTTTGATAGATGGGCAACTATCCCCAGTTTGATGGATGGAAATCCGTCCCCAAGTGTGATGGATGGAAATCCGTCCCCAGCTGATAGATGGGAATCTATCCCCGATTTGATAGATGGGAATCTATCCCCAGTTTGATAGATGGTAATCTATCCCCAGTTTGATAGATGGGAATCTATCCCCAGTTTGATAGATGGGAATCTATCCCCGGTTTGATAGATGGGAATCTATCCCCAGTTTGATAGATGGGCAACTATCCCCAGTTTGATGGATGGAAATCCGTCCCCAAGTGTGATGGATGGAAATCCGTCCCCAGCTGATAGATGGGAATCTATCCCCGGTTTGATAGATGGGAATCTATCCTCAGTTTGATAGATGGGAATCTATCCCCAGTTTGATAGATGGGAATCTATCCCCAGTTTGATAGATGGGAATCTATCCCCAGTTTGATAGATGGGAATCTATCCCCAAGTGCGACGGACGGGATCCGTGCCCCCCTTCATCAAACACACACAATGTCCAATTCAAAACTTTATTTACTATGTAATGTGTTTACAAATTTACCGTAAGATTTGTACCTCACAGTTGTTTTGAATGAAAAGCAACAAATGTGTTCAAAATTTGTTGATGATATCTAAGGGAGTATTTTTGTCTTTTATAAAAAGTAAAAAAAAAATTTTAATTCAAAATGGCAGATCCAATATATCGGCAAACAATTTAATTTTAGTCCGATTACACTAAAGTTTTGTGTTAATATGGTCTTGGGGTCACTGCTTTAAATTTTGCAGTTCGTTTTTGAAAATTGAAAACGGCGGGCAAAATAAATCCATCGAAGTTCTCAAAATATTTCTTACGAATGAGAGGTCTAAACTTTTGTCAAAATTGGGTACATACACTGGGTCGTTTTTTAAGGTCGATCGTTTCAAAAACGGTAATATAAGTTTTAAAATTCAAGATGGCGGATACAATATGACGGTAAAAAGTGTTGGTTTCAACAATCGATTTGAAATTTTATGTTAAAATAACAAAAAGCTAAATTTTTCGAATAGTAACCCTATATTCCTTATATTTCTATTTAAAAGTATTGCACTCTTATAGGCAATTGATGGCCAAACCTTTTTTGCTATGTTTGAAGCCCTTCATATTTCACCACCTTTCATCTCTCCACTATCCCCTTTCCAAAGAAAGCAACACAGTAATTAATAGGAAGAATTTCCTGAGTGTTGGTTCTCTTTAAAAAAAAAAAAAAAAAAAAAAAAAAAATTATTTTCGATTATGGTGTTTCATTTTCAGACATATTCAACCATTTATTGATACACCGAATGTTTTTTAAAAAATATGTTAAAATTTTCAAATAATTTGATTAAAAATTCCCGGATTTTAATACATTTTAATAAAACGTATAATTCGGCAGAAAGTACTAGTATTCGGCATTCGGCCGAAGAGCTAAAACATGCGGAATACCGAATAGTGACCAAATATTCGTGACATCTCTAATAAAAATTCTCTGATTTGAACACAGATTTATATAATGAAAAACTTGGTCATATAGGCAAAAAAAAAATCTGTCGAAAAGCCGAATACCGAATCGTGACCGAATTTTCGCGAAATCTCTGCAAATTATGCAATAATTACGATATTAAAAAAAAAAACAGTGCAAACAAATTTCAGTCATGATAAATCACTTAGGAATATTTACTTAAACAGCTCCAAGACGTAAGCGACACTTTTTTGTCCCGAAATATGTAAACAAACTGTAGTTTGTCCTACGGGAATTGGAGCTAACGTCTTTTTTGGTTTTTATGAAATTCGTAACGGTACTTCTTAGAGTTATGAAATTTTGAGAAATGATCAAATTTTGAGAATTCATCAAAAACCGAAAATCGTGTCTCTTACGTCTTTTTGGCGGTTAGGCTCGATATTTCTAATTTATTATTTTTTTTAGTAAACATATAGGAAACAATTTTTTTGTTTCGTAAGGTGTTTAGTAATAATATGTCATTATTTTGCGCAACAAACCCATACACAAGTAATGAGATTTATAATGACAATTGTAAGCACTTGTCAAATATGTACTTATATAACCACTTATATGGTAATACTTTTCTAGATTACGATATTAAGGACATTTTTAAATAAAAAAAATATTTTTTTTTTTTTTATTGAATTGTATGAAAAATCGCTAACATTATTTTTAAAATAGTTGTTATTCAATGAAGTAAATAATAATATTGTAATATATACATTAGGGTGTCTTGCTCAAGCTTAATTTGAATGCTTATGAGCAAGTATTTTGAGATTTTTTGAAGAGATTTAGAGAAGAGATTGGGGTTTTTGGACGTTTTCAAATTTTATTTATAACTTGGTCAATCCCCAAATTTTTGTAGCTTCTGAGTCAACATTTTGAAGAAAAATGTTTTAAACTTTATATTTATGTGCTTAAACCATGAGTTCCGGCAATGCTTTTGTGTATTTCTGTACCGTAAATTACTTTTTTTTTTTGTAATTTTGCATAAATTTGCAAATAACGCTTTATAACTTTTAAAATTTCTACGTAGATTGAAAAAACAAATGATTGCAGTTTAAAAGATAGCTAAATTCCAAATAATTTTGTCAAAATAAAATTTGAATTTGCTCTTACTGTTCCAGAGTTATACCTCTTTAAAACTTTGTTTGTACGCATTGTACAAAACTAATAATATTTATTATAAGCTCTTTGAAATCGGATTTGCCTTAATCTTTGAATTTTATGATTTTGCTTGTTTCGCGTACTAATCATTTTTGATATTCGTAATCTTGAGTGAAAAATAAAAACTAAATGCGATAAATCTCATAATTATGAGATTTTTCGAGTTTCGCGGACTCGCCTTTTTTAATATTTACGAAAAAATAAGTACTAAACTCGAAAAATCTCATAATTAAGAGTAGAAATGGGTACGTGAGTGAACTTATACTCTCACTTACTCACGTTCACGAAAGAAAAATTCCAATCACGCACGATATTTTTTACAAAATTATTTGGAATTGAATTGTTTTTTTAAACTGAATCCTTAGTTTTTTTCATTTTAGTAGATACTTTAAAAGTTATTAAGCGTTATATGCAAAATCTATTCAAAAATTACGAAAAAATTAAATACATGGTTCGCAAATGTACAAAAACATTGCCGATATTTATGGTTTATATATATAATAATAAAATTTCGATATTTTTCTTTAAAAATAAAAATTAGTGATATTGACAAAGTTATAAATAACGTCCAAAACCATGGAATTTTGGGAAAAATTGATTGCGCGACCTCTAAACCTCTTCCGAACAATCTGAAAAAAATTTCAAAAATACCTTATTAGTATTCAAATTAGACAACCATGAAACCCGAAAACAATACAGATAAAACATATAAAAATATATTTAAAAATATAAATATACCAAAATTTACCTAAAACCGCTATAACTTTAAGACTGCGTGGTCAAAAAATTTGTTTCATATTTTATTGAAAAGGTATTGAAAATATCTTTAATTTGATAGAAGCGTAAACATTTTTAAGATTTTGGTTGAAATCGGCAACACGAATACTAATTTTAGATGCGTTGGCTTGCACGATTTACTTTGGGATTCCCATTGGATATTGGGGCATACAAAATTAATTGTTTGAAAAACGTAATTATACATCTTGCAAATGAGATAATTCTAAAATACAAGAAAGAAATAAACAAAATATGGCTTCCCAGGTAAAAATTTTAATATGAAGTCTAATATAATTATATTTCATTTGATAAGTTCCCATATATAAACACATACATAAGATTTGTCTGTATTCGGGACATTAAATAATATCTAATTAGATATAAATATATCTGACTTTATAAAATTTTAGCCGATAGTAGGAATGGTTTCTGTAACTTGAAGTTATGCTTAAAGGTATTTAAGTTTTAAATTAAATTTACTAGAAATCAACAATTTAAAGACCCAAATATTTTAAAATTAAACATAACGACATTTTTAAAAATTATCCATTTTTAAAAATTATCCGGATTAAATTTAGTGTTTTAAAAATTAACCTATTTTTTATTTGAAATTATATAAAAGAATAAACTTAACATGATTTCGTTATAAAATGAATATGTTTATATGTGAAGCCATATGTAATAAAGTCTTAACTTGCAGATAACTTAATTTGATATTGAACTTTACCAAAATATCTATGGGATTATATATAATGCTACACTCACAAGAACTTTTCCATAAAAAATTAACAGTTATTTAAAAGTTTAATCGGTAAAGTTGTTTCAATGGAATATACAGTTAAATTAACAAGGAAATATGTTTTTTAACTTTCTGCCTGTTATTCAATAAACAAAATAAACAAAAAAAACGGACTTTCCGTAGTAGTTAAAATATTCAGTTAAAATTTTCTTTTTAAAACAAAAAGTTGTTATATTATATTGAGTATTGAAATAAACGAAAACAATCTATTGTTTTATAGATTTTGTCAGTTAATTTTTCAACAGTTGAAAATAAACTAAAAAATGCAATTGTTTTAAACGAAAAGTAAGTAGTCCTGTTTTTTAACTGATTTTCAGTTGATTTAATGTGTATTTTCAGTAGTCTTTACGGAAAAAATATTGTGAGTGTATATAAAATTATAAGGAAAATATTTTTAGTATGATGTCACATATAGTTTAATAAGAATTAGCATTGGACCATATACAATCATATCAATCACTTCATATATTTGGATTATTATTATATGGCTTATGTAGTTACATATCGAGTAAGGTTTGGAGACATATACTAATATCAAGTACCATATAAAAATTCTCTCAATAAAAAATAGCAGATGTATTTGTATAAGCCGTAATGTGACTTCATTCAAAGTCAGATATGACTTAATCATATTATATAGATATAACTATATTTACCCGGGTTAATATCATATAAAAACGTCTGCCTTTACAAAGCAAAAGGGAATATGAAAATAGTGCCTACCTGGGATACAAACATTTATTGTTTTGTATAGCAGCACCAAAGCGTATTTTCTGTCTCGTGTCTTTACAAAACTTCCTAAATTTTCAAAGTATTATTTATTTTAACATAATCATTAATTTACGAACTTTTTTTAAATTAGTTTATTTAATTTATTTATTGTATTAAGTATATTTTTTAATATTAACAATTTTATTTTCACACAATTTTTTTTGGCGTGCCTTTGTTCGATGTGTGGTATAGAAAATAAAAAATTAAATGCATGAAATCAACAGTGGTTGCATTTTTTTGTAAATCTTGTAATGATTGTATTTATTTGTATTTTTTCTTTTCTCTCTACTTCGTTTAGAAAAACATCTCGTCCTTTTTTATTCTCTGCGCTATGAATGTGCTCATTAGCACAATTTTGGTAGCAGAAACAATTAGTTGAACATAAGTTCAAAATCAGTTTGTTGCTTAAATCGTTTAACTAAAATTGTTGCTGAAAACTCAATTTTAGCAAAAAAATTTCTGAAAGTTAGTTAAATATTATAACTAGACATTTAACAATATTTTCAACTCATTTTTTTTTTTGAGTTAATGTATATTTAATGCAATCACAAAAAAAAATAATTTAAATTTCAGCAAAATAAGTTAACTAAAGTAAAATTTTATTCTGTTGATTTCAACATTTTGTGGATTTTCATTTGCATTGAATTAAGTGCCAGCAAAACATTTTGCTGAATTTACTAATTATTTGCAGATATTAGCAACTTTTCTGCAACCTTTTTTTTTTGCTAACTTTACGGAATTTTTTTTAAGTGTTACATTAAAACCATTTTTTTTTTCATTTTATTCACACTAAAAAAATTCAGTAAAGAAGTATAATGTGTATGTCGTATAACGAACTGTACCATAGGTAAAAGGACTCGACTGTTTATAAAGTTAAATATATTAAAAATAAAATACATTATATCATTTTATTAATTACTAGTGTCCGACCGAACAGTTCGGCCAGAAAATCCATTTGGTCTATATTCGGTATTTTAAAGCATTATGGATAAATTTGGCGGATGGAAAAATGTTTATTGGACTGATTAGATGCTATTTTGAGTGTCAAATTTGATGAAAAGTCTGTAGTTAAGCAATGAATTCACTGTTCGGCCAAATCGAAAATAGTTCGGCGGCCGCACTTTTAACTTTATAGCTAAACTTCGGCTTTTCTCTTAAATTTTATACACAAAATCGAATTAAATCGGCTCAACAAACATGTTTCCAATACCAAAATTTGTCATCATTGCCTCTAGATATCAAAAAACCGACAAAATATAGTTTTTTGGCCGAACTGTTCGGTCGGACACTATTAATTACACTCAGAGAAAAAAGTTTCATCATATTGATGAGATTGTTTCATAAATCGTTTGTCATATATTATTATATAAAAATTTCATTTTTATTTCATACCAACTGACTTAAGTCACTTAATATAATTATAATTAAGCGTCTATTAAAAAGTCTATTAAAACTATAAAAATTAGAAATTATTTCAAATTCAGAAACATCAACTTAATATTATTTGAAGTGTTTTTAATTTTAAATAAATTGTTTGATTATAATATGAAACGTTTATAAAAAGTTTCAGAATAATTATGAAACATTTAATAAAAATTTATAAAACTTTCATAAAAATTTGAGAAACTGCTTGATCCCATTTATGAAATATTTAATAACATTTATGACTCATTTCATAAAAAGTTATGAAACTTCATAATATTTATGAAACATTTCATAAATATGAAGAAGCGCGTCATCAATTTGGCCTCTTATGAAGCGTTACATTGGACGAAAATCAATGAAGGTTTTCATCATATTTATAAAGTTGAGATTTTATTCGTTCGGTTTGAGATCATGACAAATTTTTCTCTAAATTAATAGAAAAATTATAATTTTTATATGATAATTTACTTTGACTATTAGAAAAAACACAGAAAAAGTTATTATTGTGTTTTTTCTAATAGTCAAATTAAATTATCATATAAAAATTATAATTTTTCTGTTAATTTAGAGAAAAATTTGTCATGATCTCAAACCGAACGAATAAAATCTCACACATAAACTTATAGATCAACGATAAAATTCACTATTTATGAAGTTTATCATAAATATGATGAAGCTTTTCCCTGAGTGTATAAATTATACCCTGTTAAAAACTTCCGATGATATCTAACTACATATGGTACATAAGTATGTGTAAATATGTATAGGAACATACTTATTCATATTTCTTTATATATAACGGCAAATTTGAAATTGTTAAGGAACTGAAAGTTATACATAATTATGTCCAAACAAATATAGTACTACACTAATCATATTTGTCTATGTAAAATTATATTATTTTCTATATAACTTTTTTACTCGGGTTTTTTTTTATAATGTTAAAGAATTTTTGAAACGGTCTCATCAAAATAGTTAAACAAATATTTTTTTTCAAATACTTTTTCAATTTAAATTTTTTTTGTCATGATTGTAGTCAAGACGTTGAATTATTTTAAGTGTTTTATTCCACTTTATTATTTTTATCCAGTGAAAACCGTCCGGGCAATGAGGGGTCAATTGCCCTTAAAAGGCAAATCCCGTGACTGGTTAAAATATCAGTCTTCCCGGGTTTTGATTTTTCCTATATTTAGGAGATAGATATCATTTAAAAGATATTAGTTCACGTTATTACACAGCTAAGAAATTCATGTCACTTATACTCTACAACATATTCAAGTTTCTTTAAGATCTGCCGGTCCGATCAAGAAGACCTTCCTCGTTAGACTGAATTGATTTTGGCACCTCGAATAGGCCCTAAATTTTATATGTATTTATTTTAAGTATTAAAGTATTTATTTAAGGCAGATTTAAACATTAATCTAACATTGTGTTGAATTTTGGCACTGCTTCTAAAAAATTTATCAAATATCAAACAGGTCTCCAATTGCAGTTTACGACCTTTTACATGTGTACTATTTAAGTAGCACCATGTGTGCATGCGTTTAAATTGAGATATATGAATTTCTGTTTTCAATAAACTTATATATAGCTCACATCAATATATAATAAAGATATTATAACAGCCATAACATATACATATACACTATGTTCAAAAATTATTTGGAATTTACAAAAATTCATTACATTGCAAATGGGCCGATCCCGTGCCCCAAGGTGGCGGTGACAGCTGCGTTATCGGACTTTTTATATAAAAAGGACACGTCACTTTAACATGACATTGCCATTGGAGATTACCGACTTAAAGGAAAGTATAACAAGTCCTATATTATATAATTTTAACCTGCCACCTAACTTACCTAAAAGAGACTGACACAGAAGCAGTCACATATTGCATCTTTTGTGATATGTCATCCAACTATCGAAACTTGACTGAAACCAGTCACATTATACCTAACTTTTGACATATCAAAAAAAAATTACATGGAACAGATGATAATCGTTATTTTCAAAATTTATTAAAAAATTGCGAAAAAGTAATATATTGTACACTCAGCATTATATTCATAATTTTTTTTAAATACACTTACAATATAAATAAATATTAATGCCTATTAAATTTAATCGAGTGGGTGTCTGAGCCTTTTCCTACATTGCAATGTACCAATGCATGAACCAATGCATTGGTTCGAAAAAGGCAACATTACTATCAAAATTTTTGTTTTCTCGAGTACATGAAAAATATGTTAAGAAAAATCTGAATTTCATTAGTTTTAGACATGTTTCCATACAAAAATGAATTAACAATGAAAATGAAAATTATTTAAGTTTGAGGCCATACTCTATATTTCTTTATTATGATATTGTCCTAACAAATAATCTATAGAATTTTTGTTTTCAAATTTATTATTTGACCCTTTCAGGAATGCGTTGATAGATCTATTTTGGGAATTTTCTAGGTTCCCATCATCAGAACACGTTTTGAAAGCGGTAACAATCCCATGCCAAATATCAAACATTCATATAAACTAGTTTACTCACTACATGAGAACTTATATATATGTATGAGCTTGACGTAAAAGATTGTCACCCTTGATCAAAAATGAATTGAAAACTTGTTTTTGTGTGTATGTCTTACCTTTGATAAATATTCAATACACATTTTTGTTTCTTTTCCTTTTGATTTGTACATTTGTTTTTTAAAAACAAAATGTACAAGGGAAGTAGTAAACAAGACCATATGTCCATGTCTTTTATACAAGTTTGATATAATTTTTATTAAAAATAAAAATTATGTTTTTTTCGACCTTTAATTGTACAATGAAAATTATTCATTGTTTTAAAAATTAATCTATAGAGTTTTTGTTTTCAAAATTTATTAATTGACCACTTCCAGGAATGTGTTGATAGATCTATTTTGGGAATTTCCTAGGTTCCCAACATTAGAACACGTTTTGAAAGAGACCTCGAACCATGGGTCGAAAAAACATAATTTTTATTTTTAATAAATATTATGTCAAACTTAAAATGAATTAACTTTAGCCCACCTTTTCGCTCTTAACCGTTAGATTATGCCGCTAAAAAATACGTGTATTTTTTTTTCACATATCCAAATTTTATTAAAATTGGAGAGAACCGATTTTGAGAATCCCCTTGTTAGTTTCCGAGAGGAAGACTTTACTCTGCCCAAAAGCAGTCCAAATTTTCTGGTGTTTTTAAAAATTCGTCAAACAAAAAATAATTCATACGATCTTTACGGTTTAAGCAGCAATGTAACCTTGAAGTCTAGCACTTCAAAACTGCATTTAAGGTACTGCGAAAAAATTAAAATTGTACAATTTTTAATAAGTTTATATAGTTTCAACCCTTCTGTTGTGTAAGACGTATATACACGTTTTTTCGTTGTTGCGTAAGATGTATATATACGTTCAGCTCAAATAAGTTCAGCAATTCGGAATGAAATCGGTGGCGTAAGTAGCTGCATTTTGGATTTATTAGCATTTTGATCAAAATCATATTCTGTTGCGTAAGACGTATATATACGTCCAAGTTGCAAACTTTACTAAAGGCTACCAAAAATAGTTTTCTCAAAAAAAAAATTAGATTATAAAACAATTATATTGTTTGAGAAGCAGCACTCAAGATTTATTATCATTTTTATCAAATCCCCTTTTCTGTATGCGGCCATAATTATGGCTGTCAACAAGCATTTGTTTGTAAAAATTTTTTATGTATCTAATTTGTTTAGCTATCAAACATACTCTGTTTGCGTAAGATGTATATATACGTCCTAATTGGAAACCTTAATTATGACTGAGAAATATATTTTTTGTACAAAAATGTATTGAATCTAATTTGTTTAGCTATTTTCTATATTTATACAACACATTGATTATTTTAGAAGCTGCGGTCATGACTGATTTGTAAGACGTAACTATTCGTCCAAATTACAGTCTGTCTATGAGAACAATTTACTGAGTTTTGAAATTACTGAATATTAGTCTATTTGTTATAAATTTTCTGAGATGAAAAAAAAAACCCAGCAAAATTGCTGGAGTTAAATAATTATATAGCATTAACTCAACATGGTATAGCTATCTAAACAAACCAAATGTATCGCTTCGATCTAAATGGATAATCTTTCAGGCTGTTTGCAGAGCTATACAAGCTTATGGAGAGCAAATTTGGGGATTTTCCTCATTCGAAATCGTTAACAAACTGCAAAGGTACTTTTTAAAGCGAGTTCTTAAACTTCCCGACAACATTCCTAATTATGCACTGGCTTTAGAAACCGGAACTGAAGAGAGCCATTTTTACACCTTGAGCTTACATCTTAACTATATTGGAAATGTTCTATATAACTATAATGCAGAAAGACTGCCACACAAACTCTCTAAATTAATTCTACAGAAAACATTGTTCTGGGCTAAAGATATAAATAAAATTGGTGAAGAGGTGAACGTTTGCTTTAGTACAGGGTTGTGTAAGTCTGAGTGGATTGCGATAAGCTGTGAATTTGTATCTAAACTTAAGGAAAAAAACCATAATAAATTTGTGGAAAGTGCAACAAGGAGCGAAACTCGTATTTATAAACATTTAAATCCTGTTATGGGTTTTGGTTCCATAATAGAAGAAAATCTTAAAGCAGCCGAAATATCAGCATTACTCAAAGCCCGTGCTGATGCATTGCCACTTAAGAAAAGCCGTTTTAATAACAACACAGGCAACGTTTGCAGCCTGTGTAATACTGGAGAAGAAGAGGATATAACACATTTTATGGGACAATGTCCAGTACTTAGAGAGTTTAGGGTAAGGTTTACCGGTAAAACACACTTTGAAAGAGAATATTTGATTAATTTATTAAATGGAGCCACATGTAGTTGGAAAAATCTAGCAAACTTTATAGAAGTTGCATTAAAATATAGAAAAAATTTGCTTACGGAATATAATAATTAAATATTAAAATTATATCAATAGTTTAAATTCAAAAGAATTAAAAGAATATCATATATTTATTGTTAAAACACGTTTTGAAATTGAAATGTAGTATTATAGGCTGACGACTTTATGTCAGAGCCTTTAAAACCTTCATTTTTAAATTTTTTTTATTAATAAAATTTTCTAATCTAAATCTAATCTAATCTGATCTAATCTAATCGAAATAATTATTTTTGTTTGACATAAATTTAGAAATTTATTTTTTAAAAGCCTAACTCTTAACCAACAATTGCACATACGTTTCGTACTATTCGGTCCATTAGTTAAGAAACTCTAAATTATGGGATCCGTTTTCTTTGTTAACAAAAATGTGAATTTTTTTATGCACAAAAAATGTTTTTCTCTATGGGTCAATATCGACCCCGAGGGAGGAAAGTGTAAGTTTTTTTTTTTAGGATGATATGAAGTATAATTAACAATACTTACCTAAAATAACCAAAGTTTAGGGCCTATTTTTATAAATATCAAGTTTATATGGAAATGCTATATGTGATTGAAATTAAACTATGGTTATTTTTAGAAAAGTTTATCGTCCTTAGAGGTGTTTTTTTTTCTATATCCAATAGTTTTCTGTACTCTAAGATTGCTCTTGTTTCCTTTCATATCAAAAATTTCGTTAGTTATTGAACATTGTGTTGAGTGTAGAATGCAACTTGGTTTTTTCGTATTTTTTATTTGGGAGTTTTTGGAACCGAACATAAATGTAACAACTAGCAATAAAAATCATATGTGGTGTTTTTCTTTCAAAATCGTTTTTCTTTCTTGTTGCTTAATCGTAATGTTGGAATGTAATGGAATGGAAGTAACTCTAATGGAAACTGAATGTGTGGTTTTACATTATTTTTGAGTAAATGCAGACCTTGAAATGAGTTAAAGCTTATCTACAGGGAATGAGGAATCAATGACTGGTTACAGCAGGACTTATAACAGAACTTGTAAACTGATAAATTTAAGACAGCTGGCCCGTTAACTGATTAAAAGAAGATATAACATTTTACGAGATCTGACAGTTTTATTTTATATTCGGAATATTAAAAAAACTAACATTTGTGACACTACTCGCAGGCCGAAAAAAAACTGGCTTTAATACACATATTTTTTCATATACCCAGTCAGAAACTGTCAGTGGTACTAAAAATCCAGCAATGCCATAAAACTGGCTAACGAGGAATTGTAAATAAACTACTTGCTTAAGTTTTTGCCAGTATTTCTTTTACAATAAATTCAGTGGTCTACAGAAAAAATCATTGGCTGAGACCACTATGCCAATGTTGGGAAAAAGTGTTTTTCCCAGTGCTATCCAGTCAGAAATTACCAACAGCTCAAAAGTCTAACCACTGAAATAGCATTTATTTTAAAAAATTATGACGATGATGATGAAAGTTTGTAGTCGGAAGGTTGTATTGTAACTATATTGCCCTGATGAACAGTTTATGCATATAATGATTTTTTTTCAATGACCAATATCCTAATGAACATATTTGTACAAAAATATAAACTTTTATTGTATTATCAAATTTTTTTAAAAATGTGTAAATTGTAGTGTACAAAGGTAGTGAAAGGGTTAATAACAATCAATGTGAAAGCGGTAATAACAATCAATGTAAATTTAAACCAATGAAATGGAGGCTCTAACTTTTCTAAAACTTCGGATTCTGATGAGATCTTTAGCCAGATCGAAATACTAGTATCAACCTAGCTAATATGTTTGATTCGTTTATTTTTGTAAATATACGGAGGTTGAAAGCTCATTATAAATTGAAAATAACATAAAAATAATCTGGATCTATATAAAAACAAAAACCTAATATAACTGTAAAAAATATTACTTGAGCCAGAGTACAAACTAAATTTTTTTTTTATATAAATAGAACATTTTTGGTCTTCAAAGTTTAGTAACGTCATGATGCTTGTTAGGAAAGGACCTAACCGCGTGCTTGATAACTAAGAAGACAAGAATGGAGCAAAATTGATTATTAACCCTTAAATGCTCAACAGCTTCGATTTGAATAAAATTGTGTTTTTATGATATGAAATGCTAACTAAAAAAAACTGCGTACCAAGATTTTTCAAATAATTTTTTTTACGCTTTTTATAAGCAAAAATCCAAAATTTTAAATTGCCCGTTACACAAAAACGGAGTGACTTAGGAACTAAAAAGATATATCATTCAAAAGCTTATATTTGCCTCTTAACACTAATGCCTTTTATTTAAACTTTCTAAAATTACATGTGCCCTTTTTTCGATATCATAAAAAACGCAATTCTTGAGTTTTTAATTAATTTTGAAGTTTTTAATTTTTTTTACTTTGATGGTTAATAAAAGGTACGATTCTAAATATTTATTTATAAATGTATTTTATTAAAGAGCGCTTGAGAGTTCTTAACACACTAGTGAAGTTTTCATTTCGATTAAGATTAAAATAAAGTCGTAGGAAATTTTTGAATGGTTGTATCTATAAAGATACTGTGAGCATTTAAGGGTTAATAGGTTTTTTGTTAAAGTTCTGCCTATTATGGAGGCTCTAATTTTTCTAAAACTTCGGGTTCTGATGAGATCTTTAGCCAGATCGAAATACTAGTATTAACCTAGCTAATATGTTTCATTTGCTTTATTTTTGTAAATATACGGAGGTTGAAAGCTCGATATAAATTGAAAATAAAAGGATGTTCAATTGCACTTATTTTTATTTATTTTTTAATAAAAAAAAAAATCATGTTTGAACACACGAACTTGGTCATGCCCAGCTGACGATCAACCCCTGAGCTATCGCTTGATATACATACATGATAGTTGACTTTTAGCAGACTTATTCTTGTTTGATGATATATTTACTATAAACAAATAACTGCATGCATGCATACATTTGTTTTTACATAAAGTTGTTTGTATTTAGCAAGAATTTATCAATATACATACATAGATTTTTCTAAAGCTTTGATATATGTTTTTTTTTTCAAGCAATTTTATATAGTTTTTCTCTAAATGTTTTAAATATAAATATAATACTCGTAATGTTTTGATCTTTTATTTTTCGATCTTTTATCATGAATTATGATGTGAGCAAGATTATTCAAGTTCAAGATCATTTGTTTTTTGTTAAACAAAAAATCGTGCAATGTTTATTTATTAATTAAAAATGTCTTCATCCTCTAATTTAATGCAGACTTTATCTACTGACAGGTTCTTACATATTTAATTGCGCGTCATCGAAAATCTGCATAGGACCAATGTGGAAGGGTAGAAGATTTACCCAAATAATAATTTTTGAAGGAGAAAGATCAACGCTTTACACAAAACAAAAAAAAATTTCGCGAAAAAAAATCGCCAAAAAAAATTTTGCGGAAAAAAATTTCACGAAAAAAATTACAGCTTCTTTAATGTTGTACATATTTAATCAAATTTGATAAATTTACAATTAAAAATGATCCCAGAAGTATAAAAATATAATTTTTTTTGGTAATTTAGCGTCAAAATTTTTAATCGTGAATACGAGCTCTAACTCTTTGAATTCAGCGTACTCGAATTAGCTTTACCGGTAGGGTGCCCAGCTTGTTAAACGTTGCGACTAGCACGTGTACTTAATGAAAAATTAATTGAATATTTAAAGAAAAATTAAAAATTAATTTAAAGAAAAAAAAAAAAAAAAAACAATTTAGTAGCAAAATTATTCTAAAATTTCTATAGAAAATCAACCCGTATCCAACGCTCTCTTCGAATGACCGGGACTGATTTTAATAAAGTACTGACTGATTTTAATAAAGTAGTTTTAATTAAATTTTAATGTTAATTTGTTTTGTTTAATGTATTCTCTGCATAAGTTTTGTATAATTAACACAAACTTTTGTTTTGATATACTAAAAAATATGCATTAGAAATACCTATTTAAAACTGTTTCTCTTAAAATTTAAAAGATAAAATTTAACAGATGTTGAGTTGTTTGATAAAATAACTGGAATTAACTTTTTTAAGTTTATTTAATATATACAGTCAAGGAATAAAGTCTACATACACCTTACGGATTTGAAGTTCATGTTTTTCAATTAGTAGCAATAATGTTTAAGGCATTTAAAATAAGGATTATTTGAAGGAAAAAAAAAATATTAAAAAAAAAAAACATAGAAATTTTTAGGAAAAAACATAATTATTAGCGGGAAAAAAGTCTACATACAGCGTGACAACTCCTTACATCTTATGGAGAAATTGCTAAGACAGTTAAATTAAGTCGTGATACTTGTACAGACGATCATTAGAAATTATAATAATACCAATAGTTCCGAAAGTAAGCCACGATCTGGCAGACCTAAGAAGCTTTCGAGAAGCGATGTTAGCAGTTATATTCAAGTAGTCAACCAGGATCCGAAAATAAGTGCTTCAAAATTGGCGGAACACATCGAGAAATGTTCCAATATAATTGTTACTCCACGAACAATAATAAATGTTTTACATGACAATGGATTTAATAGCAGAGTGGCACGCAAAAAACACTAATTTCAGCGAGGAATCGTAAACTTCGCCTTGAGTTTGCTAAAGCACATCTTGACAAGGATATGGGTTTTTGGAAGGGTGTTATATATTTACCGACGAAAGTAAGTATTACATTTTAGAAGTGATGGTCGATTAAAAGTTTGGCGAAAACCAAACACAGCACTTGATCCAAAGAATATAATACCTACTGACTAACTTGGTGGTGGTAACGTTTTGGTTTGGGGCGCCATTGCGTCATCTGGAGTTGGTCGTTTGGTTTTTGTCGAGGGTAATATGGACCGTTATCAATATAAGAACATATTGGAACATAATCTGCAGTCATCTGTTGATAGCTTGGGCCTGGGAAATCAATGGATTTTCCAACAAGATAACCACCCTAAGCATACTGCACACGTTGTTCGAGACTGGCTTCTATACTATGCCCCAAGACAGCTCAATTCACCACCCCAGTCTCCAGACTTAAACCCAATAGAGCACATATGGGACGTTTTGGAAAAATCGGTACGAAAATATAACATTAGTAGCCGTGAAACATTGAAAACCGCCCTTAAACGTGCATGGGCCGAAATAATACCCGATATTACGGAAAATTTGGTAAGATCAATGCCCCGTCGTCTTCAAGCAGTTATTGATGCTCAAGGTGGACCAAATACTAAAAGTTAAAATTTTTTTATTTTTTTTACATAACATTTTAATTTTTGTAGGTGTATGTAGATTTTTTTCAAATGAATTTTTAATGTTTTTGTTATTATTGTTTTTATTATGTAAAAGAATTACTTTTTTATTTTATAAATAAACTTATTTGTTAATGCCTTAAATATTGCCAAAAATATATTTTTTAATTTTCTTTACAAACTCTATAAAATCCCTAAATCAAAGGGTGTATGTAGACTTTTTTCCTTGAGTGTAAATGTTAAAATCATTTTGTAACATAGATATTATTTTAAGGGCCATTATTACAACTTGCCTTTAAAGTAAATGTTAGTAAAAAGTAACTTTAGCTAAAATAAGAAATAAAGTGAGCTATAATGTTTTTCGTTATTACAACTTCCCAATAAAATAAAATTAATATTTTTGATAATGTGGCAGCACCAAACTAAAAACCGATTATTGGTTTATGAATTGGTTTATAAATATACGTAGTGGCAACGTACTTTTATTTATTTGTTTACAAACAAACAATAATTTGTGAAATTCGGTTGTGAAATTCGGTATTTTTTTCTTTTTCTTTATAGAGCAGAAAATGTGGTAACTTTAAACACATAAACCTTACGTTTAAAGTTAAAGGCAATAATGTCTTCCCTTTAGCTTATGGGTCACTTTTAGCTTAAAGTATACTTATAATAACGAAAAACTAATAATCTGTCAGATCACATCCGAACTTTAGCTATTGGCAAGTTGTAATAATGGCCCTAAGAGTAATTTTTCTGTTTGAAATTTTTTTTTATATTACCATAAAATTTTATTTAACAAAACTAAAAAAAATAGTTAAAAAAAAATCAAATATTTTCTAAAAAAAATGTTTTATTTTACCATAAAAATTAAAAAAGTAAATAATTGTATAAAAAAGCAAAAACATGTCATTGGCGGTTCCGGGAATTGAACCTGGAACCCTTTAATTGATGGTATCTCATATGCAAAAGACCATCACCGTTCCATGCAACCCCCATACGAAATATTAACATCTTGTCAGTCGTGAAAAAGCACTCCAATTTGGCATATTTTTATTACACACCACTTCTTGTTGATGTAATGAAACAAGTCATTCATTTAGAAGTTGTTCCATTTATTTTTTTTATTTATATATTGGAAACAAAAAATCGATAAAGCTTTTTTTTTTGCACTAAACTTGGAGCTACGGAAATGCTATCGAAAAATAAAATTAATATAAACAAATTTTTAAGATTTCTGCACAATATTTAACTTTAAAAGCGTACGAATGTCACGTTAAGAACACTGCACGCTGAAAAAAACTCCCTGCTGGAATAACAAATGCTGGTAATATACTTTTGTTTGGAAAACATTTCCGTTTCCCATGTTTCTAATATGACATGTTTGCTTACAAATATAATTATGTTTGCCAGTAAACATATATTTGTTTGGAACTAGTGAAAAACGTCTACCTGCAAACATATATATGTTTGGCTGCAAATATATATTTATGTTTATTATAAGTATGTTTGTATGTCTGAAACATAAATTAAAATTGCAAAAATATCTTAGTTTTTTTCAATTTATAACGAGCTTTCAACCTCCGTATATTTACAAAAAATAAAACAAATCAAACATATTAGCTAGGTTGATAATAGTATTTCGATCTGGCTAAAGATCTCATCAGAACCCGAAGTTTTAGAAAAGCTTGTTTAGGTTTTGAAAATTTAAATCATTCTAAACATATATATTATTACCTGCAAACATATTCAGTAGTGCCTCTTTTCTGCAAGTGAAAATGCCCATATTGCAGTTGATTTCAAAAGAAATATTGTGTACACATATTTAACCGCAAATACAGTTAAATTAACTGTAATTTGCAGTTGATTCTACGTATAAACTTTCTTTGTTTCATAAAAGAAATGCATTCGATTTTATAAATATCTCTTCATAAATTTAATAAAAATTTTCTCTAGAGCTTTGAAACTATTTCAAAGACTTAATTTTTTTATTTTTTTAAAATTTCATTAATTTTCATACATTTTCAGTTTTTTTATTTAATTCTCAAGTGTTCAACATATTTTATAAAGTGTTTTATTATTTTAATGTAGCCTTTTACTAATTTTGGACTTCAATGAAATTGTTTAAAAAATCATATGCAGCGGTACATGGGCATTTTTCAAGACATTAATGAAGAGTTTTATTAATTCAGGGAAACTTCCTAAAATTAAAAAATTTTATGAAACTGTTTCATAAATTCCATAAACGCTTTATTGTCGGAATGCAGATTTTCATTAATTATAAAAACATTTCATAAATATTGACTTTAATGAAACCTGTTTCACAGATTTTATGAAAAGCTTTAAAGGAAGTGTTCCAGTGACAATATTCATTAAAGCCAGGAAGAAATTCATTACTGAAGTGAAGATAATTCCCTCAGTGCAGTATCTCCGTTAAAAAAATAAAACGAAAAAAAAACAAGTTAAGTGTCTGGCAAGTGCCTACTGCGTTTTATGTTCCCAGTTGTTATAATTTTTTTTTTATATTGTATAATGGCTTCTACTTCACCGAAATAAAAACTAAAAGTGTTTATTTAAAATAACAAAGAGAAAAAAAAAACAGCTAAACTTATATTGCATGCTTTTTTACAAGGACATTTTGTCCATTTATTTTTTTAGTTGTTACTAGTGCTGATAAATTCGGTTACTTTTCAATACTCGATAAATTTGTACTAATCGATAATTTTAACGGTTTTTAATTTTAAAATTCACTTTAAATTTTTACAAAAATTTTATAAAAATTTTCAATGTTATTGAAAATTTTAATTTTAAAAATATATTTTTTTACTTTTTTACAAACTATTCAATGTTTTTGTTTATAGTTTTTCCACTTTTTTTCTCTAAAGTTTTCACCTTTGATTTTTTCGACTAGCAGAGTTGTGTTTTTCTGGTAATTATTTTAGCGGATTCGCATTTTTGTATTGTTTTTCTGTCCAAAATACAACACTGTATATATATCGAGTAGTTACTTTTAAGTATCGAGTACCCAAAAAAGAACAAATACTCGATACCCACTACTCATTTTTTACCAGCACTAGTTGTTACTGCAGTGTGTAGTTTTCTGCTGCTTTTTCAAATAGCAGATGTTACAGTATGAATTACAGATTCTTTATCAGAAATCCAACAGCTATGAGTGAAACATAAAAAACCATAAAAGAACTAAAAGAAAATATAGTTATTTAATGATTTGTAGTCAAGAAAGAAACGTATCATTTATTCTTTCATTTCATTTCTGTTCTTTTTTTTTTATTAAATGGACTTGAAAAGTTATGAGTTCAGCTGTTAATAAGATGAATATAAGAATATCTATAGAGGAATTTAAGTGTTAAACTATATTTTTTTGAATTTAAAGGATTTTAAAAACTGTTTATTTGGTTCTTAATAAAATTATATACCTATCCTCAAATATCTTGACTTAAGTTTTAAAATCGTATTTTAAAAATAAGTGTTAAAATCAGGGACATAACTGTTATAACCAATATCGAAAAAATCCAGAAATAATAATTTTTCAAGAATTTTTAAAAACTGATTTCTGAATAACAGTTACAAATAACCAATTATTTTTGGTCTTCGATAACCATAATATTTTTTTTGTTTTGTTTTGGTCTTCCATAACCATTACCAAAGATTTTTATTTTTTTGGTCTTCCATAACCATTGTAATATACTTTTATTATTTTTGGTATTCTATTGCCATTATAAAAGATTTTTATTTTTTGTGGTTTTCTGTAACCATTATGAAAGCATTTTTTTTTCTGTCTTCTATAATCATTATGAGTAACCAAAAAGTTTTTTGGCCGCATGGAAAATAAATACATAGACATCAAAAAAAAAAAAAAAAATCATAGTGCTTACAGAAGACCGAAAAAATAAAAATCTTTTATAACGATAATAGAAGACCAAAAATAATAAAAATATTTTGTATTTTGTAATAAAAATATTTTGAAAGACAAAAAAAAAAAATAAAAATCTTCTGTATTGGTTATCAAAGACTCAAAAAATATTAATATTTCATAATGGTTATCAAAGGCAAAAAAAAAAAAATAATCTTTTATAACGTTTATGGCAGGACTACACTTATTTGGGTGATTTATAATTGTTATTACAGGACAGATTTTTTTTATTATGAATTTTAATTTTCTGAGCAAACCCTCATATTTCCAGCAAATCCTTGAAAAGTATGGTACTGTCTCATCCCACATAAAAGCATAAAAAATATCAAACGTACATTGATAGAAATTTGTGCTTAGCATTAACGAATTCCTTCATTAATACAATGAATTTTTTCAGAAAAAAGTCCCCAAAGAAATGTTTCATTGAATCAATAAAACATGTTTCATTAAATCAGTTCTTATGAAATGTTTCATTGACTATATGAAAATTTTATAAGGTATATGACATTTTTTTTCATTAATTCTAGCATACACTTTATGAAAGTTCCATGTGTTTAATGAACAAAATTCATAGTTTGTATGAAATATTTCATTACTTTTTATAACAAACCAAACATTTATTTTTTTGTAATACACTTTTAGAATAGGCTGAGATATCAAAAAAATCTTCTTTAAATTAAAAAAATAAAAAAAATCTCATGACTTTTTACACTTATGTCGACTTAAGAAAATTTTTTAAGAATTTTATAGTTATTTCACATTAACTTTATGCACTTTAGGATTCGAGACCGATTCTAATCAATTTATTTCAAAGTTTTGGTTAATTCTGTTAAACAAAAAAGTTTATGTCATTTTCAAAGTGAGGCATTAAACTTCAGCGATTTTTTTTTATCTAAAATGTCCTCTATAGAGAAATTTTAATGATATTATGAAAAAATCATAAAAAATTTTATGAAAAAATTAAAAATATTAATGAATTTTCATTCAGTTAATGAAATTATTCATTTAATTAATGAATTAATTTCAATGGAATCGATTCATTAATACTAAGATGGAAAATTCTATTAGTGTACGATACCGTGCAATTTAACCATAATTGATATGGAAGGTAATATGGAATCTTCCAAATTTTGGGTTGCTAGCTCTTACGGTATGAAAAATAAAAATTGAAAATTTAACTAGAGTAGTCGTACATAATTCATTTTTTTTAACATTTGAAGCTACGTGATTCATTGATACCTCATTTTAAAGCTACTTATAAGACAAACATATTTTTTTTTAGGTAAAACTAATTATAGTCAAAATCCGCGTTTAAACAGCTGTATTTCCAAACATTTTTTTTTAATTTTCAAAAAATATGTTAATAATGCACAGGAACCGAAAGGCATGTAAGTCTGAGAACAGGTATTTTTTGCTAAATTTAGCTACACATGCCTGCTGAACAATGAAATTAGTAGAAAAAGTTAGTAGCCGCTACTTACTTTTAGTAAAATTGCGGTAAAATGCAATTTAAAACCGTACTAATAAATTTATTTATTTAAATAATTATAAAAAAAAAATCACTTTTAATATTATTTTATATGTGACCAACGATATTTGACATTTTAAGTGTTCTAAGTTTTACATGCAAACTGGGAATAATACACTAAGAATTAAAAGTCTGTAATGGCTACGGGAAATTTTGCTGTCTTTACGGGAAATTTAACTATTTCGACCCTTGAGGTATTTTTATGCTAAATTTAGCAACACATGTCTGCTGAACAATGAAATTAGTCGCCGGTACTTACTTTTAGTAAAATTCTTGTAAACTGCAATTTAAAACCGTACAATGAAACTAGTAGAAAAAATTAGTAAGCGCTACTAATTTTTAGTAAAATTGTTGTAAACTACAATTCAACACCATTTTACTAAAATCAGCAAAAAATATTGCTAAATTTTAATAATATTAGAACAATATTAGTGAGCGCTACTAAATATTGGTGAAATGTTTGTAACTACCACTTTTAACAATTATTTATTTAAGATACATAAATTTATTTAATTTTATTCTCCTATAAATTACACAATTTTAAAACACAATATATGTATGTAAATACACTCAAATAAAACAGTCTGTAAAAGTTACAGAAATTTTTGATAATATCAGACCAGCAGATCGTTTTGCTATTTTTAGAAAAACTTGACTGTTATATGTGGGTAAAGTAAAAGATGTAAAAATATTAGTAAAAGTTACTAAAAATTTAGTAACATTTAGTAAACTCTTAATGGAAATCGATTTGCTAAAATCAACCAAATTTTTTACTAAATATAAGTAACATTTTTGGAAACTAATAATTATAATAAAGCTGTTGAAATGAGCAAAAAAGTTTCCCAGTAAAAAATTTTCGTGTTTTTAGAAGCAGAATAAAACAAATGCGCTAAAGTGCTTACTATTATGTTGTTCGTATAAAAATAAACAAAAAACTTTGTTGAGCTTACTGTTTTCCTTTACAATGACGCAGGTTGTAAGCAGCTAACGTTAATCCGTTACGAGGATGCAGGTTGTAATGCAGAAAGTTTCATGTCGTAAATTATAAACGATCTTAACCAGTTTTCCCTAGCGATTTCCGATTGTGTTTGGTGTTTTCGAGTATGTTAAAAAAATAATTAGTCGTTTCACTGTTCCTGAAGAGCTAACACGAGGTGCGGTAAAACAAAATTATTATATTATGTCTAAAATTAATGTCTGTAGAATTTTATGTAAAATAAATTATATATTATTCTTATTATTACTTTTAATCGTAATAATGTAGACATGAAATATGATTTTACTGAAAGCCAAGAAATCAGAGCCCAAAAGTAATGCTTCCAAGTGGGAATTCGCCATATAAAAATCATGGCATATGTAAGCAGGTTTGTAAGGGATTCTATTTGGCTTACTCCCTTACAAACCTGCTTGCTAGTAAGCAGCGTTTTTTACTGGGTTTACTTATTACTTATTACTTTTACTACAAATGGAAAGTTTTGTTTACTTTTTGTAATGAAATTTTCCAGTTAAAATTTCATTTAAAACTTAGATGTGTTCAAAAATTCCATTTAATTCATTTAATATTATAAATCATCCAATAATAATCGGAAAATATCAATTGATATGCAGGAAATATTATTTTTAATAATAAACACAATTTGTAATTCAGAAATTTCTGTTTAAGACTCAAAAGACATAAATGAAAATCATTATGAAATTTACAATTTAAAATTGATGTTCCAGAATTTAAAATTATTATTGAGTTTCCAAAAGAAACTGAATTACAAAAAATATATTTTTAATTTCAAATGAATTTAAATCGATGTTTCCCAAATATACTGTATTACAAAAAATATAGTTGAAGGGCTTATTGTAAAAACATGATAAGCCACATTTAATATTTTATGGATTTCCGCTGTTTTCTAGACATCCATTGATTTATATTTGATATAAGTCTTGCTTAATCACTTATTACACGTACCTAGAGTATAAACGTCCTGCAAAAGTCATATTTATTGCTTTAATTCCACATTTAAAAGGAGAAAACGAACTAAAAGTAAAATGGGGCTCATCAAGTTTTTACAATAAGCTTTTCACTTTTAATTTCAAATAAATTTCAAACGATGTTTCTAAATTTAAATGAGTATTAAAATTTTCATTGATATTTAGAGATCCTTGCAATGGTGCAGATATTGTTTAGATAAATTTCAAAAATCGATTTTTGTAAATTAATCCAAGTCATCATAAATTTTTGGTAAAATAAATAAATAATTAAAATTATAAAAATTGGTCTACATTTATCAATAATAAATAAAATTAATTTAACGTGAATAAAATAATTTTCATTAAGTTTATGAAAATTTTTTATGAAATGATAAATATCTATGAAATATTTGTCTACAAAATAGTTTGTACACAAATATTTTTGTCAAAATAAAGGGTCCGCCATCTAACACTTAGCTCATGTCTGATTTGACAGATAATTAGTTGTATCATTCCGCTGAACGAATATGGTCCGTATGTTCGTTATCTTGTGAAAAAAGTGAAATAAACTGACATCCTCGTCGATAAACCAAAGCGTGAAAATCCACAAACAGTGCATACACCCGAGAATATTGCTGCTGTGGCAGAAAGTGTGCGTGAAGCGCCATCAACATCAATTCACCGTCGTTCTCAACAATTGAACATTTCGGAGACATCATTGAGACGAATTTTGCATAAAGACCTTGGTAGGACGCCATACAAAGTCCAATTGGTTCAGGAGTTCAAAAAAAAAAAGTTATTTGGCGGACCCTTTAGTTTGTAGTTTACATTAAGTGAAAACTTTAAAATTCTGTGCTTACATTTTTATAACATGTAAGATTTAGATGAAATAAAATAAAATAATAAAAAAGCTTGGAATTTTTCGCGAAACAAACAGACCTTCGGCTCGAATATTCTTATTTATAAAATATTGAAAGGTCGAATAAATACAACTCTAAAAGAAACAAAATAAATCCACAAATAAATCCGGTGCTTAAAAAACAGGCTTAATTATATAAAAGAAGTGTTCCAAATTAAATCTTCAGATATTCACTATTTATATTTGAATATAGAAAAACATGCCGATATAAACATTTTTTGAATACAAATAATTTATATTTAGAAATATCAATGCCCCGAACACAAAATAAAAAAACATGAAATATTCAAAAATTTTAGAATCCAATGAATTTACATACGTCATCAAATGTAAAGGGATTTAAATTCGAAAATAATCTTTAAATCGCTAATTGAAGTCCAAATTTAATAATTAAAGAAAATTGCATTATGTTTACAGAATAATGTAGAAGTAATTTACAGTTTAAGTGATACAATGATATAATTGTAAAATATTATGATTGTGTCAAAAAGTGTCAAAAACTGCGTAATATTACAATAGCATGTTAGCACTACAAATGTGAATTTATTAATTAATTATTTTTTTTTTTTAAAGACTTTATCCCACTTATAAAAAATATAAAATATTATGACGATTTTGAGGATTTTTTTTTTTTAAAGTGGACTATTTTATGCTCAGCAGACCTGGCAACACTATATACACTGCGTTGCAAAACCATAATTACACATTAATTTCACTAAATTTCGTAAGTTAAAAGAAGTAGAGTTTAACCGACATACATGTAAAACCAATGGAAAATGAATAATATTTAACACAAAACAATTTATTACTTTTTTATTTTTATAACAAAATCAATTAGTGTTTCATAACAATAAATACACTTAATTTAATATATCAAAATTTACAAAAATTTAAGAAAAATAATTTAAAGCAGTAGTTTTAATAATGCGTGAGGCCTCCTTTTTTGAATAAACTCGGAAATTCGAACAGACATGCTGTCTACCAGATTTATGCGAAGTTCTTCCATTATAGATCTCACCAAATATTCTCAATGGGGGTTTGATCCGGAGAACATGCGGGCCATTCCAATACTCCTACATTTTTAACTGATAGAAATTCCATCGTCTGACGTCTTACATGTACTAAGGAAAATGAATTCTTTATCGTTGATATTTCCAATAAATGGCCAATTTCTCTTCTAATACTGTAATGTACCCAGAAGTATTCATTCTAGTGCTTGGAAATGCTAAATCAACCATTCCGTCGGAACAAAAAGCGCCCCAAACCATTAAGGAACCGCTTCCGAAATTTCTTTTTGAGAAATATCGTGGTTCCTTACGTAGGTCTCTCCAATAGCTGTTAAAACCATCTGGACTATCAATGTTCAACTTTTGTCATCAGAGAGAATCACCATTAAAAGATAATTGTGTTTAAACAGTCCTGCCAACAACCGCGATTATTGACTTACCTTTCTCCAATTGGTTCGTAAATTCCTTAAGAGCCCTTATGATTGATTTGGAAACATTTATCTTACATTCGTCGATTATCTGATTGAGACTCTTCATTAAGTTGCTGGCAGAGTTGATTATTTTACGCCGGGCCGGTCCCGATCAGAAAGCTCTTTTTTGGGCCGCCTGTTTTATTTTTACCATAAGTACTCGGATGATTTGCAAAATGTGTAACAACCACATGTGAAAGGTTTATTTTTCTATCAATTTCCCGAAAACTTAAACCACTTTATAAATATGCTGAAATTTGCGCTTTTTTAAAATCACTTAAATATGAACCGCGAGGAATTTTATTGCAAATTGATTAAAATTGCATAAAAACCAAAAATAGTTCTTAAATTTTTCTTTATTTGCTATTCTTCTTTGTTTTTTTATATTTATATTTTATATTTATCGTTATAAAGGGTGTTTTATATACAGGTATAACAACACTTTTTTAACTGGCGGCCATTTTGTCAGCTGTCAAGTGATTTATGTTTAGTTTGGTTTGGCATTTCAACATGAATAGACTGACGCCTGAACAACGCTTCCAAATTGTGCAAATTAAATTTGAAAATCATGGTTCTGTTCGAAATACGTATCGCGCACTACGTCCAATTTACGGTCAACATAATCGTGCATCAGAGCAATTAATTTGATTAACTATGGAACGTTTTCTCAACACGTTTACTCTAAATGATAATATGCATCCACGTCGTACAGTTCGTACAGAAGAAGTCATTGCTATATATCGTAGAGGAAGACCCCAATCAGTCTATCTGTCAATGGTGACCCATATAGAGCCATAATAACTGACTTTTTCGTTCATCAATTGAACAACCATGATGTGCAGGAGTAGTGGTTTCCACAAGATGGCGCAACATGTCACACAGCTCGGTAACGGTAAATTTGCAAATTCTTTAATAATGCTAATCAAGCACTAATATAAAAAACGCGTTTCTAATTAGTTGTCAACAGCTTTATATTTAAATATTTCTGTGTTAAATCTACGTAAGGTACCCAAACGTATGAGCAAAAATAATACATATAATAAAACTATATCGTCCATTCCATGATATATCGCCCTAAATCTGACCGGGTTCATTTAAATTCCTTTATGTTTTGTACACGTATCCTCTAGGATGTCGATTTCAGTTTTTACTAATTTTGTAAACTCTCTTTTTTTTTTGCAGTTTTTCAGTTTTAAAAAAATCCGTAACATTTTAAAAGTAATGAATTTTTAAAAGTCATATTGGCTACTTTACTATTTGTAATTAAAAGACAACCACTTTTTTTGCGAAAATGCAATCATAATGCAAATGCATTTTTGAAACATTATCATTTTTGAAAAATTTATAATTTTTGGAATAAATAACAACTTTGATTTTTTTGGGACCAGAATTCTAACTATTTTTTTGTTTTTTTTAAGAGTTTTTTAGGGTTTTGAAAATTTTTTTATTGTTTAAAAAAATTATAACAGCACTTAGCTTTGAAGAGCACTATCTTCTTAAGTAAATTGACTATTTACTTCTATAAAATATACTTTTACAAACATTGCAAAAAAAGTTATACACGAAAAAGCTTACACACAGAGAATAAATTGTTTGGAATTCCATTGCAACCAACAAAATTTAATCATTATTCAATAATTTTAATTGTAAGTTCATCAACAGAACAATTAACCTATATTGTAAACAGAATATATATAAAATTAACCCAAACACAGTCACATCATTCAAAATATTGGTGTTCCTATTCAATCTACATTACCTTTAATACCAACAACCAACCACTTTTCGGAGATTTTTTCCCTTGAATAAAATATTTACAGTTAAAATCGAATATTAGTTTCGCCTGCAAAAAAACAATGACTGTATCTAAAATATAAGTTTTCGTTACCAATTTTAAAATAATACAAAGTTGTTTAATAGTTTTGGTAACTAATAAAATATTAAGATTAGCAAAACAATTTCAGTTGTACATACAAATATATTTTTAGACATTAATATTACTCGTAAAACTTGAAGAAAAAAAAAATATTCATGGAAGAAATTTGAAAATACAAATGCAAATTGAGTTTAGGCTAGAGGTAAAGTAACTGCCTGCCAAGCAAAAGTAATTGTAACCCAGTTCGCGGAGAAGAATTTTTTATTAATAAAATAATTTTATAATAATATATTTTTTTTTTAGTTTGGGTAACTCTTATAAAATATTGAGATTGTACATACAGATCTATTTCTACACAAATATTTAAATTTGAAACTAGAAAATATTCAACGTTGAAATTTAAAAAAAAAACATATTTAAATTTTGTTTAGGCTAGAGGTAAAGTACTTGCCTGACAAATGGAAGATCGCCGGTTCGAGGCATATCATTTTTTTATTAATAAAATAAATTTAGCTGAACGCATGTGAATCTATTTATAGAATATTATAGTCCATAAACATAAAATATTCAATTGTTGCAATAAAAATTCGAAATTTTTAAATAAATGTCGGATGCTACAATAGTATTGAAATTTAATAATAGTGATAGTACGTGGAAACACAAAAAAAGATTCGGTTTCAACTACAAAACTTTTTTCTGTGTGTAGGTACCCCAAAGGCTGCTCAAACATTGAAAGTGTACCTAGTCGGGTAATATGGAACATTATTCCACATTACCCGTAATCAAATCTACGTTGTTTTCTTGAATGATTGAAATATAAAATAAATACACAATTTGTTTCAGTTACAAATTTTACCCTTTTTGGATTTTTTAGCAAAACTGAATTTTAGTGGACGAAAACTAATAATTTTTAATAAACTTATGAAACTTTTCTTCACAAATTAATCGAATAATTTATTAAAATTAATGAAAAGCTTTATACTTTTTATTAAACTTGTTGTTTAATGAAGCTTCTTTCTTCTGAGTGAATGCAAATTTTATTAAATAAAATTATATTTCTCATAAAATTTTATGAAAACTTGCATTAGTTTAATGAAAAGTTTCAATGGTCAATATCAAATGCAACTTTATTGGTTCTATGCAAAAATTAATTTATATCATGCAGAGAGTTGCATTTGATCTTGACCATTGAAATTTTCATTAAACTAATGCAAGTTTTCATAAAATTTTATGAGAAATATAATTTTATGTAATAACATTTGTATTCACTCAATAAAGAAGCTTCATTAAAAAACAAGTTGAATAAAAAGTTTTAAGCTTTTCATTGATTTTAAGAAATTGTTCGATCAATTTGTAAAGAAAAGATTCATTAGTTTACTAAAATTTTTTAATTATTTTTCGTCCCCTAAAATTCAGTTTGCCAAAAACTATGCAAAAAAGGGTTAAATTCGAAACTGAAACAAATTATGTATTTATTTTACATTTCAATCATTCAAGAAAACAACGTAAATATATTGCGGGTAATGTAGAAAAGTGTTTCACATTACCCGACTATGTACTCCACATTACCCTCAAAGTTTGAGCATATACACTTTTTGGGTACCTATGCTTTTTCGTGTATAACATTTTTTTGCAATAAAGATAATGCATTTTTGTAAAGCACACATTTTGACAACAAACCAGGTTATATTTTAACACCGATATTGTAAATTTATTATCAATACTTTGGCTGAAAACAACATAAAAATATGATATGTATTCCACATTACCCAAACTTACTCTATATTTCTAAATTTAATCTTTTTAATTTTGATAAATTACAAAAAAAAAACAAATTGCTGTTTTTTCTATGTAAAAATGATACAAGCTTTTTTCAAAACTTCAGTAATAATATATAAACCCCAGGACCCAAAAAACCAAAAGTGTTGATTTTTAGTAAAAATCCCATATTTTGCAAATATACATATTTTGTTAAAATTGTGAGTGGTCGAATTTGTGAAAAAAGCATTTAAAAAACAAATTGCATAAAAATGGATTTATTTTTCACTCTTAAAAAAAAATAAAGCAATAAAAAAGTAGGGTAGTGTAAAGTTCCAATGTTCCAATTAAATTTAAATGGTGATGCTCTGATGTATATTAAAGAAAATACGAACATTCAAACTTACACACATTTTGCATATTTCTCATTTTTCAAAAAAACTAAATCGTGCATAAAACCGCGGATTTTTCGAAATTTGAAAAACTCAAAATGTCAATCTCAAAGTGACTTCATAGAGATTCTGATTGAAAAATTAAGTTAAAATCGGAGGACCCAAGGTCAAAAAATTAACTTTTTTGTCCGGTCTTTTTTGGAATGGCCATTATGCAATAACATGATTAAAAATAAAAAAGATTATAACTTAATCAAAAGATACTGTGTAAGTGTATGTCTCTCTCTTCAAAAGTACTTACTGGGTACTTACCGTAGAAAAAATAAAGCAATTAAAACCCTTTAATTAAATCGATTTTTGTTTGTAACAAATAAGTTTAGTTAATACTATATATCAAGGAGATGGTTAAATAAAAGCTTTACTATTTAAAAAGAAAAAAGAACAATTCTTTTTTATTTAATTAAAAAAAATGCACATTAAAAGTATTAGAAACAAAAAGAATTTAATACATTTTTTGTAAACACATTAAAAGAAAAGAGATGCTAACAGTATGGAACAAAAACACGCAAACAACTTAAAAAAAGTGGATAGTTATAGTAAAGTATCTCAGAGTCTTCAATTTTTGATGCCTTCAACCTTTCCAATTTTAGACAACATTATCTTAACAGTAATTTTGTTGACCAATTGCATTACTTTGTAATTCAACAAGCTTAAAAGCCCGATACTTCGGCTTTGGCAGGCCATTTAGGGGCAGGCATCCCCAAATGAGATCGAATTTTACGCTGTTCTTTTAAAAGTTTAAAATATGCCTTACCAGCGAATTGGCCCATAGAACAGCGAACAAATATTTAAATTTTAACGTGTCAAACTAAAAGGGTATAGGCATTCCATTAATAGGGATACTTTTTCCACTTTTCACCCATCCCTGTAGGAATTTCCAATAGTCCCATGCAAGGTTGATGGAAGAACAAACGTTTTGACCAGGCGGTTAAGAGGGACCTTTTCGCCTTTGAACCGCCATTTTATTACGTGCCTGCACTGATAGAAAAAATTTAACAAAACATTTTGCTAAAACTACACTCAAATAAAAAAGTTAGTAAAGTCAGCAAAAAATTTTGCTAAGACAGCAAAATTTTAGTCAGGAGGGTTAGAATTAGAAATTAAAAATCCCTTGCTAAAAATTAATAAAATTTTTAATGAATATTAGTAGACTGAAAAAAACTCAAAAAATTTGTAGAGAAATTATACTTTAGTTAATTTATTTGCTGAAAATCATAAAACGTATTTTTTTGATTCTTTTTAAATATGACGATATGAATTAATGTAATATCTAAAAACAATAGAAATAATTATATATAAAACATAAACGAAATTATCTTTGAACTATTTACATTAATTATTGTCAAAATGATGCTATCTTTTAAAGGAACGCAAATGCCGTTTTAGAAACGAAACGAAAAACTAACAAAATATAACATATACAACCCTTTTTTGCAATATGAAAAAGGAAACAGAAAAATCTACCTAAGATGTATGTCTTTGTCTTAAGCTTTAGTCTGTCTACTTATTGCATATTTGTTTGCAATTTGACCACACAAGATTATTAATATATATATATAAACATTTAGTTTAGAAATACACATTTAATCTTTATTAAATTTAAACTTTTTATAATTGTAAAAATTTTTTAATCGACCTTTATTAGTTTTTATTTAAAATTTTTTATTAGAAGTTTTTCTAATCAGGCTTTCAAGGTCATGGTTTTCAAATGCAAATAAAAGATTATTTCATTTTTCAATCCGACGTTTCGTTGGGATTATTCCAACATCTTCAGAGATTTGATTTTATTGAATATATAATCTTTTTTGTCAAGTTTACATTTAAATTTCTTTAATAAATTGGTAAAACACGAACAAACAGTACGACATTAAACGCAATATTATAATTAAAAATAAATGTAAAAATAAATAAAATAAAATACCACAGATTAGAACTTTTCTTTATGTATCACAGTTTTATTTTGTCTTTTATTTAATTAATAAATTAATTTGTTTTAATCCACAATTTTGTTTTATGTATGAAAAACAGATACAAAAATCTTCCATGGTTGATTTTTTTATATTATGTCTTACTAAAGCTGTACTTTTTAGTATAATTTTCCTCGTCACTACTACATCGTGACCTGCCGCGACATCTAATTCATTCTGAGTATATCTTTCAGTCTGGTTGTCGTTCACACTATTGATGTGCTAATCAACACAATTTTTTTAGCAAAATAAATTAGTAAAACATTAGTAAAATATTAGTAAGACATTAGTTCAAAACAGTTAAGTACTAAATAAGTATAACTAAAATTTTAGTTTAAAACATAATTTTAGCAAAAAAATTGCTGAAAAATGGTATACCTAATTTTTACAAGATGTTTTACTTTTCTACGAACTTATTTTTTTGAGTGTACTGAAAATTGATTAAAAATTAGCAGTATTTTTTGCTAAATTAATTAGATAAAATGGCAAATATAAATCACATAAAAATGCGAAATTTTTAATGTGTGTTTTTTTTTCGATTTTTTTGGATGTGAATAAAAATCTGCCCTTCTGAAATCAGCAACTTACAATTTTTTATCGAAAATTTCTGTTGATTTTAGTAAAGTTATTTGCATCCTACTAAATTGAAGGTAAATATAGCAAAAATGTTGTTGATATTACATTTCTATTCTACAAACATTAAGTAAAAGTTTTTGCTAATTTTGGCAGATCAAATTACTATTTTCAATTAACTAAAATTCAATTCGAATATAACCAAAGTTTTGTAAAGTTAACAGATTTATTTTTGCGGTTCTAATTTTATTAGTATTTAGGAACAAACACCTGTTAATATTAGTAATTTTTTCTGCAACGGCACAAAGTGTGGAAAATTGGACTTTTTTTGAGCAAAGTTGCTAACAGCCCACAGTTTTAAACTAATTTAAAAAAAATAAAATCTGAAAAATAACTGACTGAATTTCAGATCGTTTCCTCATGGCCATTTTTTTTATAATCTCGGCAAAATTACCATTTTTTTTTTTGATAATTCTGCTATATTAAAAAATTTATTTAAATATTAACGATAATTGTTTTCCTATTCCTATTGATAATTTTTGTTAAATCCGCTGTCACAATTTCAGTTTCTTAATAATAATCAAATATTATTTCAATTATTTATTTTTTGCGTTCACTGCAGCATCTTACTATCATACCAAAATCGTTGAACTCTTCTCCAATATTCTGCCCCACAAACACGCTTCATTAAAAAAAATGCCTAATATTTGTAAAAGATTTTTTTTTATAGATATATAGAACTTTGAAATGGAATAAAACCAAGATGAATTTTTAAATCGACATGAAATTAACTTTATTCGAAAGATAATATTCTGGTATTATACTCCCATCTGGAGGTCCAATTTTCGATAACTTTTCCCAACATTTGTGGCCGTATATTGGCAATAACGAGGCGAATGTTGTCCTCCAAGTGGTCAATCGTTTCGGGCTTATCAGCGTAGACTATTGACACACACAAAAAATAGTCCAGTTAAATCGCACGATCTTGGAGGCCAATTCACGGGTCCGAAGCGTGAAACTATGCGGTTACCAAACTTTCCTTCAATAAATCAATTGTGGCACGAGCTGTGTGACATGTTGCGTCGTATTGTTGAAACCATAGCTCCTGCACATCATGGTTGTTCAATTGATGAACGAAAAAGTCAGAAGTCATGGCGGTCACCATAGACTATAACGTTCTGACCGATGGCGGATAGACTGATTGGGGTCTTCCTCTACGCTACGCTCTACAGCAGCAATGACTTCCTCTGTGCGCACTGTACGACATTTCTGTGGATGCATATTATCATTTAGAGTAAACGTGGTGAGAAAACGTTCCATAGTTAATCGAATTAATTGCTCTGATGGACGATTATGTTGACCGTAAAATGAACGTAGTGTGCGATACGCATTTCGAACAGATCCATGATTTTCAAAATAAATTTGCACAATTTGGAAGCGTTGTTCAGGCGTCAGTCTATTCATGTTGAAATACCAAACCAAACTAAACATAAATCCCTTGACAGCTGACAAAATGGCCGCCAGTTAAAAAAGTGTTGCTAACTTAAAGTTCTATACCTGTACTATTTTATACATTTTGTACTACTTTACACATGTTTTTTTAGTTAAAAAAATTAACAAATTTTCATATAAAATTATGTAAATTTCTTTGCTCTTAAACAGCACTTTAGTTGCATTTCTTGAACATTGTAAAAATGCATGTAGATAAAGCAGAATATCCATATTCATCTCCATAAAAGACCAAAAGTGCTCTATTTCCATAAAAGACCGAAAGTGCTCTAAACAAAAGTGCTCTATTTCCAATGAAATTTGTTAATGAGTTATTCTGTATGAAATCACCAAATCGGCAAAGCTGGCATATCTTAGATTTTACTCAAACTAACTGGAAATGATATTTAGGTTCTTAAAACCCAAAATCCAAGAGGATTTAATTTTTGCACACGGCACTACCGGTTCACGCAAAATAAAAAAACTAAAAAGTCTTGTTTTTGTGCGTAGTGGTTTGACCTGTTAAAATTTTTCTGCTAGAGATATCTACATGATGAACACATTGTTTTAAAGCTGAAGGATTATAGTTTCTATCAAAAATATAAAATTTCACTTAATTCATACACCCGAAAAATAACGCGGTATTGAAAATAAGCATATTTCATTGGTTTTTTGTGTTTTTTCAATGAACTCCAGTGTCGGCGCTAATGAAGATAAAAGCATAATAATTCTCAGATACAAATTAGACATGTCGGAGAAAAACACAATATTAAAATTGGCTCAATCTGGCAACTCGTTATGAAAAAATTGTTACTTGAAATTTGGAAATTTTGAAAATTTGCATATTTCAGGCTACAATTTGGTCATGTTTGTTAGCAGATACAAACTTGAAAATTGCAGAGTATTTACTCCCTACTTTTAACTTTATAACACTTCAAGACCCGTTTAGTTATCTTCACTCCTCTCGGATTTACAGGGTTTTAAAGAAAAGCCTTTTTGATTTTTTGTATGTATTTTTATACTTCCCTCAATTGTTATATACAGAGAAATTAAAATAAAAACAAGTAGTATTATGAAGAAACAAAGAATAATTATGGACTAAAAAATTTATTTAATAAATTCAATAGATTTTTTATGTTTACAAAAATTTTACAAAAATAAAAAAATTTTTATCAACATTTGTCGTCACAAAGACGATTTCGGCTTAGAAGCTGAGTGGCACTTCTTTGCCACTTCTCATGGCAAAAGTCCTTGTGACGGAGCAGGAGGTACAATTAAGCAGACTGTAAGGAAAGCAAGTCTACAGCGAACTGCGGATCATCATATCCTAACACCTACAGCAATATTTGATTTTTGTTCCACACAAATTCGTGTATAAATTTTTTTTTGTATCCATTCCTGATGTTGATGCTATCGAAAACTTTTTGTCAAAAGATTTATTGATGTTTGCACAATTAAAAATACAAGAAACTACCACATTTTCTCTCCGATTTCTCACAGTCAGTTAAAAGCACGAAAGTTTTCAGCTTCTGATAACTTTGAAACTCCGAATATTATAAGAACAAATTCTTTATGAAAATAATATAAAACTTATTCCACGATTCTTAATTACCCACATTTAAACTATAACTTTTCTACTTTAACCCATTCCTGCCTATTGGGTATTTAAATACCCAAAAAGGAGTCATCTTAAAAAAATTATAGCTAAAGCCAGGTAAGAGTTGCATCAAATTAATTTTTACAGGTAGGTAGAGAAAGGATTAAAATACTTTAGAAAAATATTGGTGTAAAAATTGGGGGTTGGTAATTATCTGTTCAATTGACTGCAAATTTACATATTCTGAAAAATTGAAAAAAAGAATTGAAATTGCCTCTGAAAAATTGGAGAAGCGACACATCGGAAAACTTTATTGTTGGCTAATAGTGTTAGGTATTCTTTAAAGTGCAAAAAATTTGTGGCTGAGTAGGACCACTCACTTGGGCTACAAGTATGATTTCATGACATGACCATTAAAATACGTATTTTACAGTTTTATGAAGTACCCTTGCTTGAAATATCGATTATTTTCAAGTAAAAATGAAGAGTTTTACATGAAAGAGCATAACAAAATAATTTAATTAAAAAACCACTGAGGAATTATTTTATATTAGTGGTTAATTCATAAGTCCCAAGTATGGGAAATCAAAAAGAAAATTATATCAAATAACTTCCAAAACCTTAAGTAAAGAATGTGTGAAATTTCATCGATATTGGACAATGGAATCGGGGGTCAGACATTAATGGGTTAAATGATAAAAATATACCATTTGCCTATTTTTTGCCACCACTGTAAAATTTTTTAACATCAAAAATCTACTGAATTTATTAAATATATTTTTTAGTCCATAATTATTCTTTGTTACCTCATAATAATACTTCTTTTTATTTTAATTTCTCTGTATATAACAATTGAGGGAAGTATAAAAATACATACAAAAAATCAAAAAGGCTTTTCTTTAAAACCCTGTAAATCCGAGAGGAGTGAAAATAACCAAACGGGTCATGAAGTGTTATAAAGTTAAAAGTAGGGAGTAAATACTCTGTAATTTTCAAGTTTGTATCTGCTAACAAACATGTCCAAATTGTTGCCTGAAATATGCAAATTTTCAAAATTTCCAAATTTCAAGTAACGATTTTTTCATAACGAGTTGCCAGATTGAGCCAATTTTAATTTTGTATTTTTCTCCGACATGTCGAATTTGTATCTGAGAATTATTATGCTTTTATCTTCATTAGCGCCGACACTGGAGTTCATTGAAAAACACAAAAAACCAATGAAATATGCTTATTTTCAATACCACGTTATTTTTCGGGTGTATGAATTAAGTCAAATTTTATATTTTTGATAGAAACTATAATCCTTCAGCTTTAAAACAATGTATTCATCATGTAGATATCTCTAGCAGAAACATTTTAACAGCTCAAACCACTACGCACAAAAACATGACTTTTTAGTTTTTTTATTTTGCGTGAACCGGTAGTGCCGTGTGCAAAAATTAAATCCTCTTGAAAATCCAAAATGGTCCATCAACAATTTTTCATTTTTTTCGGTGTTTTCATAGAGAATGACTCTAATACAAAACAAAGTGAAAAATATACAAAGAATATATCATAGATATGGCATCACTTACATACAACATATGGGAAAACAGTGGACATTAGAGTGAGGTAAGTTTATAAAAATAGAACTGTTGTGTTGTTATTAGAGTTGTACTTCTGAGATTATGTATGCAAGAAGAAAACACCGTGTATTGAATAAAACTAGTTTTAATCACAACAAAACTCGACCTGACGATAGCTCAAAGGGCTAAAGCGCTCTGTCTAACGTGTAGTGCGAGTGCATGTGGCATTAGAAATCAGTTTATCTATACCACTGTCAGTGATTGCACAGACAATTCCATATAGACGCAATCGAACAAATAAAAACATAACAAATATTACATTATTCAAAAATTCAAAAAAAAAAAAAAACAGGGTCACTGATGAAGGTTCAATACCAGAAACTGCGCAGTCTGATTCAGAAAAAATTGAAAATTTACAATGTAGTTATGATTTTTAGAAAATACACTCATTCTTCTCTACCACGCCTTTTCACAATTAAATTAAATAAAATTGCATATTAATTATAGTATTAATTGCAATTGTCTGAAAAAGACGTTAAAATTCAAACTCAACCAAAATTGAGATTTATATCCCACAATTTAAAAATTTTTTATATCAAAAATATCAAAAAAAAAAAATGTAAATTTTGCTGGTTTTAACGATTTATTAAGAACATAACATAAATGATTTTGAAAAATCTGCCATGAGAAATCAATCTGGAATTTAGACAGTTTTTTTTTTGAAATTCGTTTAAAACTTTGGGCTGTAGCTGAATTTTCTCAAAAAAACTCCAATATTCACCACTGTGCGTCATTTTTAACTAATTTTTACTAGCTTTTTTAGTTTTTTTAGGTTTATTTCTATGAGTATGCTGAAATGCCTAAACAGTGATTTTGGACATATTTTTTAAACCTATAACTTTTTGCCATATGATTTCCCATTTTTACTACGTTCCTGGTCAACATTGCAATTTTTACTACGTTCCTTTCCAAAATTTCAAAAAGTTGTATTTCAATGAGTTATTTATTATTTATTATTTTTTGATTGAAATTGTTAGTGGAAATTTTTTTTTCATTCTCAACTTAATTATAAGTGTTTGAGTTTGTGAATGAGGTTGCCACTGCTTTCTAAACTTGTTCTGATAATGGAGACCTACAAAATCCCCGAAATGGAACCATCAAAAAAATTCTTGAAGGTAGTCAATTAATAAATTGAAAACAAAAAACTCTATAGATTATTTGTTAGGACAATATCCTAATAAAGAAATTAGAGTATGGCCTTGAACTTGAATAAATTTTCATTTTCATGAAAAAATATAATTTTGGTGAAAGTTAAACTCGCGAATATTTAAAACAAATAGAGCTAATATTCAAATTTGGTGTTCACACTTGTGATCTGCTTCCTAAAACTCATCCCAATTGATAAGTCACATCTGCAATGCATTTTTAGTGTTTAATAGTGTTGTTAAAACAAAATACACTGATTTTAACAAAAGAACTAATTTCTGCAAAAAAAAAAAAAATACAAAAAAATGTTTGCCATACTCCCTACATTTCAATAGAAAGAAAAAAAACGAATTTATGTAGGAATTCGTTAACATAAGTATAAATAAATCTGCTAACTAAATGAGAATTATATGCCGGTTTAAATTCAATGTTATAAAATTCAAGCTATAAAATATATTAGTTTGTTATAATTTTTATTAAAAATAAAAATTATGTTTGTTTCGACCTTTAATTGTGCAATGAAAATAAAATTATTCAAGTTCGAGGCCATGCTCTATATTTCTTCATTAGGATATTGTCCTAACAAATAATCTATAGAGTTTTTTGTTTTCAAATTTATTATTGTTACCGCTTTCAAAACGTGTTGTGATGATGGGAACCTAGAAAATTCCCGAAATAGATCTATCAACACATTCCTGAAAGGGTCAAATAATAAATTTGAAAACAAAAAACTCTATAGATTATTTGTTAGGACAATATCCTAATAAAGAAATATAGAGTATGGCCTCGAACTTAAATAATTTTCATTTTCATTGCACAATTAAAGGTCGAAAAAAACATAATTTTTATTTTTAATAAAAATTATAACAAACTTGTATAAAAGGCAAAGTACCGCCTAGTTTACTTCCCCTGTTTTGTTTACAAACTAAACAAAAAATATAAAAAGGAGAGAAAAACAAAAAACGTGTATTGAATATCCACCAGAGGTGGACCTTGCACATCAAACAAGTTTTCAATTTATTTTTTGATCAATGGTTATAATCTTTAACTTCAAACTCATATGTATATTAGTTCCCATGTAGTGAGTAAACTAGTTCATATGAATGTTTGATGTTTGGCATGGGATTGTTACCGCTTTCAAAACGTGTTCTGATGATGGCAACCTAGAAAATTCCCGAAATAAAATATATATATAAAAAAACATTTGGCATAGCAACAACACTTTGTTTTTTTGGCAATTGTTTTTTTACTTTTTGAGAAGGTATACAATATTGATTACTTTTTAATCAAATGAGTTATAATTTAATTGAAAAATAATTCAGTTAAAGAGCTATTAATTTCTAATTGCATTTGCAATTTTCGGTATTGGCGGAATTTCAGCAATTAAAGTTATTGAATCGGTGCTTTTCGTGATTGAAATCGGTTTCTTTTTTGTGTGTGCCGAAATACCAATTCGGTATTTGGAACCCTAGAACTTACATATAAAATTTCAATATCCTAGCTTTACATATTTGGCCAGGCCGCCAAGGGAGAAAATTTTTTCACTTCTAAAGCCAATTTTTTCATTTCTATTAAAAATTACCAAAATTTAATTTTTCATTTCATTTATTAATTTAATATACTCAAGATTATTTATATATGAAATATACGAGTCAAAAATTACACACAAATTTCATAAAAATACTAAAATGTGTTTTTTCAAATTAATGTTTTAAAATGCCTAATTTGGAGAAGTTGATGTTGAAATAAATTAAAAAAATTATGATTCGTATTTGTGTGTGAAGCGACTCCTTTTAAAGACATTTTTTTGTGTGAAAATTGATTATTTTAAATTAAGTTAATTTTTTCAATAACCCGGATAAAAATTTTATATGTTGATTTTTATCCGGGTTATTAAAAATTATGAATATGAATGAACTCATGCATGCTCATTTATGAAGTCATTCGAGGTCATACATGTCCATATACCACCATATAGTATTCATATATGTACATAGGAGTTCAAATGTGATCATCAGGCACGTAGCAAACAAAATTTCTTTTCGATTTTTTATTTTGATTATATTTTTTTTTTGCACACTAGAGTAACAGCTTTTTTTTTTTTTTTTGTTTGCTAAATTTTTACCTACACGTAATGGGCAATCATGTATTGATAATAGAAATCGCTTTCTCAGGTCATTTTGCAACAAAAACCTCCCGCATAAAGTGCATTTCCTTAAAATGCATTTTTTTTCATTTTTTACTTATTGTGTTCATTATTTTGCGAATTTTGATGTCTATATCGCGAAACAACGCTTTAATCTGTTTGATCACAATCCGCGAAACACGTCAAATTTGAAAACGTTTGTGTACTTTATGTTGGATATGCATCGTTATTGTCTAATTACGTTAAATTTTTAGCTAAATATTAATTTTTAGTTTAATTAAATAAAAAAAGGATTATGCGGAAAACTTTTTGAAAACCGCGAAGAATAAAATTGCGTTACTTTATATTTTTATGTGCTAATATACGTCTAGGGTAGCTAAAACTTGATAAATGTAAAAAAAAGTAAAAAAGTTTCAACTTCTAATAACCCGATTAAAATTAATATGGTGCTTTATATAATCATACGAAATTTAATATGAGTCTTAATAAAGTTTTATCCGAGAAATGGGCATACTAATTAAATAAAATCCGAATAATGATGCTACAATTTAATACGATTTTATACAGCGGTATAAATTTATATCTGAACTGATACTGATATGAAAAAAATAAGCTATAGTTGTATCCGGTTTTTGATTTTAAAACGTCATGAAAATCCGAAATATCTATTAATCCTTTTAGACTTTAGCTAAATTTGTAACAAATTCCATAGCATTTTGATATTTTATTATATTCAAAAATAAAAAATAATATAATGAAAATGAAGATTTTGTGGAATTGATTAACTTACACAATTGAATAACAAACACGGAAAAAACGTTGAAACTAAATTTAGAGTTTTAGATTGAAAAAAATCTTAGACTAAATTAAGAATGTTACAAATGAAACAAATTCTTTTTTTAGGGTTAAGAACCAGAAAGAAATCAATTCAAAAGACAAAAATTTACGTAAATTTTGTGTATAAAATTATACACAAAATGATGCAATTAATTGTACTATTGTATTGTTGTAATACATATTTATATCCAAAATATGATTGACAAATTTTCTAGTGTGACTCTGCATGGGGTAATATACAATTTTATCTAAAATAAAATTGTGTTTTTTAAAATATGATATAATATCATAATATATATTATTTTGCAATGTCTAGGTATATAAATATAACGTAATTATTAATTGGATTAGTTTTAGCGTATTCTAAATGCAATATACAATTATACGCAACTATATATGACATCATATTAATTTTTTCTACGAAATTAATTGTATATTTATATAGTTATGTCCGTTTTAACTCGGGAAATTAAAGATTTATAACCGTCCAAAAAACAATTAAATTTAAAAGGCAAATATCCTATATAAATTGCCTGACACTTACAAGGAAGCTTTTCCTTTAAATTTTCCCTTTAAAGGTTCCCTTTAAAATTAATGAAATTCGGATAGGTGATAAAGCAGCAAAAATATATGAAAAACGTATTTGTTTTTAAAATTGTTATAGCACAAACACTGGTTTAGCTGCTTGATTTTAAAATGTCGCATTTCAAGGAGCGCCGATAGAAATTTGTTTACATTTGGTCTAAAAAAAAATTGAGAAAATGTGAGTCACATTGAACCACGTTAACACATTATGCATATCGATCAATGTTTGAGGCTTAAATTTGTTTCAAAAAATTAAAAAATATATCGGAATATATATCGTAAAAAAAAATACTGAAAACTATGTTACCAGATGCGTGCGTAGCAAACCAAATTTAAATAAAAAGATTGCACTGTAAGTAAAGTAACGACTTTTACGGCACAAATAAACTTAATTTTGAGTCTTAGTGGTATCTCCATTTTAAAAGATTATGTCAAAATACACAGAAAAAATCATTGTCAAAAAAATTTCAATTAAACTGTTGTTCGATTTTAAACTTACTTTCAATTAACTGTTTAATTGAAAATAAATTTTGTATAAAAAAATTTTCAGTTTTCATAATGTGTTCACTTTGGTGAACAAGTATTCATTCCAAACCCTGACTTCTATAGCGCCCTCTGCTGTAAATCAAATGCCACACGGCATAAAGTTTATCTATCGGCATTTGCGCCTTGATGTAACACTTGTTCTCTTACTCTCAACAAAGTAACAACTCTTGTGTTCTAACAACAAAACCCTCAACAGCTAAACTTCAACAACATCAACAGCAAGAACAAACAGCACAGTGATTGAACGTTAAACAAATTAAAACTTAAATACTAAACAGATTAAAAATTATATTTTTATTTTGAAATAGTACAAGTAAAAATTTGCGTTAAAGCAATTTAAAAGTAAAAGTTAAAGTTAAAAAATGAAAATTAAATTGATGTCTTAAAACAAACCTAACCTCAAAACCCGTGTTATATTAAAACAAAATAAATCTCCATTTTTTGATTATAACGTTTTCTAACTATATATGTTTTAATTATATTTTGGACAGACATAGATATACGGTAAGGTTTACATTCCCCTATCTCTAAACCCCTATCCCTCTAACCCGTCTAAACATAATGTATAATAACAACATTGAAACAAATGCAAAAATTTTAAAAAGTCGCCAAAATTAAAAAAAAAAATCGTTTAAAGTTGAAAATACGCGTTTCTTTAATTTTGGTGATTTTTTTTAATTTTTTTTCGAATTTTAGCGTTTATTTTGGGAGTTTTTTAAATTTCTGCAATTTTGAGGATTGTTTTTTAAATTTTGGCAATTTTTTTTCAAATTTTGCGATTTTTTCAAATGGTCTCGATTTTTTTAAATTTTGGCGATTTTTTTCTAATTTTGGTGATTTTTTTAAATTTTGTAATTTTTCCCAATAGTAAACAATATTCAATTAAATTCTTAATAGATGTGAATAAAACTATATGTAATTGAAAATAATATTAATTAAATAGATACAAATTATTTTAGTTTTTACTACAATTGCATCAACACGACCGAATTCAGTTTAACTTTTCTGAATCAACAAATATTTTAATTAAACCTCAATTTTAGTTTTTCTGTGTAGACATACATATTTAATTTTTAGTTTGCATAGTCTCAAACAATTTTTTGATTATGTTTTAAGTCAAAGACTTCGAAATCTCTTATAAAATGATCTTTTTTATTGCTTTTTGTCGAAAATCAACTCTAACAATGATAGCCGCCCATTTGCTCGCGATGTTTTCTAACGAAATTTTAAGATTCGAATCATATAAAACTATTTCCTATTTGATTCAAGTCAAAAATAAATATTTTCATATTAAATTTATCAATAACATTGTTACTTTCTAACGAATTGTATTAAGTTTTTAAATTTGTCAAATCATTTCGGGGGGGCTCTAGCCCCTAAGCCCCCCCGCCTAGCTACGTGCCTGGTGATCATACATGCAAATATTACCTCAATTTTCGTTAATGTAGACATATGTATGGAAATGTATGGATATTAGGGTGGGACGATTAGTATGGAAGAAAAAAAATCTTAATGGACGCTTCGTGTTTCTGATTCTTGGGATTATACTGAGCACAAAAGTCCACTAGACCATACGTCTAAAAAGGCCTATTTTGAAATTAAAAATTAAAGCCTTAAACCCCATCCACATAAATAATTGATGCATTAATCTGCTAGAGAATCTTCCAAAGAAGAGATTGATACCATAATCTTAGATAATCTCCTCCTACTTCCTAAAATATGTCCATCCCACACATTGTTACTTTCACAAAATACGGCAAAAAAAACCCTATTTTGAAATTAAAAATTAACCCCTTAAACCCCACCCACAAATATGATTGATGCATTAATATGCTAGGGAATCTTCCAAAGAAGAGATTGATACCATAATCTTGGATAAGCTCCTCCTACTTCCTGAGATATGACCATCCCACACATTGTTACTTTCACAAAATACGGCAAAAGAGCCCCATTTTGAAATTAAAAATTAACCCCTTAAACCCCACCCACAAATATGATTGATGCTTTAATCTGCTAGAAAATCCTCCAAAGAAGAGATTGATACCATAATCTTGGATAAGCTCCTCCTACTTCCTGAGATATGTCCATCCCACACATTGTTACAAGCAAGTCAAAATCTGTTTGCAAATCAAAATCTGGAAGCTCGATTTTCACCGTAGACGTATGGTCTAGTGGACTTTTTTGCTCAGTACGATCCGAAGAATCAGAAACGCGAAGCGCCCATTAAGAAGTTCAAATCGCCCCATCCTAATGGATATGTATGATTTTATATGTAAATATTACCTCAATTTTCGTTAATGCTCACAAATGAACATATATGATCCCTCATATGAACATATATCAATAATTTATGAACACATATGATTGCTCATGTATGTATCCATATATGTCGATTTTTAACAGGAAATTTCTGAAAAAGGTCCCATCAAAAGGGTTATTTTTTCGAAAAATTATTTCTTAACTCTGGATAACAATTTTCTACAATTTTTTTTATTCACAATTGTTGTCAAGGTTTAGGATTTTTTTATGGTTTTGCAACCACTAGAATATCTTGATCCCCTTAAAGAATATAGCCCTTTAAATGTACTGGCTTGTAAACGGAACAATTTGTCAATAATGAGTTGACAGCACTGTTTAATATAAAAAACCACTACTCCCTCAATTTTAGCACAGAAACAAAATCATCATCCAAGGAAATGAGTATAGTTTAATCATACGCTCATCACATTACACAATTCGATTTATTTGAAGAGAGTTACTAAAAATAGTGGGAGAAAGAGAGCATGTTTAATACTACGTTCATAACTATGCCGTTAAAGGTATAACAAAAAGCTTTGCGAAGGTCAGTGATACCGGTGCATAATATAAAAAGAAGAAAAAAAAAAAAAATGTTAAAGAAGAATAATAAACAATACAAACGAATGTAATAATTAAGATATAACAAGAAGAAGAAAAGAGGAAAAGTTGTTTTTTTGTTTTTTGAGAATTCAAGGAAATCCAAAACTTACATACCGACACTAATGCATAATAGTTATTACAACAAACATTCGCACAAATCACGTGCTTCAAACACATGTGAAAAAGGAAATGGTTAGTTTTAATATAATTAAATCCTTAAAATAATTAAAGTACCACACATTTTTATATAATTTCATTCTGTTTAATATTAGGTGTATTTTAATCATTATGAAACACAACGTATACTTATTATTTTAATTAATAACACTCATACACCTTAATATAAAGGTGCGAAGATATATCGTCGGCTTATTATTGGTTTGACCCACCGACCATTTTTGAAAAAAATGAGTTAGGAATGCATTGTATATAATGTAAATATCCTCTTTTGATTTCGAAAACCGTTTCGCGTTATTTCGTATCATATCAGAGATATCAAGTAACAAATTTGACCTACCTGCAGATTTTGCATACAAAAATTGAAATAACTGCACCTTCTTTATCGTTTTTCTCGATAACAATTTTTTGGCGTATGGGTCAAACCAATAATAAGCCGACGATATGTTGATTTGCAAGCCAACTGTTCAGCAAAAAAAAGTATATCGCAGAAATGCCAAACTAACAGTATTTGCTCTGCTATAAGAGACTAAGAAAAAATGGAACAACTTTTTTAAATTTTCCAAAAAATTTTGAGCTCATTTTTAGTATAATATTTATTATTACTTAACTAAATTTGGCAAATGCTAGAAATATGACTATGTCTACATAATTTTTTATGGAGAATTTGAAAAAAATTCAATATAACAAAAAATTCAGTACTAGTTCCGAATGCTTAGAGTAATACTCAACTTAATTTAACAAAAATTTAATTTTTGATATTTTTTATTTATTAAAATATGTTACATGATTTCTTATTGATCCAGAAAGTTTCATCTTGCAAGTCGTATTAGTTTTGCAGGAAATTTTCGTTTAATATTGACCTTCATATACAGCTGTTGACAACTAATTAGAAATGCATTGTAATTTTTATAAATTGATTTAAGTTTTTTATAAATTAGGTTTTTTTTTTCATCTAATTCATCATATTTTTTTCAAATATATTAAAGAGTTAACAAACAAAATTAATATGGCCCTAGATTTTTAAAGTCCAGTGCTCGTGTGCTGCAACAAAAACATGAAGTGGGACCCGTGGTGAGCATCGATGGAATTATGCTCAAGGAACAATATTTGTCCATCCTGCAACAAAATCTTCCTGATATAGTTGAAAAAATGGGTCTTGCTGCTGAAAAAGTAATTTTTCAGCAAGACAATGGCCCTGAAACATACCTACCGCACATGTAGTGAAAGACTGGCTCAAAAAGCTAAAATTTGGTGTGATGACGTGGCCTCCACAATCTCCGGATATGAATCCGATCGAGAATTTGTGGAGTCACGTCAAATCGCAGCTTGCAAAATATGCCAGTCCTCCAAAAGGCGTGAACGAGTTGTGGGAGTGGACGAAGGAAGTGTGGGAGACTATTCCTCCAGAATTTGTGCAGAGGTACACACAAAGTCTACCTAATAGCTTCCATGAGCTTAAGAAGACAAAGAGTTAATGGACCAGTTATTAAAAATATATTATTGTTTTAAAAATATAAAAATAAATAGTGAGTGCAAAACTGTATCATTTTGATTTATTTACATTTGTTGTTGTAATCAGATCTTAATAAAACCTTTTTGAAAGAGAGAAGACACTTGTACAAACATAATATGAAAAATTTGATTGCATTTGAGTAAAATTTATAGAAATTATAGGTTGTTAAAGTGATAGTTTTTGGTTTGTGATACACTTATGCTCCTTAGTGTATACTAGGGTGTCCCATTCAAAAAAAAATTTTGAGGATCATTCTTAATTTGAATACTCATAAGGCTAAGAATTTTTGAGAATTTTTTCAGATTTTTCGGAGGTGGTTTAGAGGTCGCGCAAATCGATGTATTACCAAAAATCGAGCTTTTTGGGCCTTTTTTTGAATTTTGCTTGAAAATTGGTAAAAAATCGGTATTTATTCAGCTTCTGAGTCAATATTCTTAAAGAAAATTTTCCGATCTTTAATTTTATGTGCATAAATAATAAGTTTCGGCAATGATTTTGCACATTTTGACAATTTAATAACGGTTTTTCGTAAATTTTCAACAAATATGGAAAATAATGCTTTATAACTTTTAAAATTCGTATAAAGACTAAAAAAACGAATGATGCAGTTTAATAGATTATTAAGTTTTAAATTAATTAGCTGAAAAAAAATTGAATTTTCTCTCACCGTTCTCGAGTTATACCCTTTTAAAGCTTTGTACACATTGTATGAAATGTATAATACTATAAGGTGTGAATAATTGTATTTAGAAAATGTTTTTACAAATAAAATAATAGTTACTTACCACTCATACATTACAATTATATTAAAAACAAAGAAAAATAGATTTGTTATAAATCATTTATTAATGTTCTTGCGATGCTGCTCTACCCCCTGCAGTAAACTCTGAAAGTCTGTTTCAGAAGTTGTGATATTGATATAACTATTAGCCAAGGCCACACCACGTTCTGCGACATCATTTACAACTTGCAATTGTTGAACTTTGTGTTTTGCTTCCTGAAAGGATTTGTTGTTTTCCCATTTTTCTGGATCCGTTTGTAGAAAATCAGTAAATGTTGCAGGCTTCAAAAAAAGTTAGGCTGGCTTTTGTAATAAAACACTGATGTGTTTATTTTCAATCATGTCTTCTGTTAAATTTCCTTTCACTAATTCGTTGTTATTACTTGGTTCATGTAGGTTTCTAAGCATTAAACGCAAAGTTTTGGTATCTATACGTTCATCAAAAAACGATAAGGCAGCCAACTTCTCGGAAAGGTACCACTGATGACCCAGAAAGGCTTTCAGAGTCTCGCATGCAACATTCTCATTAAAGCGTTTGTAATCATACAATTGTTTCAAAAGTCTAAGGCCATTGAGAGGAGCGTATCGGCGACACTGGCATAGGTACCAATTTTTAATATATACTCTTAAAATAAATGAGGTAAACTCCAGCAAGGCATCAATTTTTGAATTTTGAATGAAAGGTTGTAGCTGGTTTCGAAAAATACATATTTTTAGAGAGCATATAATTTTCATCATCCAGCGAGCTCGGCTAATGGCTCCAGGATATTTTATTGTTGGATGGGGCTCAGGTCTATCACCCAAAAAAATAAGGCTCAGTTGCAGCATTTCATTATAATCTTCCCTTGGTTGCATATTCTCCAGCTGCTAATTACCGGAAGAGGGCTCTAGCATAAAAGCTTTTATCTCAAGCCATAAAATTTATCTCAATCTCAATCAAGCGTCTTCCACTTATTAGTTTACAAAAATTTTAATTGTATTGTGACTTGTTATCTCTAAACCTATAGACTATCTGCCAAAAATAGGGTTGTAGTTCCCCCAAATCCAATAAATCATGAAATTTAGTTCGAGCCATATCAGTGCCACCTAGTGATAACGGCTTTTTGGCTACTTTTTTTGCTGTCCACAACTTGACAACACTTAAAACTAAGCTTTGACATACAATAAATAAATTTTCAAATCTCATAATCTAAAGTTTATAACAAATCGGATGCCCAAATCTTATAGTACTAAAAATTTCACACAATGGGTGCAAAGCTTTAAAAGGGTATAACTCGAGAACGGTAAAAGAAAATTATATTATTTTTTCCGCTAATTTATTTAAAACTTCATAATCTTTTAAACTGCATCATTAGTTTTTTAGTCTTCATACAAATTTTAAAAGTTATAAAGCATTCTTTTTCATATTTGTTGAAAATTTACAAAAACTGTTATATAATGTATTAAAATGTGCAAAATCCCTGACGAAACTTATTACTTATGCACATAAAATTAAAGATCGGAAAATTTTCTTTAAGAATATTTACTCAGAAGCCGAAAAATTACCGATTTTTTAGCAATTTTCAAGAATAATTCAATAAAAGCTCGATTTTTGGTACAAAATCGGTTTGCGCGACCTCTAAACCACTTCCGAAAAATCTGATAAAATTCTCAAAAATACTTTACCTTATGAGTATCCAAATTAGGAAAGATCTTCCGAGAAAATCCAAATTTTTATTTTTTTTGGGACAACCTAGTGTATACCAACCAACCAAAGAAAATCGGTGATGTTAATTGATTACTCGTACAACATGAGTTATTTTCGTCTTTGCTTACAAGTTTAGCCAACAGCTTTGAATCTTAAAGCTTCTTATTTGGCAGGGTTTTCAGCCCAACTAATACAAAATTTTAGATCATAACGCAACTTTTTTGCAACACTCAAATAGTATCAACTACGCTCTTTAATTTAATATTTAACACGTTTCGAAAGCTGCTATTATATTCTCTATGCATCTATTTAAAGTTAAAATTTCTCATTTTTCACGATTTCTTTAATAAAATATCTAAAACGAAAAGAAGAACCAAGACTATAATACGTACCGTTTGTGAACATCACAGGTTATATAATTTATGAAAAAAACTCGGGTGCTTTCACTTTTAGTTTTACCCTTTGACTACCCTTGTACACTACAGTGTACGCATTTTTAAAAAAATATAAAAAATTTGAAAATGCAAAAAGACTTTATATTTGTCTAAATATGGGTCATAAAGAAAATCTTTATATGCATAATCTGTTCATCAGGGAAATATAGTCGCTTACCGCAAAACAATATAATCTTTTTCGAAATACACTGCGAGGCAAAACTATAATTACACATTAATTTTACTAAATTTCGTAAGTTAAAAACCGGCATAAATGTAAAACCAATGGAAAATTAATAATATTTAACAAAAAAAAATAGTAAATTATTTTTTATTTCACAATTTAAAAAGGAATAACAAAATCATTAAGTATTTTATAACTATAAATACACTTAACTTAATATATCAAAACTTACAAAAAATTTAAGAAAAATATTTTAAAGCAGCAGTTTTTATAATGCGTGAGGCCTCCTTTTATTTTAATCAACTTGAAAATTCGTTCAGACATAATGTCTAAAAGATTTATTCGAAGTCAACGGTTTTTCTGGGCAAACTCGACAGGTTAATATTTCCCAAACATTCTCAATGGGATTTGGATCCGGAGAACATGCGAGCCATGCCAATACTCTTATATTATTTGATGATAGCAATTCCATCGTCTGATGACTTACATGTACTGAGGCATTGTCTTGTTGGAAAATTAATTCGTCTTCGTTGCTATTTTCAGTAAATGTCACCAATTTCTCTTCTGATACTGTAATGTACTCAGAAGAATTCATTCTGGTGCTTGAAAATGCCACATCAGCCTTACCGTTGAAACAAAAAGCGCCCAAACCATCAAGGATCCGCCTCCGAAATTTCTTTTTGAGAAATATCGTGGTTCCTTAAGTAGGTCTCTCCAACAGCTGTTAAAACCATTTCTCATCAGAAAAAATTAACATTAAAAGAAATTTGTGTTTAAACAATCGAACTAACAACAGCGATTATTGACTTACCTTTCTCGAGTTGGTTTTTAAATTCCTTAGGACCCTACTTATGATTGATTTGGAAATATTTACCTCACATTCGTCGATTATCTGATTGAGACTCTTCATTAAGTTGCTGGCACAGTTGATTATTTTACGCCGAGCCGGTCCCGATCAGAAAGCTCTTTTTTGGGCCGCCTGTTTTATTTTTACCATAAGCACTCGGATTATTTGCAAAATTTGTAACAACCACATATGAACGGTTTAGTTTTCTAGCAATTAAACGAAAAATTAAGCCACTTTATAAATAGCCTGAAATTATATCTTTTTAAAAATCACTTGAATATGAACCACGAGGCATTTTATTGCAAATTGATTGAAACTGCATAAAAAACAAAAATATTTTGTAAATTTTTCTATATTTGCTATTCTTTATTTACCGTTATATGTAATTTTAGATATGAAACAATAACAAAATATTTTTACACAATTTTTCTCTTTAATCAATTAATTAAGTAATCTCTTAAATTTTACACAATTCGATCAGTTATCTAACTCTTAAAACCAGTTATAAGTTATAAAAACATGTTTTTGATATTAAAAAAAAAAAAAAATCATTTGTAATTATAGTTATGCAACGCAGTGTAGCACTTTACAAAAAACATTTTAACTAATAATTGGTCGTTTCTAATTAGTTGTCACGCTTTGTTTGAAATATACCAATTAAGACGTATACAACTTTAAAAAAATTCTAACGGCTTTAAAAGGTACAACAACAAAACTGAGTCCAGCTGATAATAAACAAAATAATAGTTAAAAACCAATTGTTTTGAAAAGAGAACATAACGGTAAATTTGCAAATTCTTTAATAATGCTAATCAAGCACTAATATAAAAAACGCGTTTTTAATTATTTGTCAACATCTGTATATTTAAATATTTCTGTGTCAAATCTACGTAAGGTACCTAAATGTATGAGTAAAAAATAATACATATAATAAAACTATATCTTCCATTCCATGATATATCGTCCTAAATCTGAACGGGTTCATTTAAATTTCTTTATGTTTTGTACACGTATTCTCTAGGATGTCGTTTTCAGTTTTTACAAATTTTGTAAACTCTCGTTTTTATTGCAGTTCTGCAGTTTTAAAAAAATCCATAACATTTTAAAAGTAATGAATTTTTAAAAGTCATATTTCCTAAAGTAGGTGGACTATTTCAAAGGTTTAAAAAGCTTAGGAAAGCTACAATTGTCTACTTTACGATTTGTAATTAAAAGACAACCACTTTTTTGCAAAAATGCAATCATAATGCAAATGCATTTTTGAAACGTTGTCATTTTTGAAAAATTTATAATTTTTGGAATAAATAACAACTTTAATTTTTTTGGGACCAGAATTCTAACTATTTTTAATAATGTTTTCAAAAATATCTTACAATAAAATGCAATACAATATAAAAATATTTTTTTTGTTTTTTTTAGGATTTTAAAGTTTTTTTTTTTTTTGTTTAAAAATCACAACAGCACTGAACTTTGAAGAACACTATCTTCTAAAGTAAATTGACTATTTCCGTAATTTAAACATCATTTGAAAGCCGTAGTTGTCTAGTTTACGGTTCGCCGTTCAACAATCACGGGTTTTTTCGAAATGCTTTTAAAATGCAAATTAATGAACCATGGCTTTAAAATGCATTTTTGAAAATTAAACGTTATTTTTGTATTTCATAAAGTAGACAACTATAGCCTGCAAACGCTTTTAGTCAATATACTTCAGAAGAAAATGCTAATCAAAATTCAGTGCTACTATGATTTTTATGATATAGTAACTAATGATACAATTTTTATTAAAAATAAAAATTATGTTTTTTTCGACCTTTAATTAATTTAAAAACATAATTTTTATTTTTAATAAAAATTATATCAAACTTGTATAAAAGACGAAGTATGGTCTTGTTTACTACTTCCCCTGTACATTTTGTTTTTAAAAACAAATGTACAAATAAAAAGGAGAAAAAACAAAAAACGTGTATTGAATATTTACCAAAGGTAGACATACACATAAAAAATCTAACTTCGAGCTCATACATTAGAGCGACTCACGAAAAAAGTGCTCGATGTACCCTCCTAAAAATGAACCTTGGACTTTTTTAAGATGACATTTAAAATATTTTGGCTCCAGCTTTGACGTCTCGTGAGCTGGACCATTTTGAAAATGGGTCTATTTTTGCATATTTTGTTAATTTGAGAATCTGTTTCCTTACCAACATATACAATATGGGTATCATACGAACTGAATATACAATTTGAACTGTATATACAATTTGTCCAAGGACGATCATCCATGTCCTTTTTTTAAGGATATTCTGTAAAATAAAACGATTTTTGAATTTTTTGTTCGGGGTTGTTTGTAATAAAAATGCCAAATTAACATATTTTAATCTTTAGTCGATTTAATTAAATACGGGTCTCAGCTTTGTTTGAAATTCGAGCTAGTTTGCGTTTTGACAAAAAAAAAATGATCCACGACTTTTTGGCGGCATATTCTTTTTTTAATTAGCGAAAAAAATATGCCGCCAAAAAGTCGTGCATGCAATGGCTAGGTATCAGAGCTTGATATATCACACGCTTGGCATTCTCATTGAGTTTGTATTTCATCTTATATTATATACCAATAGCTGGAGCAATTTTCGATTTTACTACAGATATATGCAAATTCTAAAAACATTACTTTGTAATATTACTACTATGTAACTTTGTAATATTACTTCAGATATATGCAAAGTCCAAAAAGATTAAGTACTTTGTAATATTACTACTATGTAACTTTGTAATATTACTATCACAATAAATGTTAAAACTTGTTTTATTTGAATTATAATGTAGCCTACCAACTAAGCTTTGTCTGCATTAAATACTAATTTATTCAGCAGAGCAAACTCAAAAATCGGGTAAACATCCCATTCCGTATATGCTCTTAAAACCAAGTCATACTTGTATGGATAAAACAGACATACATACATAAATAATTCGCAAAAACGCACAACAACCTGTAAGGTTTAAATTATTTGCGGTTATATCATTTATATAAATAGAAAACAGTAGAGGTGACAAACAGCTTCCTCGAGGCACACCACATTTAGCATAATGCTTTTACAATTGTTGATATGAACAAATTGCCTTCGATTTTTAAAATAACTTTCAAACAACTTCAGCTCTCCTCTAACTACACCATATTATTTCAACCCTCGTAAAGTCTAAGAATAAGCCAGCCACTCCTATCGAACGTTTATCGAGTACACTATACATGTATTTAATGACACTTGCCACGGCTTCCTCCGTTCCACAGCCTTTTTTTAAATCCAAATTGGTGTTTGTAAACAAAATTATTGTTATCAAAATGCAACACAAGTTTTTGATAAATCAACTTTTCAAAGATTTTATCTATTTGAACCATTTGAAACTCTAGGAATAATTTTACTTATTGTATTTCACTGTGTGTAATTTTTTAAGTCATGGCAAAATAACCATATACGGACACCACTACGTGATAAAAGACTAAAAAAAAAACCCATGTCTCCCAATTTTTCCCAAAGTCATCTCCTCTTTTGTTTATGAGCCGCCAAAGATTTGGGGCCTCGGTATCATTTTCGCAAAAAAGTGATCATTTTCTCAGGCTCATATCTTGCAAACCGTTCAGAATTTCGATTTACTCTCTACGGCAAAGTTGTAGCTCTTGTCATAGCGAACATATAAAATCAAAAAAACTTCACCTTCCAGATCAAAATCACAAAAAAATTAAAAATATTCAAGGAAACAATCAACTACAAAAATTTACCTAAGATCCTAGAGATGATTCTTAACACTGTTTAGGTAGCGCGCAAAAGTGAAAAATTTTTTAATTTCATTTTTTTTCCTTTTTTCTCCTGTTTAGGTGCATAGGTAGCAAACCCAATTCCCAGGAAGTTTATATGTTCTAGAAATTTGTTTATTGAGATCTTAGGTAAATTTTTGTAGTTGATTGTTTCCCATAAACAAAAGAGGAGATGACTTTCGGAAAAATTGGAAGACACGGGTCTTTTTTTTTTAGTCATTTATCACGTAGTGGTGTCCGTATATGGTTATTTTTTTTCGTGTTGCACTGTGTTTTCAAGCAATCTGGGAAAATTGATGTGGAAACCATTGTAAAGGGTGTTTTTTTATAGAGGTATAAAACTTTGAAATGAAATAAAACAAAGATGAATTTTTTAAATTGACATGAAATTTACTTTATTCGAAAGATAATCTTGTGGCATTATAATTTAAATATGACTTCTGCGTATGACTATCGGAGTAGCCTAGCGACTTCATATATCTCCACAGAAAATAGTCCAGCAGCGGTAAATCGCACGATCTTGGAGGCCAATTCACGGGTCCGAAACGTGAAGCTATGCGTTTCCTTCAATAAATCAATTGTGTCACGAGCTGTGTGACATGTTGCGCCGTCTTGTTGAAACCACAGCTCCTGCACATCATGGTTGTTCAATTGATGAACGCTATGCGCTACAGTAGCAATGACTTCTTCTGTACGCACTGTACGACGTCTCTGTGGATGCATATTATCATTTAGAGTAAACGTGGTGAGGAAACGTTCCATAGTTAATCGAATTTAATGCTCTGATGGACGATTATGTTGACCGTAAAATGGACGTAGTGTGCGATACGTATTTCGAACAGAACCATGATTTTCAAAATAAATTTCCACAATTTGGAAGCGTTGTTCAGGCGTCAGTCTATTCATGCACACAGAGAAATAAAGTGCCAACCGAATTAAAAAGTGTGTATTAAGGGTAACAACTTATAAATTCAGTTAGTACAACGATATTAACATTCGATTTCTGAAAATGTTGGGTGTTGCAACTAAAATTCTGTTGATTTAACCGAACTTTGTTGTGAAAACTAATATAAAGATGTGCCAACTGTCTGAAATTCGTAAGAACCGAATTCGATTCGTAGTAACCGAATTTCAGTTGGCAAACAGTTAAATTTTTTTCTGTGTGTGTTGAAATGCCAACCCAAACTAACAGCTGACAAAATGGCCGCCAGTTAAAAAAGTGTTTGCCAACTTAAAGTTTTATACCTGTATAAAAAACACCCTTTATTAACAATGTTCACTAATATTGGCGCAATTATATCTTTACACTTAACTATCAATTTAAGCGCAACACTATCATAACCAGCTCCCTTTTTAATATTCAAACTATTTATAACAACAATTTTGATATCCTCTGCTGTAACTTTTGCACTAGAAATAAACCTGTAACAATAGCAGAAAAAGCTACTAAAAATTAGTTAAATATGACCTTGCAGAAGAAACTGCTAAATTTAGCAGATTTTTTTTGCTAAATATTAGTAGAATAAGAGAAGCCAAAAAAACTGTTAAAATTTGAGTTATATTTGATGTGAATTTTAGTTAATTGAAAAATTAGCAAAAACTTTTACGAAATATTTGTGAACTCAAAACATCAAATAAAAACTGTAATATTAAAAAAAAATTTTCCTATGTTTACCTCAAATTTAGTAGAATGCAAATAACAGTTTATTTTGCTGAAACCAACAGAAAAAATTGTAGGGCAGACTTTTATTCGCATTAAAAAACAACTAAAAAAAACTTTAAAAATTTCACATTTTTTAATGATTTTTTTGTTCACTAATATTTAGAGATGTTTTTGCTGATTTTAGCAGATTATTTTGTTAGCAGATGTATTTTTGCTATTCTTATATTACTACTATTGATTAAAAATTCTGCTAATTTTAGCAGTTTTTTCTGTAAGGTAATTTGTAACTAATTATTAGAAACTTTTTTTTGCTATTTTTACAGGTTTATTTCTATGAGTGTAGATGAGAGAAACTACTGAAACTCTGGAATAATGTTCTTGGCACAATAGGGCCATTTGTGGCACTTTTGACTGCTAGATGGCCCTGTGGTACTTTCTTATCTATTTTGGCCCTTTCAGCTCAAAATGGAACTAACTACTTTAAACCGTTTAGTTCAGACTTTTATAAAATTTGCTTGATTTTTTATTCGATGAGAGCATATGCTAGTTCCTTAGAGAATGAAAAACGGGGAGTTGCTTAATTTTTTATAAAAATCGCATTCAAAATCATATATTTTCGTACCAGGAGGTCAGGTTTTAAAATTCTTGAATGCAGGACGATAACATTTTTGTTTGTCTTGCATTTTTAAAAAAGCATTAAAATGACGAACTCTAATTAACAAATTAATATTATTTTTATTTTAGTAAAAATCTAATAATCGAATTTTTAAAAAAATATGGCCCTACAGGGATGATAAATGGGATTTTCAAATAGTACCAACCAGCATAAAAAATAGTACTTTTTCGGCCATCATAGTACTAAATACAAGTTTTTATTATAAATTAACGTTTTTAAAATTTATTTGTATATAAAAACAAAATTTAGTTGATTTTAGTTACAGAATTTATAAAACTTATCAACTATTTCTTAAATTCACCTTTTTTGCAAGGAAATCATTTAATCACTCATTCGATTTTAGAATCACAATGCAAATTTGAAGATGTTGGCAATGGTCTTTTTTCAATTGTAATTTTTTAAGATATTTATTTTTCACTTTTCGAACACTTTTTTTTTACTCGAACTCAAATAAAATCATCTTTAATCAATTCCATTTACAACGATTGGATCCAGATAAATACATTTCATAAATGTTAATTTATGAATGGGTAATTGAATTAAATGTTGAATCTTGAAGTTTCTCTGAAGTTTCTAAAAATAGAAATGTTGTGTTGTTGCAGTTGTACTTCTGGGACTATGTATGCAAGAACAAAAACACCGTGTATTGAATAAAACTAGTTTTAATCACAACAAAACTCGACCTGTGCGCTAAAGCGCTCTGTCTAACGTGTGGTGCGAGTGCATGTGGCATTAGAAATCAGTTTATCTATACCACGGTCAGTGATTGCACAGAAAATTTCATATAGACGCAATCGAACAAATAAAAACATAACAAATATTACATTATTCAAAAAACAGGGTCACTGACGAAGGTTCAGTACCAGAAACTGCGCAGTCTGATTCAGGAAAATTTAATCTTTCACAAATTAAAATTAAATAAAATTGCATATTAATTATAGTATTAATTGCAATTGTGTGAAAAAGACGTTAAAATTCAAACTCAATCTTTAATTTTTATTTATATGTAAATAGTACTAAAAAATCCATGGTACTTTTCCGGATCAAATAGTACCAAAAAGAGTACTATAGTACAAACTTTATAATTCCTGTGGCAATATCAATTGTATTTTGGCCCTATTAAATTGCCACTTTGGCCCAAAACAAAAAAACTCAAAATGCATCACTGCTAGAAGATTGCAATGATCACATGGAAAGATTTGAATTTGCTCTCTTAGCTCACGCAGTGATTGAGTAAAAAAAATATTGGTTTAAATTATTAGCTTTTACATTGTCAACAACAATTTATATACCTAGTGAAGTAGCAAGATTAACATCCCGTTTAGGTACTACACCAGTATATTGGTAATGCACTTTCAAAAATTTTTTTGGCTCCATTGGGTCTCTACTGAAATTATCAGAATACTAATCACTTCTAACAGTTTTACAGGCCATCTTAATGATTTTACTTCATTTGTTTAACAAATCATCAACATACTTTGTCCCTTTAGACTTCCGCCACTTAGTCAATACTTTACCACAAAAATATTCATTTATATCCAAAAAAAGTTTTTTACCTCAAGTTCTTCACCATTTCGAGGTCGAGGCCATAAAATAAAAATTTGGTATAAACAAATTTTAATGCATATACTTGTTCAACATTCAAGCGTGTTAATTATGACAACGTAGTGATTTTCCAATTACAGTTTTGTTTGGATATTACGATTTTGTTGCTTATTTTTTTTTTTTTTTTAATTTTTTTGAAACATTCAATTTATCCGTTAATTTTGTATGTCTTTAAATTTTTTTCTTTTCATATAATGTTTTATAATTTGGTCATGCTCATAAAAGAAGAGACGACCAATGCAAAATGCTTACTCAGTTCTCAATTTTGTGTGTTTTCCTTCTGTTGTTAAACCAAAAACTCACATGGCAATGATTCTGCAGCAGCAGTAACAGCAACACTGCCATTAAAATATTAAAACCTTGTTAAAGTCAGCAGCAGCAGGCAGGGAAGCAACATAATAGGAAAATTGTATGTGCTTTGCATTTTTTGCACAATATATTCAGAGTGTTTCTCACTACAAACGAGTGCGGTTCACAAGGTGAAATTAAGCGCATAATAATATCAATATAAAACAAAATTACAAGCAAATAAGAAAAAAAAAAAAATTTGCAAACAAAATTATAGAAAATTAAATAGAAAATTGTATAAAGTTGCAAGAAATTAAAAAAAAAAATCTCAAAATTATGCAAAAAAAGCGTATACAAAAAATTCAAATAAAAAGTAACTTGTAAGAAATAGAAAAAAACCCTTATTAAAAAAAGTAACAAAAAAAAAAAAAATTCAAATATTATACATAAGGGTGTTAATATATATGGTATAGTACCTTTTGGTGTTTAAATCTTATCAAAAAACATACATTTATGTAAAAAAAAGAAAAGATCAACAAATATATTGTATATTTAAATTTGTGTGTGCTAAACAATGAGTGAAAAATAGTCAAATACAACTACAACAAAGATTCAAATTCATTGGTATACGGTGCGTATGGGGATTATGGGATTATTATTATCATGTATTAGTGGTAATATGTATGTATTGGGTTTTATATGTGTTATACTAGGCGTATACGTTATGTAGATTTCTAATACTATTTCCTATATATGTTGCTTAACAAATGTTAAGTGGTTTAAGTTTTTTGTTTAAGTTTAACAAAAAAAAATACATATACAACATACTTAAGTGGCAAAGGTCATGTTAAGCAAAGTAAAATAAAACATAAAAGAAATCCTCTTTAATACATAAATCCAATTCCCAGGCCGCATTATTCTCCCTTCTCTTTTATGCAATTGTATAATTCTCGCTTTATATTATTGTAAATATTTGTTTTAAAACAAATTTGTTAAGTAGATAAAAAAAAAACTATTTTACATTTTTTGTATACCTTTAGATTGTTGTGGGAATTAAGTAATTCTCATTTATAGACTGTTTAACGGTTGTGGATCATTAATTAAGATATTAACTAACTTTTTGACACTGTGTCCTTTTTTGACCGAGTCCTTTATATTTTTTCTACTGGAAAACGATAATTAAGTAAAACGTTTACATATACTCACTCGGGTAAAAATGTAAAATTATATGTCAATAAGTTTCCATATACAATCACATACAAATTGATCCGAAAAATGGGTCATCTACATGTATCAAATTATATCAAATTAGATATAACTTGATAAAATTTTATCCGAGATATGTCCATATCCGGGACATTAAATGATATCTAATTAGATATAAATATAACTAATTAGATATAAATATATTCCTGAAAGGGTCAAAGAATACATTTAAAAAACAAAAACTCTATAGATTATTTGTTAGGACAATATCCGAATAAAGAAATATAGAGTATGGCCTCGAACTTGAATAATTTTCATTTTCATTGCACAATTAAAGGTCGAAAAAACATAATTTTTATTTTTAATAAAAATTATATCAAACTTGTATAAAAGACAAAGTACCGTCTAGTTTACTTTCCCGTGTGTTGTTTATAAACTAAACAAAAAAAAAGGAGAGAAAAACAAAAAACGTGTATTGAATATCCACCAGAGGTGGACCTTACACATAACAAACAAGTTTTCAATTTATTTTTTGATCAATGGTTATAATCTTTAACTTCAAGCTCATATATTAGTTCTCATGTAGTGAGTAATCTAGTTTATATGAATGTTTGATGTTTGGTATGGGATTGTTACCGCTTTCAAAACGTGTTCTGATGATGGGAACCTAGAAAATTCCCGAAATAGATCTATCAATACATTCCTGAAAGGGTCAAAGAATAAATTTGAAAACAAAAACTCTATAGATTATTTGTTAGGACAATATCCTAATAAAGAAATATAGAGTATGGCCTCGAACTTGAATAATTTTCATTTTCATTGCACAATTAAAGGTCTAAAAAAACATAATTTTTATTTTTAATAAAAAATTATATCAAACTTGTATAACTGATTATATAAAATTTTAGTCCATGCTTTTTGTAACTTGAAGTTATGCTTTAAATTATTTTAGTTAAAATTTCTAGAAATCAACAAAAATTTTTTAATTGAAACAACGAAATGATTAAAAATTATCACGAACAAATTTAGTGTTTCAAAAATATATAATTATGTGGTATTGTCTTATAAAATGTATCTATTTTTTATTTGAAATTACATAAAAGGAATCACTTGGATATGATTTCGTTATAAAATTAATATGGTTATATGTAAAGCCATATATAATAAAGTCTTAACTTGTAGATAACTTAATTTGATATTGAACTTTACTAAAATAAGTATAGAATTATATATAAATGTTATATAAAATTATAAGGAACATATTTTCAGTATGGCGATATATATGGTTTTATAAGACTTAGCATGGGACCATATATAACCATATCGATCACTATATATATTTGGATTATTATATAAAGGCTAAGATTTGGAGACAAATAATAATATCAAGTACCATATAAAAAATGTTCTCAATAAAAATTATTAGATAAATGTGATATTAGCAGAAATGTGACTTCATTCAAAGTTAGATATCACTTAATCATATTATATATGGCTCGATATAACTATTTTTGCCCGGGCAAGCATTATTTTATATAAATATATATGTTATTGTATGCTATTATATGTAAATAGATATTTTTAATGTATGTTTATATAATAACAATTGTTTCCTAAATTTTTTTAACACGATGCCGCATATAATTACATCTTATTACATATCGACCAATATATAATCGTATATAAAAAATACAATTATATATGGTTAATCTAATTATGTACAAATACATGTATAATTAGATATGGCACAAATCAAAATTATATAAAATAACATATAGTGTAGTATTAAAAAAATGTATTTTACTTTGGATAAAACGATAACTTGACATATTCATAGTTATATGTAAAGGTATGTGTGTATCGTTCCATACCAAAAATATGTAGATCCCCGATTAAAAAAGTCTATATATGCTAGATATAAGAATATAAGATATCTCTGTTTATATAATTTCATTCGCAAAATGGGTCCATCAAATTATATTAGTTTGTATCAGATTCTATTTGGCATTATACAATTTTATCTAATGCTATCTAATTAGATGCTCTCTGATGTAATTGTATCTCAAAATTGGGCACATCAAATTGTATCACATGTTATCTTAATTAATAAAATTATATAGCCGAGTAAAAAAAGTTTATATTTAATTATATATAATCATATATAATTATATATGTTTATACATAATTATATATAAACTTGTTTACTCGGTTATATAAAAAATGTTTATATATATACAATTTTTTAAATATATCCTTGTATTAAGTTGTATACAATTTTTTCTAATTTTATCAATAATTTCATCTTTTATATAAAACTACCCAGGCAGAAAAATACAAAGGGGAAAGCACTGGCAAAGCTCTAAAATGGGTGGTATGAGTAATTGCTACCAGTTCTTTCCCAACGCCCAAATGATAAATTTTAAAATTTAAAATATTCGCCAAAATAAAAATCTTGCTCACATCATAAAATAAAAACGTTTTTTTATTTGGCAATATCTTTAAATATTAACAATTGCTTTTTCAATTTTGACTGGTTTTTGGTGTAATAAAAACTTGAAATTTTGAATGCACCCAATTCATTTTTAATTAAACATTTAATATATATTATTAAGCTTTTAATTAAAAAATTTATTGGCAATAATTTGTTCTGTCTTCAACTTTTTCTCGCTATTACATCCTACTCCAAAAGAATAGTGGCAAAACAAGTCGGCAATATTTATGGATCATGAGAATATATCTATAGCATCCTTTAACATTTATAATTTCTTATCTAATCTATTTGTTCATTTACTCGTGTAATTTTTCATGTGCCAGAAAATTTGTTTAAAAACTTTTCCTTCATGTTCATTGACGCGTTTTAAAAGATAAATTAACCACATTTAATGATGACAGATTTGTAACTCTTTTAAAAGTTGACCCTGAATAATTATCATGCGTATGATTAACATTTGAAAAAAAAAATAAGTTTGGATGAGGGGTTGTTAAACTGTTTTGAAATAAAATCATTTTTTTTTTGCTAGCTTTAATAACTTATATCAAAAAAACCCAGGGATACGTGCTTAACTACAGTTACGAAACTCAAATAAATATACAGAAAAAATATCGACAAAAGGTTTTCAATTAAAAGTTTATTTGAAATAAATTTAGCATTTTCATGTCTTAAATATTTATTTGATTCAGTTAATTTTTAATTAAGTATTAAAAAATATCTTAATTGTATATTTAATTGTATTAATTAAAAAATAATCAGCATTTTAACTAATTTCAAAATGTTTGAATACATTAAAAATTCGTATAAGATACAAAATTGTTGCTCATTTTTATTAATTTTTTTATTGATATTATTAAAATTGTAATTAAATCTTCTAAAAAATTTTAGATGATATAATTGTAGATTTAAATAAACAGCTTTTAATTTAAACTTTGTGAAACAGTTTTATTGATACAACAAATTTCTTAATAGGTCCAAATTTAAATAAATTTTTAACTGAATGAACAAACATTTTAATTTAAATTCAATTTTAATTTTCCTGTGTCTCATACATACAATTTTTAATGTTAAACTGACCGTTAAAAAAAAAAGTTATGTCTCAAATATTCAGTTATATTCAATTAGATCTGAATTAAATTAGATCAAAATAGATCTCATAATTGGGAGATCCAATAATATCTACTTCAAGATCCTGATAGGTACCAAAATATTCCATGTGATTAATTTAGATCTAATTCGATCCAAAAAGATAAGTAATTTGAGATATTTTGAGATTAAATGTGATTTATTTAAATCACATGACATTTACAAATTTAAATAAAATTGAAAAAAACTCTGGCGCATATATAATTACGTATAACAACATATAAAGGGTGTTTTTTTTATAGAGGTATGGAATAAAACAAAGATGAATTTTTTAAATTGACAGGTAAATTTAATTTATTCGAAGGGTAATCTTCTGGCATTATAATTTAAATATGACTTCTGCCATATGGTCTGGAGGTTCAATTTTCGATAACTTTTTTCAACATTTGTGGCCGTATATTGGCAATAACGCGGCGAATGTTGTCCACCAAATGGTCAATCGTTTTGGGCTTATCGGCGTAGACTAGCGACTTCACATATCCCCACAGAAAATAGTCCAGCGGCGATAAATCGCACGATCTTGGAGGCCAATTTACGTGTCCGAAAAGTGAAACTATGCGGTTACCAAACGTTTCCTTCAATAAATCAATTGTGCAACGAGCTGTGTGACATGTGGCGCCGTCTTGTTAAAACCACAGTTCCTGCACGTCATGGTTGTTCAATTGATGAACGAAAAAGTCAGTAATCATGGTTGTAATAGTGGTCACTATTGACTGTAACGTTCGGATAGACTGATTTCATCCAAATGTATCAAGTATATTTAATGTGATACATTTACATCAAATTTGATACAATTCTATTCAAATATATGCAACTTCATAAGGCATATGTGATTATTAGGCTGCTTCTTAATTTTAAAAGCGTCAAGTTTTTGTCGAGACAACCCTGGGTTAGATTAAGATTCATGAAAAAAAAAATTCAAAAATTTTTTAAAAATTTTCGAAAAAAATTTAGGAGTCTCTACCAGACTTTGAACATTTTCACGATTTTCAAAAAGGACATATTTTTATAAAAATGGTTTATTTAAAAAACTCCAAAAAAATTAATACCAAAATTAAATCAGTATATATTTTTTTAATTCTCATGATGTGGTTAAATAAAGCGGTAAGGGTTGACCCTTAACCACACTAGGCCAAACAAATTTCTAAAACTGTACATTATTGTTAAAGCTTCAACTACGAATCAAAATTAAAACTAACATGAAGGATTGCAAATATTAAAATTTTGGGCGCTTTTTTAACCACATCATTAGAAGTAAAAAATATATACTGAAAGGTTCCCTCAGTTCAATTAGCGTGTAGACTGATTTCATTTTGCAGGATTTAGAGAAAAAAGAAATATTTAAAAAATTTATTTATATATTTTTTTTTTACGTTGAACCAACACTTAGGGGATGCCCCCTACTAATGCATTGCCTTGTGTTGATATCAGGCAAATATGTTATGGGGAGGAGCAAAGAGGGAGTTTGTGGACATTTGATATACATTTTTCTACATTGTAAGTTGCAGGGAAAATCTTCGCAGGAAGACGATTCCGCATACGGCTTGTGGGACTGAAAAACGAATTTTCTCTGCCCGACTATAGACAACAAACGGATGACAAGCGGGTAGTATGAATGGAAACCCGGTTCCTTGGTCGACTTATCTCAGCAGAACACTTCCCATAATAATATCTATGGAACAGATAATAATATCACACAACCCACATTTCGACGATTCTCCAATGAGTCAAAAAATAGTTTGAAACCCTACTGCGACTGATAAGCATCAACACCCTCCGTTGCACACGATCCAGAAGCCCCAAAAATAGACTTTGAAGCATATGGGAGTTATATTCCATCTTCGGCCGGATGTAGGTGGTATAATTAGTAAGGAGATCGGATGGAGTAAAGTATTTCTTAAACCGCTTTAGAAAACGCGTCAAAAATGCTACATAAAATAAAGTTGATAGTTAAATCTTAATATTTCTAAATAAAAAAAGGAACCAATTTTTACAAATGAGGCAAAAAACGGAAATTTTTATAATATTATTCAATTTTTTCTCTGTTTGAATCCTAATACTTGCCAAAAATAGCTGATCATCAACAAAATCACCTCATGTACAAAATCCGATTTAGATTTTTTTGTCGCTACCTTTTTGGGCTTTGGCCAACAAGGGTTAATGATTTTTAATACTAATGATTTATTAATTTAAAAATTTTACTTAATTAAACCTTTTTTCAGTTGGTTAAATTAAACAAAATTCAGTTATAACAATCACTTTTATTTTGTGAGAAAATTTTGACCTCCGGTTAACATTGCATAATAACAAAATGGAATCGATTTGTTTTAACATATGTTTGCATATTTTGTTATAAATGCATATTTTTGCATATTTTGATATAAATGCATATTTTGGACTTTTCGTTTCATATTTTGCATATTTTCAATACAATGCCATATTTTGTAAAAATTAAAATATGAAAGCACTTGTGGCGTTAACACATTATCAAGTTGTAATTTGTTTGACATTTTTATTGGATTTCATTTTTAAACCAACGCTCTAGAGTAATAAATAAATTGTGCGCCCCGGTAGGCCAGTTGGTAGCGTGCTGGCTTATCAGTGCGGGGGTACAACGCGCCGAAGGCCATAGTAACTAGTGCTCGGTTAGGCTAATAGTATATAATTTGTAATTATATGATTATTAATTAATAAAAAAAAAAAAGAAAAAAATAAATAAATTTTTAAAAATTCTCCATTTTTAAGTGCATATTTCTTGGATTTTTAGTACATGTTTTTGGATTTTTAATGCATATTTTTTGGTTTTTAGGGAATATTTCGTTTTAAGTGCCTATTTTTAGCGCATACTTTGGATTTTTTACTAAAGTCGCTGCCCTGGTAATCACAAATTATAATAGGACCACATATAACATTTTTTTTACTCGGGTGTAGATATTTTTTTAAAAAATGAATAGCCCTTAAAAAACTATTTTTTGTTTTAAGTAAAATTTTTGTATTTTTCAAAATGTGTGATGCAAGAGGGATGTTCAAATTTACAAATTAAATAAATATTTACTACTTTAATACAGTCCGTGAAAAAACCAAAGCATACAAACTAAAAATGCATTATTTTTCTGGATCGTAACATTTATACGACGGCAGTCCCAAAATTAGTTGACTTAAGAAAGAAAACACAACAAATTTGGGAAACACTTTCTTTATTTCTCACCATAATCTCCTTTTAGCACGATGTACTTTGTTCAGCGATAATCAATATCTTCGATACCCTGCATTAGAGTAAGAACTTTCTAGCTCCTTAAAATAACCATTAACCGCAGATTCCACATCTTTATTGATGGCAAATATTTTACCACCGAGCCATTTTTTCAAGTTTGGAAATATTGTAGAAAATAATTCGAGGGAGCTAAGTCTGGCGAATAAAAAATTCGAAAAAATAAGTTCTAATATTATAAATTAATAGCAACGCTTCGACGTCTTACAGAGTATTTCGAAATAAAAAGTTATCCCAGATATACTAACTCTATATTATTTTTTTTTGCAATCCAAAAAACCAAAAAATATATCTTTAAAATTTGGTGACATGAAAGATGATGGTTTAACTACACAAATTATGAAAAGGAACATTTTAATTACTCTTTTAAATACAGCGAAAACCGGAGGTGGTATATGTGACCCAGTGGCGAAACCTTCCCCTTCTACCCTACATTAACCCATTAACGCCCACTGTTCCCCTTATGAGGACACCTCCTATTTGCCCAATCATTTAAGTAAAATTATTTTCTGAAAGCCATCTAAATTTAGAAATCAATAAACAAAAGTTTCCTCAAATCATATCATTTATTCATCCTTCAAATTTACATCATTTGACAGCAAATGAAAAATATGAAATTTTGACAAAGAAAAAATTATAATTTTAAAAAATTTTAATAATAGCGACTTGATATGTATTATTAATATTTACTATTTGTTCAGGCACTAATTAAATCTCATGAATCAAGTTTTACAATACCGAATTTCGAAACAGTTCGATCAGAGGATCTGCTTTTCACTTTTTGTTCCTTGGCAATTTACGAGAATATCTTTCAACTTTTCTCAATTTTGATTTCATTTTATCTTATTTGACGCCTTTTGCCAATCATAAAAATTCATATTCACTGAATTCTCTTCTACAGATTTCATTTGGGCTTTAATGGGTTAAGATACAAATATAAAATGTATTGGAACCATTGTGTACACTCTTTTAGGCCTTAAATATTCAAATATGATATGACATTTGATTTTGCTGGATACATTTCATATTTGGATGGCTTTTCTATCAGTCGGATTTTAAGTTCTTTGAAACTTATCGTCCTTTCTATATTCTTGAGGATTTTTTTCGGATACAAAAGAGCTAGTTTGTTATCCTTTCATATTTCTTTTAACGACAGACTGCACTCTCTGCAAGCTAAAATATTTATTTTTCCTAAGGACTCAAAAAGTATGCTGAGTACATTTTTGCATTTACATTCGAATTCGTACTAACGATTTTTAAAATGCAGTTCAATGCAGTTTCCATTAGAATCTACTTCGTTTTTGTGTTTGTTTGACACCTAAAATAAAGTTCTTTTTTGAAAAATCCACGAATAACTATTTTACCATTCGTCAAATAAAACTTATTTATATGGATATTGGATCTTACATCATTATAGTGTTGTAATAATATAAAAGCAAATTTCTAATAATAACGAAAAAGAAGTTAAATGAATTTTAATTTTTTATGCTTTGGCTTTTTTCGGACTGAATAGTCAAATTTTTATCTTTAAGTGGCACGGAATTTTAAAAGATTACACAAAATTAAAAAAGATTTTTGCTTCTTTGAATATGATTGATGCATTAATCTGCTAGAGAATCTTCCAAAGAAGAGATTAATACCATAATCTTGGATAAGCTCCTCCTACTTCCTGAGATATGTCCATCCCACACATTGTTACTTTTACAAATACGGTAATTCCTATGGAAAAGTTTTACTTTTTAAATACTTAAAAAAAAGCTAATTGAGTGTTGGCCTGTGTTATCAACAATTAACTCTAATCGTTTTTTAAATAAACTAAAAATCTTTCTTTTTTTGTTAAAAAATAAGAGAACTATTGAAATTTATACTTGAAAAGTCAGGCAACAAGTCTTTTGTATGTAGCCAGTACTGAACAATATTTTAAAAGTAAATGAGAAAAAATAAAAAAATCGCTTTTGTTGTTTTTCTATGAAAACAAACAAAACTCACTGACTGACATTTTAACACATGCAAACAACAAAAGTGACAACAAATGACAAAACGATGATGATAACGCGACAAAAAAAAAAATGGTGATAGTCATCAACGACGACGACATACAAGTGGCTAGAAAAAAAGTACCTAGTAAAACTAAAACAACAACTTTTTTCTTTAACTCATTATGGACAAACCAACTGTGCCGTTGTCAAAACAGTACAGTGGAGCATTTAGTGATTACAAATTAAAAAAAAAAAATGCTTGCTAAAAGCTGACAAAATTTTTGCTGAATATATGTAGATGTAAAAAAAAAATCAACAAATTTGTAGAAAAATTATACTTTAGTTCATTTTATTAAAACCGTGCTTTAAATTAGCGGGAGAAGAAATTTTTTAATTAACACTCTAATGCCCGAATTTTGTTTTGCAATGAAATTCATACCATGTATTCGTCTCGCAAAAAAAAATAATAATTTCTCTTAAAAAAATGTTTTACGCTGACTACTCTCGGCGATATGAGCAAAAATAAATTAAAATTTATCTCGAAAACTAATGCAAGTAAAACAAAAGTTTGTACCAAAAATTATTGCTCTTACCAAGGCATAACCACAATCCAAAAATAAACTTTTTTGTGCTTCTTTTTAAGAAGATATGGCGATTTTCGCTTTTTGCAAAATGCGAAATAGGGCGAAAAAGTATCTTAACTTCAATATTTTTTGTTCAAACTTTAGACTTTTGCTACTATTACTGATTGTCTTCTCTATACCAAATTTCAAAACGATCCGTCCATTACTTTATAAGTTAAGACAATGTCCTTTAGAGATAACCTGATAAAATCCTGTTCGACCTTGAAGAAAAATAAGGACTGATTATTAAAGGTAATACTTCAATCTTACTTACACTTAATTTTCAAGAGTTTTAAATCAACTTAAATAAGTGTTTTAGTTGTTGGAAACCTCAGTCAATTAAAAAATAATTATTTTTTGAATTTTTACAAAATTTGAACTTTAAAGCTTTCTTCGCAAAACTTTTAGCTAATTCACTTTTATATCGAACTATATCAATTTCTAAGTATAAAACACTCATTCGAAGCATTAGGGTTCAATTTTATAAACGATGACAAATGTCATCGTCAGGCGTTAGAGGGTTAATAAATAACCATGGCACGGTTTTTTGTTTAACAAAATACAAATGATCTTAAACTTCAATAATCTTGCTCACATCCACAGAAAAAAGTATCAACCCATATCTATTAAAGATATCTAATTAAAATATCTAATTAAAAATTTGATTTGAATTTAATTTATTTCTAAACAAATATTTAATTGAATCAATTAATATTTTAATTGACTTTTAAATATATAAATACATATTTTATTTTAGACGCAATCATCATATTATTTTTTCATACACTGTATGCATAAATATAAGGTCCGTCATCTAACTTTTTTTCCGATGCCGATTTTGCCAAAAAAATCATCTTTTCAGAAGAAGCTCATACTGCATGGCCAGCCGAGGCAGCCATTTGAATGAAATTATTTTCCATTATTAACCGGAAGGATTGTACTTTCAAATAAAAAAGAAATTTGAGAAAATATTCAGTAGTTTTTTTTTATAGCATTTTCAAAAAAAAAAGTTATTTGGCGGACCCTTTAGAAAATCTTCAGTATAAAATACCAAATACATTTGAAGTTAACAAACAAAACAAGCACTCACACAAACAGACTCAGCATTGCAAAAAACACACATACTAACGTATACAACGATCACACACTTTTTTTGTGAGTATCATATTTTTTTTTTTGTAGAAGTTATTTATAACTTTTTTTCCTTCTTAATTTTAATACAAGGTTTAATTGATTGCCGTGATAGGTGCAAAATCAATTAAAATATTAATTGATTCAATAAATTCTTTAATTGAAACCCGTTTTAAGTATTTTCTGTGTCATAATTTATGATAAAAGATCGAAAAATAAACTTTTTGTTTTAATTTTTTAAAATTTAAAAGTAAAACATTTAAAAATTGCAGAGAACGTCAAAAATTACTTATGGCCCTAATGCTATAGTCAGAAACTCTAGTTATGACTAGAGATTCTAGCCTATACGCGAACAATGTTTATTAGTTAAAAATGTGTTGTTTTTGATTTGAATTAGTTCAATTCTTCCAATTTTGGCTTTTATTTCTCATCGGGTAAATAAAACAATACGGGTAAAGCGTTGATCTTTTTGCTTCAAAATTTGGGGAAAAATATTCTAACCCTTCGACATTGGTTCTCTGAAGATTTTCGGTGACGGACCTGTCAGTAGATAAAATCTGCTTTAAATTAGCGGATAAAGAAAAAAATTTTTTTTCAATTAATATATAAACATTGCACGGTTTTTGTTAGACAAAAAACAAATGATCTTGAACTTGAATAATCTTGCTCACATCATTTTATTTTCTTTATAAATAAAAGCTTCTATGACCTTATGTCCTAGCCAAAAAAGACAGCATTCAACATTTTTCTATATTTTTGTCACTTTCCTTTTTTTAATTTAAACAGTTTTCATTCATGAATCGACAATTAAAAAATTCACCAAAAGTTTGTTTTGTTATTATAAAAAAAAAAAAAATTAACAAAAACTGACGATGAATCTAGAAATGTCATTTTAAAGTTTAAACACACGAACTTTATAAATGACAATTGTGGAATTTTTGATAGAAAAAAGTTATCGAAATTTGCAAATTCTAGAGGGAAAAAGGTGTTATGAAAATAATCTTTGGTGTAGAGTTAAAAAGTGAATTCAAATTTCATATAAATACAGCTATTTTTGCTCTGCAGGAAGGAGTTTGAAGTTTAATAAAATAGTAACGGCATTTTTTTTTTTTTTTGTTTGATGCCAAAACATTTAAAAAAGTCATGATATCCTAAAAACAAATTAACTTTATACTTTTCTGACGATCTCAAGTAGTTCTATATATATTAGGATCTCCCTTAAAATAACGATTTGTCGATTTTCGCTCATTACATCCCCCAGTTTTATTACAAATGGTTCCAAATAGAAGAAATCGATTTTTTTTGAAAACGTTAACCCGTTCCGCAAGTCGGCTGTAAATGGTCGAAAAATTATTTAGATATGGAATTTTGACTTTATGTTATATCACTTAGCGCGGAATCCAAAATGACCCACGAATTTGATTTTTTATAATAAATTTTAAAGATTTTTTAAAATGCCTAATTTGTAGATGTCGATTTCTATTTTTATAACATAGTAAATGTATTTAACGCCCTTGTGACACCTGCTTTTTCCAAGATCTTGTGAAGTAACTTGAATAAGATGAAATAAATGAAAAGAAACTAGTGTATCTGTTTACATTTTTCAGGAATCACTAAATGCACTACAAAATTAATCATATTTTTCATTGATAAAAAAAAAACGCAATTATATTTATTAATTATTTTTCCAAAAATATTATGACACTATGCATTTTTATTGCAAAAACTACAATCTAGCAACATTTTGTGATAAAAATTTCGAATACAAACAAAATATTCATAATCCTTCTTTTTTTTTTTTTTTTTTTTTAATAAAAGCTTTTATGATCCAATGTAATAATAGCAAAACAATAAAAAAACACAATTTTACAAACAAAGATTTTAGCAAATCCAAACCGTTTTCTCACTTAAAATATATCACAATATATTCTATCAATATTTTTCTATTTTGTTGTCACTTTCCTTTTTTTAATTTAAAAAGTTTTCATTCATAAATCGACCATTAAAAAATTTCCCAAAAGTTTGTTTTGTTTTTATAAAAAAAAAAATAAACAAAGCTGACGATGAATCTAGAAATGTCATTTTAAAGTTTAAAAACATGAACTTTATAAATGACAATTGTTGAATTTTTTATCGAAAAAAGTTATCGAAATGTGACAATTATACGTTCAAGTAAAAATATTTGAGCCCTTTGTCTTAGATTACATAGATATCAAACTCTTTTTCTTCTTTTATAAACAAACACATGTTTTCATACACATTTAAATATTTTTTGTATAGGTATTTATACCACGTATGTCCAACACATTCTCAGGAGTTTCATGAACTAACAGCTAATGTCAAAGAGTTGGAGATCTATGTAATCTGTGCTCTTTGCACTTATTATTTTCTTCATATGCATATAGTCGTACTATGATGCAACTGCTGCAAAAGTTTAAAAAGAAGAAAGTGTCTAAAGGGCTTAAAGCAAGAAAAAAAAAAAATTGCAAAAATTATATTTAGAGTTTGTGTTTGGAGCGACTAGTTTCCAGGACATTTTATAGCAGTTTCCTATTTTGTCAAAAATTGAACAAAATCACTTAAATTTGATTAGACAATAATTATCTTTACTTTTATCTAAAAAATCTTTAACCCTTAGTGACCTGGGGACAAAAAAGACATAAAAAAAAAAAGATTTTAAAGCCTTTAAATTGATAAAAAAAAATTTATTTGATAAAAATAATTATTTTATCAAACTTGATCCATAAAGGCCTAATTGTTCACTTGTGGTCAAAAAAATCCCACTAGGAAATTAAAATCGAAAATAAAAAATCGATTTCTTCCATTAGTATCAATTTGTAATAAAACTGGGGTCACCCTAACAAATATCCTTACTAGAGTTGAAAAAATAATAAGTCTAAAAAGAGATTTTCAATAAAATTTCAGATCATTACTTTATCTTTAAAATAATAATAAAAATAAGTATTAATAAGTAACGCATTATTTTTTGTATAGAAAAAATGAAAACTTTAATTAGTTATTAGTAAGTCATTATTATATGGCTTAAAGCAATACAGAAAGGATGCTGGGGTTATTACTGGTAATCCAAAAAATAATGATATGTCATTACCGCTTCTACACTGTGAAACTGTATCAAATCACTTTCAATTGTATCTAAATAAATCGAATATGATCAAATTAGATGTAACTTAATCTTATGGGTTCACAGTAAACTATATAAAACTTTATAAAGATCCATATCTGTTTTTTTTTTAATCGGGCGTGAAAAATCGCAACTTTTTGAAAATTTGACAAACAAATAGTGAAGATGTTCCATTTGCTTCATGTATAATAGTATTAAAATAAAGAAAATTTAAAGACATAAGGTCAGAAATTATGATTTTTTTGTGTTCTTTGATAGATCACATCCCAGGCAGAAAAATACAATCGGCACAGTGTTGGCAAAGCGTCGGCGACAATCGGTTATGCGTTGGCAGACCGTGGAATTAACAACCTTGACAGTATTGTTCTGCTACCCGATTGATAACAGTGGCCAACCATTGGTTTGAACGAACTTGCCACCGTTGGAATAACGTTGGTAATTCATAAAAATGGGGACGTTTAAAATAGCTTAAATTAAATTAATTTTGAGAAATATGTGTAATAAAACACATTTTAAAAGCGGCAATAGAGTTTGGTCTTAGTATTATACATCTTATTGAAATGTGTGAAATATTAAGAAATTAAAAAAAAAAACATGCTTCTTATTGGTTGTAATATTGGTAAAAAACAATATTGGCAATGAATTTTGCGGGTGGTACTGCCAAACCAAATTGTGTTTTCAGAGTCTCGATATTAGTTGTACCTTTGGTAGTTTTTAACACGGTGAATTTTACAAAAATATAAGTGGTTTGCCAGTACAATTTTTTGGTACGGTTAACAATTTCTGCCTGGAATGATATACACCACATCATTGTTAAACGCTTTTAGTCAATTGATACTTTTCAGTGTCTGCTATTTGTACGTTTTCTTTTAAGGGAGCTTTCGACACACCTGTCAGATAATAGTCTTTCAAATTTAATTGAACTTGGTATATGTATTCTCCTAGTAAAAATGGAGTTAACATATTTTTATTTTTAAAAAGTTCGTTATAGTTTTCCTTTAGTCCTTGCTCAATGTTAGAGGTTTTTAACAAACGTGTAAGAAATATACAATATACAAAATAAAAATTCAAAATTTGGTGTAATTTTAGTGATCAAACCCTCTTCTTTAAACACTGTTGCACAAAAATTTGTTTTTTTTTTTCGCAAAAGGATAACGAAATTGAAAAAAATATCCTTAATTCGCGAATAGCTCAAAAACCCACAATTAATTCTTATGAAATTTATTTTGAAATTAACTCGCAGTATCATTTACAACATATAAAAATTTCAATTTGGGAATCAGAGGGGTTCAAAAACAAACGGAATTTTTACGAAAGTATCTTTGATATTTAATATAAAATTTTGTATATTCACATAGTAAGAAAAACTTCAATATTTTTTTGCCATGCATGGGAAAATCGATGTGCATGTTAACCAGGAGACAACATGTAGTGAAAGTGCGTACTCAGATTGTCGTTATCCATTGTCCTTTGAAAAGGACATTTAAAGTTAAATTTGCAAGCAAATTATTATTGTGTTAATGCAATGATGCTAATATGTATATCACAAAATTATTCCACAAAATTATTAGTCGCAATATTTAAATACCAACAATTTAAAAAATGTCCTTTTACAAATTTCATCCTTCAATTTTTTCGATAGATTTAAATAAAAGAAAAAATCCACGTTAAAGGCTTGACTGCACTGTAATACATACTTAAATTTCAGCCTTCTAGCTTTATTAGTTTAGCAACAACAACGATCCATGTACAAACAAAATTTTAATATATTACACCGTGCAACAGTAGTTTTCACACATGGAAAAGTTTACAAATGACTTTCAAAAATTTAATCTTTTAATATCCTTTAATATCCTAATATTCTAAATTCGAATCAAACATGATGGCTGCGTGTGGAAAATATTAATGATGTTGGACCATATATAATCACAACTCAGACTATATTGATAATCTTGTGTCAGATATGGGATCTTATATAATTATATCTTATATCATTTGATATCATATATAAATATGTCTTAAGTTGTATGGCACCGTATATAAGCATTTCTTATATGTAACAAAAAAATATTTTTATAGGAATGTATATATTATTATATCTTAAATTATATAGCTTATATGTCACCATATGTCACTATATATGATCATATATTATGTTATATATGCAAATGTATTATTATATGTGACAATAAATCTATCATATCTTATTATGTATAGCATATATGATTAATATCTTATGTTATAAAGGTCATTACATAATAATATATCGTTAGATATGTTACCACAAAAGAAACATATAATTGTATATGCATGACAGCAGTGTCGGCTCCAGCTCATTTTCATAGCCACAATCATTTTGCTGTACAAAATATGATCGTATATTATGTTAATTCATTTTCCTCGGTGTTCCCATAGCACTTGAAGATTGAAAAATATTCGAAAATGCCGAGTTATTCGAGACAAAAAAAAAACGGATTTCGGAATAGCTCGAAACCCGGCATTTCCCAAAAACCGAAAAGATATCGAATAATTAATTTATAGAATAATTCGTAATTTGGTTTTAACAACTCCATTTCCCTCGTTTTCTTCCTTTTTCCCTTCTGTTATATTTTTTCTTTTTTCCTTCTTTTCTTTTCTTCTTCTTCCTTTTCCCTCTTTTCTTTTTCGGAGCCACACATTATAACAGCATATGTACCATTATATTATAATATATTTTAAGATGAAAAAACGTAAGACAATATATAAATTTGTTTACTTCTGCATTTATTTTTCTGTTGCAAATTTTGTTTGACATATTGATATCATTAGTCAAATTCATTTTGGTATTTCAGATTAAAGTTTTTTTTTTCTTTTCTTTTTTCACTTTATTTATTTTTGCCTAAAGTGTATACTAGGCTGCTTCTTAAAAAAAACGTCGAATTTTAGACCGGAGAGCGCTGGGTTAGATTAAGAATCTTTAAAAATAATTTTCTAATTTTTAAAAATTTTCGAAAAAAAATTATGGTCGCACCAGACTTTGAAAATTTTCCCGATTTTTAAAAGCACATATAAAACTTGTTTTTTTTTAACTTAAAAAACTGAATATTCATTTTTTGTTTGCTTTATATTTAACAGCAAATATTCAGGAAAAAATATTTAGTTTCTTTTAAGATTGTTAACCCTTAACCACGCGAGGCAAAAAAAAAATTCTACAATTTTGCATTATTTCCAAAGCTCCAATTATGAATATAAAATTAAAAAAATTATAATACTGAAGGAATCTCTCAATCCACTTAGCGTGTGTACCAATTCAGTTTTGGCGGATTTGGAGGAAAGTCAGTATTACTTAAAAAATATATTTTTGGGGAAAGAAACAAATTTTACATTATTAGTTATTTCGTTTATTTAATCACAATTACTCAATTCCAAAATATTAATTACGAAGGCGGATCAATAAGTACGTGACACACAGTTTTTTTTTCCAAAAAAAAAATTATTTTTCAACATAATCTCCTTTTAGCTCAATACACTTATCCAACGTTTCTCCAATTTTTCTATCCCTTCCAAAAAATAGTATTTCTCGAGGTCCATAAAATAGGCATTTGTTTGATCAATAATTTCATCGTTGAATTTTTCGACATTTTCGGGTGCATTGACCTCAATTGGCCGTCCAGAACGTTCAGCGGCATTTGTACTTGTGCGACCACAACGAAAGTCAGTAAACCACTTTTTCCCCATTGAAATCTATGGTGCAGAGTCCCCATAGTATTTATCAAGCTTTTCCTTGGTTTGATTGACGATTTTTTTTTCGCAAAAAATTATGTTTAATGAGCACTCGAAATTCACTTTTTTCCATTTTTAAAAAAATCCACGAGTTTTTATGTTTTGAACAGCTGTTAAACGCAAAGTAAACAACGGAACTTGCTCAAAATTTGACAGTAGTCTATTAACAGGTGGTACTTGATGGTAGCAGTGTTGTCTTTTATATAACTACGAGGGAAGTTCGAGAAGTCACGGACTTATTGATCCGACCTCGTATATGGCGCATCTTTAACACGTGCTTTCCGTAGGTAAAAATCTTACATAAAATAATACCGGCATCGTACCGTTTCCCTTAAAACCGGTATCGTACCGTTTTCTTTAAAACCGGTACCGTTTTCCTTAAAACCGGTACGATACCTTTATTGAATCGGTTTAAAAAAATTATATTTGTTGCAAAAAATAAATTGTTTTTATATATTAAAACATCCAAAATTGTTGATCAATTTCAGTTTATAATTTTTTTTAACAGAAAACTGTATTACAAACTTGACGTATTTTTCTATTATTATTTTATATGATCTCGATACAAAATTTTAAATTACCCGTTGCACTAAAATGAAGTGACATAGGGACAAAAAAAAGTATATCACTTAAAAGCATACATTTGCCTCTAAATACCTATGTATTTTATTTAAAATTTCTACAATTAGTTTTGTCTTTTTTACGATATCATAGAAAACGCATTTTTTTAGTACAGTTTTATTATTTTTTTGTTTTTATATACATACATCGAGATTATTTGTATGCAATTTTTAATTTATAACGAGCTTTCGAGCACCCTTATACTAACATACCAGACAAAGTAAATTATTGCTGGGACTTGTGAATACCGCCTTTTTTTACTAAACTAAACGTATTATAATTTAATGCACATGTTTCAGATAAATTAAAGAAGATTGTTAGAAAAAAGAATTTTACGCTCAATAAAGTCTTAAAAACTAAAGATTTAAATGTCTTTGAATGAAATTTTTATTCTTGATGTTAGTTCAATTTTCTTTAATTGAATTATACATTTAGCCACATTTTCGCAATGTCCCGTTAGCTACTAACTGAGGCTGAACATATATGGAACCATATATGGATTCATATATGCACCAATATATGGTTTGATATATAAACATATATGAGCATTTTTAGCCGGGTATATTAATTTATTTCCAAATTAAAAAAAAAAAAGTTAATTTTTATGAAAATATGTCCTTTTTCAAAATCGGGAAACACCATAATTTTGTTCGGAAATTTTCAAAAGATTATAGAATTTTTTTCATGACCCAGGGTTGTCCCGTCCAAAATGCGTCAATTTGCTTTCTTTTTTTTAAGAAGCTGCCTAGTGTATACATTATTTTTATTATGTTTGAGATATTAATGTATTTTGTGAAAGAAAAAAAAAACCAACTAATTATAACACTTCCTTCTGATAAAGACATTTATATTGCTTGATTTTATAGGATACTACACCATTTTCGCTTTTTTATATATTTTTTGTATTTATTTTATTTAAGTCTATGGAAATAATCAGTACAGACCATGAACATTAAATACTATTAAAAATATTATACAATCGAAAAACTAAGATTACTTATCTAATTTAAAGAATTTAAATTTAAAATTATATCCCTCTTTACAATATCTAAACCCTTATTAAAATCAATTAACTGAAACAACATATTAAACTGGTCGCAAATTCTACGAAATGGATCAAAGTAAGCAAAGGTAGATTTATAGTATTTAATATTTAAAAATTCATTATTTCTTGAATAACGAAAAGGAATATTCATATTAATTTTACTTAGCAGATATGGTCAATTAAGACTTCCATTCATCAACTTAAGCAGGAAGGACACATTCAGCATTTGCCTACGGCTATTCAGTGTAGGTAGTTTAATAAGTGCAAGGCGTTGTTGATATGCGGACAGATTAACATTTGGATTCCAATTCAGGCCGCGAAGGCAAAATAATAAAAATTGTGTTTGAACGAATTCAATAGAGTTTGAATGGATAAGGTATTGAGGGTCCCACACAACAGAACCATATTCCAGAATCGGTCTGACCAGCGTTTTAAATAATTGTTTTGTAGTATATGAATCACAAAATTCTTTGGTCCAGCGTTTGATGAATCCAAGAACTCCAGTAGCTTTATTTACTGTTAATGATATGTGCGATCTAAAGTCTAAATTTCTATCTAGATGAATGCCAAGATCATTAAATGACTCCACTAACTCAAGACTTGAATCATTCATCACGTAGCACCCATTAATATGAGTTGATCTGGAAAATATCATATATTTGCATTTTTTAACATTAAGTCCCATTAAGTTTGTTTTGCACCAGATAGTAAAACGATTAATATCATTCTGTAGATGTATTTGATCACTACAATTGTTGAATGCAAGATCAATTTTCACATCATCTGCATACATTAAATTATTAGAATGCATAATAACTGAAGGAAGATCATTTATAAATAATGTGAATAACTGAGGTCCAAGGTGACTGCTTTGTGGGACTCCAGATGTAACATCAATATATTTAGAAAACAAATTTCAAAATTTAACACACTGTTTTCTATTATGTAGGTATGATCCAATCCATTTAAGAGATTATATACTAAAACCAATCTTATCGAGTTTGTACAACAAAAGTTCATAATTAACTTGGTCGAACGCCTTACTGAAGTCAGTATAAATTACATTGGTTTGTTTTTTTTATTGATAAAGCCTTTATTAACATAAGTAGTAAGTTCAAGCAAATTTGTAACTGTAGAGCGGGAATTGCGGAAACCATGTTGACTCGGGGATAAAATAGATGAAACTTGATGTGACAAAGAATCATAAACGACTTTTTCAAATAATTTTGGTATAGTGCTTAGTTTTGCTATTCCTCGATAATTAGAGACAACCATTTTTGAACAACGGGATAATAAATGATTCCTTCCAAGTATAAAGAAAATAACCCAATTGAAGTGATTTATTAAAAATAAATGACAGAGAAATATATAGTAGATAAGCACAATGCTTTAAGATGCAACTAGGAACACCATCCGGACCCGCAGCATATGACCATTTTAACTTTATTAAATAGTTAAGTAAAGCTTGTTCATTTATAGGAGGCATATTAATTAACGTTGATTCAAGAATTTAATATGGATATCGATGAGAGTTGTATATCAATGATGAATAAGTAGATGAAAAAAATCAGCAAACATATTACTGATATTTAAGTCATCTGATGACTCGTGATCCCGAAGTTTCTCCCTTACAACCCTTACAAACCTGCTTACAAGCAAGCAGCGTTTTTTACTGTGTACTTACTGATATCACTACAGAAAGTTTGTCACACAAATTATTTTTTTTTGCATATCGAGGGCTTATATTCAATACCGTCTATCTACATTTTCACGAATTTTTTTTTTATGCCAAACTCATCTCTGACCCCATCTGCATGTACTGTAAAAATTTCAGTGGAAAAAAACTATTTTTAGTACTATATATCCTGTATTTTATCATTTGTCTATCTACAAAGATACTTATTTATGAATTTTATGACGGCAATACCGTCTATCTACATCATAGAATTTTGTCGTTTTATTTAATTTCTGGCTATTTCTCTGTTTGATATCTATTTATTCACTGTTCGTTTTTCGGATACATACTTCTCTTGTCGAACGATCAATACCTACCATAATACGCTGTGTATGCGGTGGTGTGCCCTTTATGTTATTTTCTAGCTACAAATGAGTATGCAAATAAATGAATTCAAACGCAAAAACTCAAAAACACAAGCAAGAATGTACTAATTTGATACTGATTTGAAATTGACCACTTCACCTCGATTTAAAATCTAATGCCCAATTCACACGGTGATTTTTGCAACGTCTTAATTTGCTTTAGCAGTTGCTTCAAAAATCATTTGCATTACATGATGATTTTTAACAGACGTCTGTTTTTTGTAACCAGGGTTGATTATATTTGTCTTGAATGCTTGGACAACAATATTTAGGATTTTCAACTGCTGATGCAGGATTCAAACAGAACTCCCCAAAAGCAGAAAGAAAAATAGGCCCAACTTGTTCATCGCGCATTTGTAGAAACAGTAATGTAAGACACTGCCAAAACTTTGATGAGAGAATAAGGAAACAAATTTTTGAATCATTTTGGAACAAGACTTGGGAAGCAAAGCGAGAGTTTGTAAAGATGTGTGTAACAAAGATTATCAAAAAACCACTGTAGGAAACAGTAGAAAACAGAACAGCTTTATGTTTAAACTACCACAAAACGAATTTGCGTTGCAGGTATGCCGATCCATGTTTTTATCAACGCTATCTTTACGTATAGCCATGGTTAAAGGATGGATTAATGCGAACGATAAACCAATTTTGGCGTCACTTGTACCAAAAACAAATTCTCAGAAGGGGGGTTGTAAATGGAAACATTTACAGGAGTTAAAGGCGGTAATTCCAGAGAAGTATCACTACTTCTATGATAATCTTAGCCACGCGCAGTAAAAATTATAATAAATTATAATAAGAAATTATAAAAAACATTGTCTTTGAATTTAAACTGGCTAAATAATTCTTCTGAACACACCTACCCTCTATCTGACACCCTTTTTGAGACACCCATGTCAAAAACAAACAAAAACTAGTCAAAAACAACCCCTAGCTCCCTAAAGGGTTCAAACGTTAGAACAGGTCCTACTATTTTTCAATACCCAACATTTCTTGTGAACATATCTACCCCCTATCTCCCAAGTTTTTCGGGGTCCCCATACAAAAACCGTAATACAAACTTAATTTTAAAATAAGGCAATACCGTCTATATACATATTATTTTCCTACACAATGATTTCATTTTTGAGGCAATACCGTCTTTCTATCATAGAAGCTAAAATAACGCGAATTTTAAGAAACTTTTTAGTTAGAACGTTTGTTAGACACATTCTATTAATATTGTAGAAGATGAGTTCATCGAAATTGTTGCTTATTTGCGAATAAAACAGTTTTTTGGCTCTCCTGAAAAATTGTGTTTTTGTAGATAGACGGTATTGAATATAAGCCCTCGATATGTATTTACCTACAATTTTATGAACTTATTATCGCCAGGTAAGGTAGATACTTTTTTATTCGCCAAGCCCGTTTTTTTTGCCCACTTTTACCTTATAATTTTTTTGGTTTCTTTTTTGTGCTTTTTTTAATTTTTGTGTTACTCCTCCCATAAGCAATTTCTGTTGTGATTTTTCCATTCACTTATATCGAAAGTTGGAAATAGATTTAATGATTTAATACCCTTTTTTTTTTGGAAATTTCGATTGTATTTGCGTTTGATACTATTCCAGGACGTTTCTAAGACTACCCGATACATAAATCGTCCGTTGGGGAAGCTGTAAAAACCGCAAATACATAAATTTTGTCGTCCATAACACAACATTAAAATTAAAAAAAATATTTTTTGTAGTTTTTCTCGTTTTTCGGCTTCAGTATTCTTCTTAGCATTCCTATACGGAGTTTTTTGTACTTTTAATGTACTAAGCCCAACAATTTCTTGGCGTTCAAAATATTTTGAACATTGAACGCGACGAGTTACTTCGGGACCAGAAACCTTTGGATCAGATCTCAAAATCTTCTCCACCTTTTTGGCATTGGAAGAGTTTCTAGGTTTTTTGCTTTAACACTTTCAGGTTTTTTGCCAATTGGTAGGTCCTTGTTAAACTGCTCTACCACATTTAAAACACACTGACATTTTAAAACAAACGTTAAACTTTTTTTTTTGATTTTTTTGAAAGTCCAACTTGGATTATTTCGAAAAATTCAAATAACTTTTCAATTTATAACGAGCTTTCAACCTCGGTATATTTACAAAAATAAAGCAAATCAAACATATTAGCTAGGATGATACTAGTATTTCGATCTGGCTAAAGATCTCATCAGAACCCGAAGTTTTAGAGGTTGAAAGCTCGTTATAAATTGAAAATAACATAAAAATAATCTCGATGTATATAAAAACAAAAAACTAATAAACTGTAAAAAAAATATTGCTTGAGCCAGAGTACAAACTAAAATTTTTTATATTAATAGAACATTTTTGGTCTTCAAAGTTTAGTAACGTCATGATGCTTGTTAGGAAAAGACTTAACCACGTGCTTGATTACTAAGAAGACAAGAATGGAGCAAAATTGATTATTAATAGGTTTTTTGTTGAAGTTCTGCCTATTATGGAGGCTCTAGCTTTTCTAAAACTTCGGTTTCTGATGAAATCTTTAGCCAGGCCAAAATACTAGTATCAACCTAGCTAATATGTTTGATTTGCTTTATTTTTGTAAATATACGGAGGTTGAAAGCTCGTTATAAATTGAAAATAACATAAAAATAATCTCGATGTATATAAAAACAAAAAACTAATATAACTGTAATAAATAACTAAATTTGAATATTTATTGTGAACTAACTATGCAACGGATTTTGACAAATCAAAAAATATCTTTTGTCCTCAAAGTTTAGTAACGTTATGATGCTTGTTAGGAAAAGGCCCTAGCTACGTGTTGGATTACTAAGAAAACAAGAATGGAGCATAATTGATGATTAATAGGTTTTTTGTTAAAGATCTGCCTATTCTGGAGGTTTTAGATTTTCTAAAACTTCGGGTTCTGATGAGATCTTTAGCTAGATCTATAGTATCAACCTAGCTAATATGTACGGAGGTTATACGGAGGTTAAAAGCTCGTTATAAATTAAAAAAAAAACGTATTATCTGACACATTTTTCAAACATAGTCTGATGAATAAAATTTAATTTTATCAATCGCAAAAAAGTTATAAAGAAAAATGTGTGTTAACGTTTATTTTGTCTCACACTATGTCACACACTTTGACGCACACTTTAAACAATATTAAAAAATAAATAAGAGGAAACATTTGATTTAGATGAGAAGTAAGTCAACCTGTTTTTAAGTGATATTTTATTTTTAATTACATTTTCCGCTGATTTTCAAAAAAAAATTATCCAAAGCCAAAACATTTCTAAAGAGTTGGCCTATAAACTGCTTTACTTAAATTTAGAGCATTCCACTTTGTTTTTCTTTATATAGCCCAAAAACCAGATAGTGGCTCACATTAGGGAACATTCCCTTATCTGTAAGTACGAATCTCGCATATAATTTTAAATATTTTAAATATCAGGCTTAACATTAACGAAAACGAACATTTTTTTTAAACAAAATACGCAATTGCTCATCGCCCTCATATTCTTATACATACAAAGAAATAAGCCTATAAAAATAGCAAAAAATGTTACTAAAAATTTGTTAAAAATTACGTTGCAGAAAAAACTGTTAAATTAGCAGATTTTTTTTGCTAATTATTAGTAAGATAAGAACAGCAAAAATAAATCTGTTGACTTTACAAATATTTAGTTATATTTAAGTTAAATTTTAGTTAATTGAAAGTAACAAATTATTCTGCTAAAATCAGCAAAAAAGTATCTATATATTAGTGACAAAAAATGTGATTTTTTTTTTATTTTTTTAAACGTATAAAAATGTGCCCTTCTGAAATGAGTTATCTGCAATTTTTTTTAGCAAAATTTTTATGTTAATGTTAACAAAATATACTGTTACTTGTATTCTACATTTTAGATAAATATAGCAAACATTTTGTTGTTATAACAGTTTTTGTTTACTATTTTTAGTCTAAAAATATTTAGTAAAAGTTTTTGCTAAATTTAGCAAAGTAAATTGCTTTTTCAAATAACTAAAATTCACCTCAAATATAACAAAAATTTTGTAAAGTTAACAGATTTATTTTTGCTGTTCTTATTGTATTAATGTTTAGCAAAAAAACTCTGCTATTTTAGCAATTTTTTCTGCAACGTCATTTTTATAGTTGTTAGCAGCTTTTTTTTTTGCTATTTCTATGAGTGTAGTTTATTTCTATGAGTGTCGTACATATAAGCTCACATATACATGAATTTAAAATCTAAAATAAAATGCATGTCTTTACAACAACGAATTTCGCTTAAAATTTTGTTTTTTGTTGTTGCAGACGTTGCTGACAGAAGAGATTTTATACTAACAACGATACACACACAGAGAAAACAAATTTAGTGCGACAACCAAATTTCTTGCCATCCAATGGATTGATTGGAGCTCAGAATAAATTTTTATGTGGTTACTAAAATTTGATAAATACCACAGAATTTCGGGTGTTACAATATATTTTCATTGTGCCATGAATACATTTTAGTACGACAACCAATTAATTCGGTTGCTGCTACCCACCCCTTTACTTGTCGAAAAGAAAATCGATTTTCACAATAAATCAGTTTTCTCGGTGTACATTCGAAGGCAGTAACAAAACAAGATTGTGATGCTAAAAATATAGATTGTGGGAGTAAAATTTTTATGAAGCGTCGACTATTAGAAGATGTATAGAACATGACAGGCTAATAAAAAGTATCAAATTTATTGGCACAAGAAAAAAGGAAAAATTCTTATTGTTTCCGCTTCTACAGCTACTTTGAAACATTTTTTATATTGAATATAAAGTTTTAAACTAATGCAGTAAATCAAGGCAAAATATAATGAATAAACAAAATAAGCAGGAATTTATAAAAGTTTTTTTTTTTATTTCATTTTTCAAATATAATAAACTTAAGCATCGAAATCTTTCTACAAGGCTGTAACAATTTAAGATATATTACTTTTGGCCAATTTAAAATTTAAATGCTTTAATAAGAATTTAGAAAAATCACCAAAATTAAAAAAAAAGATACCACAATTTGAAACAAATTTTAAATGTTTGTCAATTTCTTAAATTTTGGTGATTTTTTGAATTTAAGATTTTTTTTTGGTGATTTTGAAGACTTTTTCCGTAATTTTTGACGATTTTCTTTTTTTTTAATTGCCCGAGCAAAAACAAATATATATGGTCTTGCATTTTTTTTATCGTAAAATATGTTATAACATGTGATTATATATGGTGTCATTCATAGCCATTTATTTTTATATGTTTATTATATGGTAACATATATAACGATATATTTTTATATATCGACCTTTATAGAATTAGATATTAGACATATATGCTAGGGTATTCAATTGGTTAACCGTTACTCGATTAATCGATGAAATGATGTCGAACAATTGTTCGAGTAATTCGAAGTGGCCAATTTCGAGTAAAGAATAACTCGAACAATTTTGGTCGATTAATCGAGTAACTCGAGTAATTTAAAAATATGAGCTATTTTATACTTTTTTAATATTTTGTATAAAATAATGTGACTGTTATAGTGAATATTTAAATGTAAAGTGTATTTTTATATATGGTGAGCACTGTTAAAGAAATTATATTACGAAAAACGAAGAACTTAATGCAAAAAAACTCCGATATCGAAGAAACTTGGATATTTTTTAAAGAAACACGTTCTAAGACTGGGGTGTTTAAGATTATTGGTGAGGATTTAAGGGTTAAAAGTGGGATCAAACATTATTTTTTTTTTTAATTTAGTTGCCATTTGATCTAAAGAAACTACATATAAATACTATATTTTCAAAAAGGAGTTTTTAAATGTCATTTACTAAAAACTTTTTGTTGGTCCCTTTATGCAGTTGTAACAAGCCAATTTTAGAAGTCCTGTATGGAAATTCATAGCGGTCCTACGCAAAATTTCCACATATTAAAATTTACATATAGAAGTAATGAAGTTTTCATTAATATGATGAAAATCTTCTTAAATATTCATGAAAGTTGTTTCAAAACTTCTTTATAATTTTAGAAAAATTACATATCTCAAAATCCCAAAATGATAGGACAAAATGGACTATTTTTTCGTTTAGTACTAACACACTAATATAACAAAACTGTGTCAAGTCTGAGTGAAATTACAAAACGGATCAAATTACAAATATTTTTATAAAACAGTTTAATACATATTTATGAACCAGTTATATTGAAAGAAAATCAATAAAGATTTCAACATATTTATAAAGAATTTCGTTGATATAATAACGCTTTTGCTTTGAGTGTACTGAGACAAAACTGTCGCAATAATAAATGATCTTAGCAAATGTTTTTCTCTTTTAGATATACTTTTTACTAAAATTTTTAATTAATTTGTTAATTTTTATATATATGTTATATTTGTACTAATAAAATATAAAAATTCACAAAAATGTGAGTTTTTGGAAAATAAAATTAAAGTATTAAAATTGTTCGAGTTACTCGAGTTATTCGAGCAATTTTAAAAGCTTACTCGCCTACTCGAGTAAATTAAAAACCTCAAAATCGAGTTACTCGAACAAAAGCAAACCCGAGTAAATTGAATACCCTAATATATGCTATACATAATGAGATATAGTAGATCTATTGTCATTTATAATAATCATATATGGTGCAATATAAGCTATATAAGTTAAGATATTATTATATATACTATCTTATAAAATATATTTTTTTCTATAATCTAAGATATGCTGCTATACGGTGCCATTTATAATACAAGTTAATTTATAACATTAAATGATGTAAGATATAATTATGTAAGATTCCATTTTCATATCAAAACCGATATGCATTGAACCCGCCCCTCTCAGATTTTGATGAAATTTTGCATACAGCTACATTTTACCTATACAGCTACATTTTACCTATACAAATTGCTTTTTTAAAAATATGTGGGCGTGGCAAGGTATCGACATTTTTGAAAAATGACGATAATATGTACTTTTAAGCTGTGATTACTACGGAATGGCTGAACCGATTTCAAAGACCTTGGTACCATTAGAAAGGTATTTAAATTAGCTTTCGAAAATATATACTGTAAAAATTTTATATTACACTGAAACTGGGAAAACACTTCAAAGGCCAATTGTTTTTTTCCAAAAAAAAAATTTTTTTAGAAAGCTCTATTTAATATATATAACATATATAAAAACTAAAATGGCGTTTTTTTTTCTTTTTTTTAAAATTTTTTTTAAGTAAATACATCTCTTGTTAACTTCCTTATATTTTGATATCATTGTGTGACAAAAAAAAAATAAAGTAGCTATACTTTGAAAGTTATACAGATTTTTTTGTAATTCTAATATATTAGTACAAGAATCGTATTATCAAATTTTTCTGACACCCCCAAAATATGGACTTTTTTTTCAGATTTAATATATAATTTTGCGCAGTTCATACTGTTGACTTTCGGAATATTTGCCAATTTTTAGTGAACTTTCATCTAAAGGTATTAAAGAATGGAAGCTTTGAGTTCCTGTAATAGTTTTAGCATTTTTATACCTTGAAAATAGCTCTTCTTTTGTTTTGTTATAGTCGTCAGCGTCTGCATAAGCAACTTACTTCTATGGAGGTCTTATAAGTTTTTGAAGCCCAATGATAAAGGTCTTTCGGCGTTTGAATTTGGTTTTTATTTGCAATGCTATAACAAATATTTTAATTCAAACTCGCTTTTAGTTTTTTATGTGTATGATTTTTTTTTCTACTACAATTTCCTTAATAGGTCCGAATTCAATTAAACTTTTAATTAAAATAACAAGTATTTTAATTGAAACTCGCTTTTAGTTTTTTATGTGTATGATTTTTTTTCTACTAAAGGGTGTCCCAAGAAGAACGCAATTTTTAAATCTGGCAACATTCGAAGTGTCATTGTTTGACATTTGAACAATTGTTATTGTTTGCTAGTAGAAGGTACGAGGCTAGTAAAAATGGAGCGCTACACGAATGAACAACGCATTCTCTTTGTGAAATTGTTTTACCAAAATGGTGAAAGTTTTGCGGCTGATTTTGCCGATAAAATCATCTTCAGTGACGAGGCCCATTTTCATCATGATGGCTTCGTCAATAGGCAGAATTGTCGCATTTGGGGTGAGGAAAATCCTCGAGTGATTCACGAGAAGCAAATGCATCCTCAACGTGGCACTGTGTGGTGTGGTTTTTGGGCTGGAGGAATCATTGGACCTTTTTTTTATGAAAATGAGGCAGGTCAAGCGCAAACAGTCAATGGTGTTCGGTATCGTGAAATGATAACCAGTTTTTTCTTGCCTAGAATTGAAGAAATGAATGTGGAGGGCATGTGGTTCCAACAAGACGGCGCCACATGTCATACAGCCAGAGAAACAATTCAATTGCTGCATCAGTCATTTCCCGGTCGTGTTATTTCGCGTTTTGGAGATCAGAATTGGCCGCCTAGATCGTGCGATTTAACACCACTAGATTTTTTTCTTTGGGGTTTTTTGAAGTCGATGGTTTACGTGAATAAGCCGACGACGACTCAAGACTTAAAAGAGGAAATTGGACGCTGCATTAATGAAATACCGCAGCATTCATGCAAAACGGTCATTGAAAATTTCATTAAAAGATCGCGTGCATGCCAGCAAAGCCGCGGCGGCCATCTGCACGATATATTGTTCCATACATAACCTCATTCTGTCTACTTTACGATATAATAAAGTTTCACGATTTTTTTTTTAAATATCAGTGTTTTATTTAAAATTTAAAAATTGCGCTCTTCTTGGGACACCCTTTACAATTTCCTTAATAGGTCCGAATTCAATTAAACTTTTAATTAAAATAACAAATATTTTAATTGAAACTCGCTTTTAGTTTTTTATGTGTATGATTTTTTTCAATTATGTGCCCCACATGAAGACAAAGAGAAATTGAGATATCTGTATATGCATGTCTTTAATATGTTTATTAATGTTTATACTTTTATTACACTATAATGAGATTTTCATGTTTATTAACAATATAATGTATGTTTTTTGGCTGCTTACTCAAATTAATCTTTTGTATTCCTTATTTAATAACATTTTATTAAATAAGGAAAATATTTATAAGTTAATTAACTACTATTAACTACTATAAACTTCAATGATATACTTATAATAACATCATCGTTAAATTAGTCCAACAAAAATGATGAAAGTTGGATTTTGGGATCTAATTTATGTCTTAAAAGTCTATGTGATAAGTTTCAGCTAAATTTTTTAATAGCCGGAGCCTGCAGAAAAAGTTAACTTTTAAGAATTAGTAACTTGTTTCTAGAAGAAATTCTCACAAACCGACTTTAAATATAACAAGTTTTTTAACAACGCGATGTACCTTAACAAAATTTTGCCATCTCGTCTAAATTTATGTGCGGAAGAGGAATGTGAAATCAAAAAACCTTAAATAGATTTTATATTATTCACATTTTTTCTTTTTTTAATATGCGTAAAAATCAGGGACCATAATTATTATTAATTTTATCATAAAAGGCAGATGCAAATAGTTATTTTGTGACTCCTATTTTTTTCCAGCAAAACTAAAAGTTATTTTTTCGAGCAAAAAAAAAAGTTATTTTTTAATGCTATTTTTTAGCGTGACCTAGAGCTCAATTATTCAATAAAGGTATTCATTTCAAAGGTCGAAAAACTTTTCATAAGTTATTTTTTAACTTCTATTTTTTTTTTTTTTGAGTAAAAATAAATTTTTTTTTTGACTTTTGTTAAAAAAATACTTCTTATTTTCTCGAAAAATTAAAAATCCAAATTTTAAAAAGCAGATAAGTTTTTTTTTAAAGATTTCTCCACAAGGATCAATATGGTATACTTGAATGAATTCTCCTACATATGCCTCTATATGCTTTTGTTGTTTAAAAAATAACAGTTATTTTCGGTCCCTGGTAAAAATACATATTTTTTTGTTAAAAATGGTCAAATTTTGTGAAATGATGTAAGTAAAAATCCAACTTTTTTACGTCTTATATAAACAATTTTCTCAAATCTAAGCTAATTTTTAATGGAGATTAGAAATCCGCAATCGAATTTAATTATTCTCGCTTTCAAAGATTCCAAAACAATTTTTTGTAAATTTACTACTATAAAACGAGTAAAGCTTCATGTATTTTTACGCAAAGTCGGTAAATTTATACATCAAAATGCGTAAAACCAGTTTGCGCACACTTTTATATACAATAACAAACACTTACAGTATTTTTACCAATTATGTGTTTACAATTAAACACATTATGCTTAAAAGTAGTATTATTTTGTTAAATAAAATTTTTACGCACAAAGTTTGTAAATATACTAACTTATAATAGTAATAAATATTTTGACATTTTTAAATTGAAAAAAAAAAAATGTATAAATTAGTATTTGTGATAGTGAACTAAAAAAACTTCATATTGCACCAAAAACGTTTATTTCCAAGTGTTTGCAGCCAGCCTAATGCTATAAACACATAGACGACTGCAGCTACACGACTACAGCCTGTCAAAAATAAAATACACACGTTTATATGAAAACGATTATTTTGGCACCAACACAACTACACGGCTACCCGACTACTTTTGCCGCTGTAGTCAACTTAGGTTAATTTCTATTTTTGTTGGCTGCAAAACAAAAATAGTGTTGACAATAAAACAAAATATGTAACAAATTAGTGCTTAAAAATATTTTATTTTGTTAAACACAAAAAACGTCGCAACATCAAATGGTATAATTGCATTAATATTCAAGAGGGGTTATATAAATTTATTTTCACGTTATAATAATGTATTATAAATAAGTAATTGTATTTTTAAGTAAACTTTATATACGTGTCTACAACCAAGCATGTTGTTCTATTTTATTAAAGAAAAAAAAGATGTAATTGGCACTACTGAAACCAAAATGCATTTGTATCAGGGATGTTAAATGGAGTTTTCAATTTTGTACCAACATCCAAAAAAAATTGTACTTTTTGGACGTTGACGGTACCATTTTTTTAAATTTATTAAAACAACAAAAAAAAAAATGCATTAAAATTCTCTTGTACAGAAAAAAAAACAAAACCTTCCAATAACATACATTATATGTATGAATAAAATAAGGCATAAAAAAGTCTTATGAATATATGAGACCAAATCATGGAATTATTTGTTTAGTTAATAAACTATTTGAAATTTCTACATCATAGCAGCATAAATTTGTCGCTCTTAACCAATCCTTAGTCTGTATGAGACTTGATAATGTTGGCTAATGTAGTCTGTTTCTTTCCTTAGTTTTTATTATATTTTGAAAAGAAAAAAACTCTTTCCACATTTGCAGACCAGTGTGGAATGGATAAAATTCCAGCAACGACTAGAAATGTCTGGAAACATATTGACATTCAGTTCATTTTGAAAATTAGCTACTACCGACCAAAAACTACAAACGTTTTAATTTTTTAACGACTTCAGTTAAAAAAATTTTAGTTTTTACTCTGGCTCAAGTAATATTTTTACTAAGAAGACAAGAATGGAGCAAAATTAATGATTAATCGGTTTTTTGTTAAAGTTCTGCCTATTATGGAGGCTATAACTTTTCTAAAACATTGGGTTCTGATGAGATCTTTAACCAGAACGAAATACTAGTATTAACCTAGATAATATGTTTGATTTGCTTTATTTTTGTAAATATACGGAGGTTGAGAGCTCGTTCTAAATTAAACATATATAAGATTGTTTGGAATTTTCTTTCATTTCTTTAACAATCATTTAATTTTCGTTTGAGTTTGAATTTTAACGTCTTTTTCAGACAATTGCAGTTAATACTATAATTAATATGCAATTTTATTTAATTTAATTGTGAAAGGCGTGGTAGAGAAGAATGAGTGTATTTTCTAAAAATCATAACTACATTGCAAATATTCAATTTTTTCTGAATCAGACTGCGCAGTTTCTGGTATTGAACGTTCGTCAGTGACCCTGTTTTTTTGAATTTTTGAATAATGTAATATTTGTTATGTTTTTATTTGTTCGATTGCGTCTATATGAAATTTTTCTGTGCAATCACTGACCGTGGTATAGATAAACTGATTTCTAATGCCACATGCACTCGCACTACACGTTAGACAGAGCGCTTTAGCCCTCTGAGCTATAGTTAGGTCGAGTTTTGTTGTGATTAAAACTAGTTTTATTCAATACACGGTGTTTTTGTTCTTGCATACATAATCTCAGAAGTACAACTCCAACAACACAACAGTTCTATTTTTAGAAACTCACCTCACTCTAATGTCCACTGTTTTCCCATATGTTATAAGTGATGCCATATCTATATATCAATTTTCACTTCTTCAGAATTTTAATAAATTCAAAATAAAAGTGAAGTTGGCTGCAACAAGTGTCAATATATGTAAGAGCTGCCAAATAAATTTTGTAAAAAATCGTAAATTTTTAATCAATATTAAAAAAAAAAAAATTGCCAACTTTATTCTTCAAAATCGTTAAAATGATGATAAATCGTAAAATCTGGCGGATATAGTCGCATATATTTTAAGAGCTCATTACATAAAACGAATAAATGCAATGAAAAAGGACACAATAACAATTTGTTTGCTATACTAAAAATTCAAAAAGGGGAAAAATTAAAAATTTTTAAATTGTACCAAATGAGTCGCGGTAGTACCACGGTACTTTAGAAGGTCAAAATGTACCAAAAAAAGTACAATTGTACCAACTTTAACATCCCTGATTTGTATAAAAAACAACTGTTGATATTTTTAAATTGAATCGTGATCAGCTGTTTACTATGCTGCTGTCGTTTCCAAAATAATAAGTAGCTGACCACACGGCGACGATTGCAGTCAACGGCATTTGCAGTCGTGTAGCTCTGCAGTCTGCTGTGCTCTATGTGTTTATAGCATAATTGTGGAAAAATATTTTCAAAATATAATATTTGTACAGAGCTTTAAAGAATTAAATTCATCATTCGGTTTTTACTCAATCGATATCGCCAATATTAAAAAAAAATACCAAAATTTAAAAAATCTCCTAAAATTTAAAAAATATTTAAATTAAAAAAAAAAATCACTAAAAACGGAAAAAAACGTTAAAATTAATAAAAAAAAATCGCTAATATAAAATAAAAATCGCCAAAAATTAGAAAAATCCCTAACATTAAAAAAAATCGGCAATAATTAAAAAAAAAATCGTTAAAATTAAAAAAAAATGCCAAAAAAATTAAAAAAAATAGCTAAAAATTAAAAAAAATTTCAAAATTGCAAACAAAACATTGAAAAAAAAAAAAAAATCGCCAAAAATGACAAAATGTTCAAATTGGAAAGAAAGCTAAAATTTAAAAAACGAAAAATATTGACGAGGAATTTTAAATAGTTGTAAATGTACATTTATCTTTATGTAGTTGTTTACGGGCTACTTATGGTCAGGTTGTATTTTTGATGTAAATAAAACAATCTAGTTCATCTTTTTTCTCAACGTTTCGTCGGGGTTGTTTCCGACTTCCTCAGGAGAATATTTATTAAATAAATTCTGACAAATAGAAATAAATTACAAAATAAATTAGTGTTTTATTCTTAATCCTAGTATCACAGTTAACTCACGTTTATTTTCCTTTCACATCGTTTTGAAAATTTGAAAAATATATAAAAAACTGGACTTCACGACACCAATAATTTAATAATTTTAAAAAATAATCAAAAAAATGTAAATATCACAGAAAAAAACTTAAATTAATCTTAACACTAGTATTGCAGAACTTTATTAGTTTTCGAAACACAGACGATGTCCCAAATAAATTCTCTTTTTGCTTTGCGATGCAAGAGAAAAACGCGATCTAAGAATCTAGTCAATCAGGTCGAAATTTAGGACCGCTATTGGGGTTGAGTTTTGAACTCCGGTGCAAACATTTTTCCAGTAGCTCTTATTTTTTGAGTTATGGATGGTTTTTATTTAGTCGATTTTTAAAAGGTACATATTTCGAAAACTAATGGAGCTGGAGGAAAATGGTTTCACCATTGTTCAAAACTCAACCCCATTACCCCTACAACGACCCTAAATTTCGATTTGATTGGCTGGATTCGTAAATCGCGTTTTTCTCGAAAAGTAAGCATCGCATATAAAAGAGAATATTTATTAGAAACATCGCCTTTGTTTTAAAAACTAACAGAGGTAAATAAATGACACGAACAACTTTTTCCACGAACGAATTTTCAATTTTGGCAAATTTTAGCGATTTTTTTTAATTTTGGAGATTTTTTTAAATTTTGTCGATTGTTTTCAATTAAAGTGATTATTTACATTTTTGGCGATTTTTTCAATTTTGGAGATTGTTTTAAATTTTTGGGGATTTTTTTCCTTTTAACGATATTTTATTCAATTTTAGCAATTTTTTTTTTAATACTGGCGATGTTTTTCAGTTTCGCCGATTTCGGCAATTCCCAAATTGTAAATCTATTGAGTAAAAAATAGATTGAATTCTCGATTATTGAATTCGCAATGATTGAATTCCCAACGATTGAATTCCCAACGATTGAATTCCCAATAATTGAATTCAATAATTGATAATATCGAATGAGCTAAATTGATTGAATTCCTAACTAGTGAATTGCAAAGAATGAATTCTATGCGATTGATTAAGAGAAAAATCATGCGATTCAAAAAAGTCCGATTTAATTTTTTCAAAATAGAATTCAATCTTTGAAGCTCTGTATATGTGCAACCACTTATATACAAATATTTATTATTAAATTTATTATTATACAACATATTAATAAAACTATTTCTAAAAATGATTTTTTTGTTTTATTTGAAACATTTTTTGGGCTGTTTTTCTTTCTTACCGCAAGGTAAATATACGCATTTTTAGGGGGGTTTTTACATTTAAAAATTTATTTTTACGAATTTTATTCGTATATTTACAAGTAAAGCATGCTGTTTTACTCAAAAATTCAGTAAAATTATTCATTTATTTCTAAATTTAATTACATTTTTACGCACTTGCATAGTACATTTACAAACTTTTTATTGACCAACTTACACATAATGTGTGTATTTTTTTTTTCATTTACACACATAGAGTAAATTTACCCAACTTATAGCAGGAGTATAGTTTCCTACTATAAGTTGGGTAAATTTCAACAGAAATTAATTAAAGTGTACCTGAGAACCGCTTTATATAGTTTTTTAAACAATACAAGGTTACATTGAAATAATGAAGCACTTTATAAAATGTGCTGAACACTTGAGAAATAAATCGTAAAACTAAAGTTTGAAATGTATGAAAATTAATGAAATTTTATGAAAAAAATAAAGAAATTAAGTCTTTGAAATAATTTCATAGCTCTAAAAAAAAATTTCGTTAAATTTATGAAAAGATAATTTATGAAATCGAATGAATTTTGTTTATGAAACTATAATATGTTATTAAAAATGTTTGTGAAAAATTTCTTAATATTAATAAAATTTCTTAAATATAATGAAATTTTTCATTGAATCTACAAAAAACGTTCTATCAAATTGTTTTATTATGTCATGAAGTATAATTTCAGTATCAGTGTATAAATTATTTTTCATGAAAAAACTCTAATAATAGTATTAACAAAAGTAATAAAGGAAAGTTGTACTATTGTTATATGTAATTTTTATTTAGAATATTAAAAAATTTACGTTTCTAATTAAGAGTATTGTAAAAATTTACCCATCAACAGGAGATAATGCGATTTGCTTGGTCCTATGATTGAATCTTTTTAAAGGAAACTTTTTTAATTAAAAAAAAAACTTTCATCATTTTCTTACTGAGCGGGAATTCCCGTGATCTCGGGAAATTCAAAAACGAATCCCGCGGGAAATGAAAAATGCCGGGAAAAAGAAAACCCCTAGTAATTACATAACATACCTTTCCATACCATATTCGGGTATTAAATTTGGTTAATAAATGTGCAGCATTAACAAGTAAATCCACAATTTATCATTCCATTTCGTAATCCATCAAAGTATTTTTGTGCATAAGCAAAAAGACAAATCATACCAATTATTTCGTGTAAAAAAAGAATAAAAAACGAAAGTGCGGTTCATGGGAAAAGGCAATATGTGCCTTTATATTTACATAACAGTATAGCTAAAAAATAAATTAAAAAATGATGTGCACCAAAATTCAGCCAAAAAGTTAAAATTTATTTCAACTAACACTTTCATTTCATTGAATGTCTATTTTAAAAATGTTCACATGTTTGTGTATTTTAAAATAAAATCGAAAATATTTTGTAGACATTCACTGTAATGAAAGTATTTGAATAATATATAATAAAAAAATATAATTGTATAATATCCGGAGTTAAGTTTTCGGAATATTTTGATTTTATTTAACATTTTTTTTGTTAAGTTTTCTGGCGTTTATTGCTTTTTCAGACAGAAACATTTAAACTTCAATAAATCTAAAATTCGTGGAAGCTTTTACGGATTTTTGTTACACAAAATATCCCCTGCGCGCAAACAGAAATATGTTCCCAGCAAAAAATAGGCATGCAATGAAGCAGTAAAGAAGGCCATCTAAAGGGTCCGCCAAATAACTTTTTTTTTTTGAACTCCTGAACCAATTGGACTTTGTATGGCGTCATACCAAGGTCTTTATGCAAAATTCGGCTCAATGATGTCTCCGAAATGTTCAATTGTTGAGAACGACGGTGAATTGATGTTGATGGCGCTTCACGCACACTTTCTACCACAGCAGCAATATTCTCGGGTGTACGCACTGTTTTTGGCTTTTCACGCTTTGGTTTATCGATGAGGATGCCAGTTTCTTTCACTTTTTTCACAAGATAACGAACATACGGACCAAATCAGACATGAGCTAAGTGTTACCATTCACGATATAAGCACTAGTTGAAAAAAAAAACGTTAGATGGCGGACCCTTTATGAAGCACTTCTGGAAGGCATTATATTGTGCTTCCCTGAAGGCATTCTTTTGAAGCAGTAAATTAGGCATGAAAAGAAGCAGTGAAGAAGGCATGTAATGAAGCAGTAAAGAAGGCCTTCTATGAAGCAATTCTGGAAGGCATTATATTGTGCTTCCCTGAAGGAAGAATCGCTTCTCGAAGCTCTTCTGGAAGCTCTTCCGGAAGCGCTTCTATCATGTGATTCTTAGATCACATGATAGAAGCGCTTCTCACCTGCTTAAAAGAGACCTACCAAGTGGGACATCGCGAACAAAAATCATGCCTTCTGGAAGGCCTTCAGCAAGCGCTTCGGGTTCAAAGAAGGCCATCCACAAGCGCTTCTTGGAAGCACTATTTTTTGCTGGGTTGTTTTTAGAAGAATTGACGAATTCTGGCATTTATTTGTAATAGCATATTTTTGCATATTTTGCTCTTGTTTTTGCATATTTCGATTAAAAGAAAAATCTTATTTTCGATAAAAAAAAACTTTTTTTTGATAACAAAGAATCTTATTTTTGAGCATATTTTAGTACTTTTTAGAACAAAAGTATATTTTTATAACATATTTTTTTTTTTAAAGTTCGATATAATTTTTATTGAAAATAAAAATTATGTTTTTTTTCGACCTTTAATTGCGCAATGAAAATGAAAGTTATTCAATTTCGAGGCCATACTTTATATTGTCCTAACAAATAATTTATAGAGTTTTTGTTTTCAAATTTATTAATTAGCCCCTTTCAGGAATGTGTTGATTGGTATATTTCAGGAATTTTCTGGGTTCCCATCATCATCCTCATAAAGAACTTGAATAATTTTATTTTTTTTTTATTTTATGTTTCAATAAAAAATATTTTTTTGGGTTTTCAACACTGATTTCGGAAGTTTAAACCATTTTTGTAAATGTAAATTTCTTGTTTTTAGACTGTATCGATTTAGCGATATTCAATCTTTTATTCCTTCCCTTTTCTGTTGGCAATTAAAATAAATTTCTTAAAGTTATTCGAACTATACTGAAAAATAAGTTTTAAAATTCGAATTCTTGAAAATGTGTGTTTTAAGAACAAAATTTCAGTTTTTTGTGCATTTTTTATGAGGTAAAAACTTATCTTTTAGAGCATATTGCCGGTTGCTTTGGTTATTATACATGATGATATATTGAATATACAAATTACAATAAAACGATACTTTTTATGTTCCGAAAATCTTTGATTCTAGCCAACCGAATTTATAAAAAAAAAAATATTTAAGACTTTTTTAACTTTTTCTTTACCATTTCGAATAAAGATGATAAACATTTATGTAAAATTTTACCATTTTCGGATTAAATTACATATTTCAATAGCGATCATAAATATTAAAACATCTGATAAGTTTTTTAACAGATTTTTTCTAATCACATAAAGATATTTGCAAATATTTAAGAAAATGTCCTGATTTCAACAAACAAACAAAATTTGAATGCGCAAACCTTTTTAATTCACCCATGATTTAAAATTACAAAATGTGTGATTTTAAAATGATTGTATGTCGTGTTATATTTTATATTTTTTCAACCGGTTTGTTCGAATTTTGGCCGAAAAGTATACATTTTTGAAAAAGTGTACTTTTATTAAAAATTCCCAAAATTCGAAATTATGAAAAAATTGTTTTTTATTTAATTTATTCCTTTAATTTACTGAGAGTTATTTAAATATGAAATTTTGTCTTCATCGGATACAAGTAACCCACCGTAGCATTAAAAATACAAGAAACATGTCAAAATAACGAAATCTTTTGTAAAATGAAAAAATTTTCGTGTATTTTACGAAAGTTTTTGTGTATGTTCTGAAAAATTTTTGGACAGAAAAAATATTGGGCGTCGGACAGTTAGAGCAAGTGGCAGCATTTTGTTATGGAGTAGAGATAGGGGGGTAGGTATGTTTTAAAAAAATTTTGGGATATAAAACACATTGGGGGTCGGTCATATATTTGACTCCGCTAGAGCACATTTGAGACAGTTAGAGCAAGTGGGAGGATTTTGTTATGGAGTAGAGATAGGGGGTAGGTATGTTTTAAAAAAATGTTGGGATAGAAAACATATTGGGGTCGGTCATATTTTTGACTCCACTAGAGCACATTTGCGACAGTTAGAGCAAGTTTGAGCATTTTGTTGTGGAGTAGCGATAGGGGGTAGGTGTGTTTTAAAAAAATGTTGGCATAGAAAACATATTGGGGGTCGCTCATACTTTTGATTCCGCTAGAGCACATTTGAGACAGTTAAAGCAAGTTGGAGCATTTTGTTATGGAGTAGCGAATGTTGGGATGGAAAACATATTGGGGGTCGGTCATATATTTGACTCCGCTGGGACACCTTTGAGACAGTTAGAGCATGTGTGAGCAATTTTCATAAAAATCTAATTTTTGTATGGGAGCCCAATTAGGAAGTGGTCTTACATTTTATCCACTTTCCCACCCCTAACAATGCATTCTAGGGGAGACTGCAGAATATAAAAAAAAATCTCATTGTAAAGTTTGCTGCAGTTATACAGTATTAGCTGATATGCGAACAAAACAAACAAAAAATTAATAAGCGATTTTTTCAAAATTTTGATTTTGATAACAAAAAAATCACGTTTTTCATGTATAGTTCAAAAGTATGTATGAGATAAACAATTGTTGCTTTGTTTTGCATAATAGCAATAATAACACTTTTTAAAGAAACCCCATTATTTGTAAAACAACAAAGCTATAAAAATTTTTTATCCATTTTTGAGGTCAAAAGTGAAAACGGCAAGGCCGGTTTGCGCGATAGAAGCCCAATATTGCAGATCTTATTTTTTTACACCCATTCTATCAGAAAAGGCGCGGGAAGCGAGAAAAAGCAATATTGTAATTTTCATATATTTTATGGGTGCTCTAATCAACATACATTTGTATGAAATTGTGTATATTTTCATACAATCATATACAAAAATGTAACATTTAGTGCAATTTTACCAGACGATTTAGATGTATTAGTTTTACATAAAATCATATACAAAATTATATCAGGTCAAAATTCGAATACAATAATATCTGGTTTTTATATAATGATATCTATTTTATCAATTTAGATACAAACTGTTACAATTAGATACAAAACTGATACAATATAATAAAATTCTATAGGTCCATAATTCGGATAAAATTGTACTGGACATTTATCTAATTGTAACAGATTAGATCTAAACCCATACAAATAGAAACAATTATATTGGCTTATATTTCGGATGAAATTTGATAAGATTGCATATTACGTTACATAGAAATTAATATGACTACATAAAGCTCTACATCAATTTTTTTTTAATCATGTATATACACTTTTTTCAAAATGGTCCTGCTCACTAACGGTTATTGCAAAAAATTAAATATTTTGGGAATCCTCACAAAAAATGTTAAAGTTCAGTTTTAGGGGGCCACTAAAAAGTTTTTGTGTTTTGACCCACTTTAATGTACATGTGTTCTGTGAACTAGTGCATGCATAAGTAGACAAAGTAAAGAAAAATACTTACTACTTTTAAGTATTACTACGAATTTTCACAAGAATGCGACCCTTATGCTCTGCCTTTTTCTGTACATTCATATAACAAACCACTTGCTGATGTATTTTTTTTTTTATAAACGAAGATTTTACTCGTAATGTACTTGATGTAACTGTAGCGAAACCAAAAATGATTGCATTTTTTACTTATATAAGTGACATTGCTGTTAAAAACGTGCCAACAACAGTTGCGTGTTTGTGTGTGTGTAATTGTGTCTGTCTGTCAGGGTTATCAGATATGGTAATTTCTCACCAAACGTGTCGCTTTTCGATCTCGTTTGGCGATTTAATTTTTGAAATGGCGACGGGCGATTTTTATGCCAATTTATCAAGTGGTTGTCGATATTCTTGACGATTTTACACAAATAAAACATCTCTTCCAAAAAACTAAAAATATATCAATACTTGATACATTTTAGTGAAATAAAAATTTATATTGGTAAATTTTTGCATTTTTTTTTGTTATTTCTTGCAACAAGTTTTTTGGTAAATTTTTTTTATGTGCAGGTAATATGGCGATTTTTGAGAATTTTTTTCAGTGTATAAAATTGACTACATTTTGCTGCTCTGCTTTACAAATTTTTTTTTGGATGTTAGAATTTTTTATGTTAATAATTTATGATTTAAAATTTGTGCTCTTTCGTTGAAACTAGAACTTCATAGAATTATAGAAGAAGCATTAAAAATTAAAATTCCCATCAAGTCCTTTTTAGAAGTGGAGACCAAAAATTAAAAAAAAACTTATAAAAAAATTATTTTTTTTAAGAAACCATAATAAAATTGCTTAAAATTACTCTCTGAAATCGTTTATTTCATTATAAAATCGTTAAAACACTCTTTGTGAGTGTTTTACTTCTACCAAAAACTAAAAAAAATACTTTTGGCGATTTGTTGCAACTTTTTTAATGCAAAAATTAAGCACAAATTTTATTGTTGCGATTTTTGGCGATTTTAATAACTCTGTTTGGAGAAAAATGAAAAAATAAATCTGACAACCCTGCTGTCTGTGTATGTATACGTGTGGTTTTTACACACTAGGAGGTTATCCTAACTGTCAAGCTCAGATCTATGTATTAACAACAAATTCCAAGACAAAGTATATTTGGGTAACATTTTAAATTAATCCTTTGCTGCTGTGCTGCTAGTGAGCAAATTCGATTTTAGAGGTATAATTTATGGATGTATTTGTATGACCAAATTTCAAAATTTATTTTCTGAGAGCTATAAATGGGTTTATTTAGGTTGCCTAAAAAAACTACTAACATAAATATTTTAAGGCAATACAATAAGAGTTGTCAAATATGCGGCCTATTTAAATCCCCGGGTTTCCAAAACCGACGGGTTTCCAAAAAACAAATTTTTAAAAACCATTTTTCGGATTTTTAAATTTGAAATCGGTTTGAAATCGCTTTGTAGTGCTTATATCTGAAAATATTTGTAAGCACAAATTTTAATAAAATTACGAAAATCTTAAATGTCGACATTTAAAACTTCGTTTCTAAGTGAAATGAGTTTAAATTAAAAAAAAAAAATGTTAAATTACAATGCGGGAAAAAAAAGATATTGTATAACGTCTTGCGATTCATTGAGGGATTAAAATCAAAGTTATTTAAAATTACAAGATAGTGATAGTAGTAGACCCTTTCGCCATTACTTTTTTTTAACAAATACACTGCCTTGCAAAACTATAATTACACATTATTTTTTACTAAGTTTCGTATGTTAAAAAAAGTAGAAAAGTTTAACCGGCATTAAAGTAAAAACGATGGAAAATTAATAATATTTAACAAAATAAAACAATTCATTTATTTTTAATTTTACTATTTTAAAAAGGAACAACAAAATCAATTAGTGTTTCATAACTATAAATACACTTAACTTACAAATTACAAATATTTAAGAAACATGTTTCGAAACAGCAGTTTTAATAACGCGTGAGGCCTCCTTCTTTTTAATCAACTCAACAATTCGAGCAGATATACTGTCTGTTATAATTATTCGAAGATCTGCCGTTACAGACCTCCACGCATCAATAACTGCTGCTTTTAGATGAAAAACGCTTTCATATTGACGGTTTTCTGCGTAAACTCGACGGGTTAATACTCCGCAAATATTCTCAATGGGGTTTTGATCTAGAACACATGCGGGTCATTCCAATAATCGTATATATTTTTAAGACAGCCATTCCATCGTCTGACGACTTACATTTACTGCGGCATGGTCTAGTTGGAAAATGAATTCTTCTTCGTTGATATTTTCTATAAAAGGCCCCAATTTTCTGTTCTAATACTGTAATGTACTCAGAATAAATTATTCAGGTGCTTGGAAAAGCCAAATTAACCACACCGTCGAAACAAACAGCTTCCCAAATCATTAAGAATCCGCCTCAGAAATTTCTTTTTGAGAAATATCGTGGTTCCTAACGTAGGTCTCTGCAATAGCTGATAAAACCATCTAGACCAGCAAGATTAAACTTTTTCTCATCAAAAAAAAATAAAAAATCACATTTAAAAGAAATTTGTGTTTCAATAGTCCTACCATCAACAGCCATTACTGATTTATTTGTCTCTAGTTGGTTTGTAAATTCCTTTTAGCGAATTAAAGTTGAGCAGTTTTGTGGCGGGGTAATATCCTCGGCAGAGACATCAGCTTTTGGCAAGCTATTCACTGGGAATCCTGGAAGATACTGCACTTAGAATACTATGCAGGTAAAGGCATCTACAAATGTAGTTGAAAACAAATGACATTTCACTCAAAGAATGGACGACTTACATTACAGTATATTCAACTAACATTGTCATTTGTTTTTTAACGCTCAAAAAATGACTAACAATTGTAGTAAAAATTCACCACATGGTAGTAAAAAATAAACAAACATTTATTTTTTTTATTTTTTTAAATAACAAAAAACAACTGTAAAAAATTAATGTAAAATCATAAAACAGTCATTTGATGTGGGTTGTTAGGAAAAATTTTAATTTGTTCTTCAAATGACTGACATTTACATTAAAAATAAAGAAACTGTATTACAACCCAAACAACTACATATTTTTAAATCAGAAGTTCCCTGAGTGTGCTTATGGTTGATTTGGGCACATTTACCTTATATTCATCGACTATCTGATTGAGAGTCTTCATTTAGTTGCTGGCACAGTTGATTATTTTATGCCGGTCCCGATCATAGAGCAATTTTTTTAGGACAGCCTGTTTTATTTTTACCATAAGCCCTCGGACTATTTGGAAAACTTGTGACAACCACATGTAAACGGTTTATTTTTCTATCTATTTTTCGAAAACTTAAACCATTTGATAAATAGGCTTAAATTTGTGCTTTTTTAAAATCACTTAGATTTGAACCACGAGGTATTTTATTGCAAATTGATTAAAATTGCAATAAAAACCAAAAATAATTCTTTAATTTTTCTTTATTTGCTGTTTTTCTTTCTTTGCCGTTATTTGTAATTATAGTTATGAAACACTATCAAAATATTATTACACAATTTTTCTCTTAGATCAATTAAGTAATTTCTTAAATGTTACACAATAAGAGATGACACTCTTAAAAACAGTTCTAAGTTTTAAAAAAAAGTTTGTAATGAAAATGAAAATTATTCAAGTTCGAGGCCATACTCCATATTTCTTTGTTAGGATATTGTCCTAACAAATAATCTATAGAGTTTTTTGTTTTCAAATTTATTTTTTGACCCTTTTAGGAATTAAAGGTCGAAAAAAACATAATTTTTATTTTTTAATAAAAATTATATCAAACTTGTATAAAAGACAAAGTACAGTCTAGTTTACTCCCCTGTTTTGTTTATAAACGAAACAAAAAAATAAAAAGGAGGAAAAAAACAAAAAACTTGTGTTGATTATCCACCAGAGGTGGACGTTGCACATAACAAACAAGTTTTCAATTTATCTTTTGATCAATGGTTATAATCTTTAACTTCAAGCTCATATATTAGTTCTCATGTAGTGAGTAAACTAGTTTATATGAATGTTTGATGTTTGGCATGGGATTGTTACCGCTTTAAAAACGTGTTCTGATGATGGGAACCTAGAAAATTCCCGAAATAGATCTATCAACACATTCCTGAAAGGGTCAAATAATAAATTTGAAAACAAAAAACTTTATTATTTGTTAGGACAATATCCTAACAAAGAAATATAGAGTATGGCCTCGAACTTGAATAATTTTCATTTTCATTGCACAATTAAAGGTCGAAAAAAACATAATTTTTATTTTTTAATAAAAGTTATATCAAACTTGTAAAAGTTTGTAATGTTAGAAAAAACAGCAAAAATAATTTGTAATTATAATTATGCAACGCAGTGTATAAAGTATTACAAGTATATTTGGTTAACATAGAAGGTCGTCTACCCGGACAACCACAGATTTGGATTAAATGTGGAATTGTGAAATTAAAAAACCAAAAAATCTTCAAAAAATTCAATGATTTTCAATCCCTTTTGTTGAGGTTGGTGAGTGAACTGGCAGAAAATGTTTTTTCCGAAAACTTTTATAGCCAGTCATTATCAGAAAATACAATAAAAGCAAAAATTTGATGAATTTATATTTGATGTATTTAAAACTTTTTTAAAAAAAAGAGTTAAAATAGTCTGAGTAAAAACAGGTTTACATTTTTTGTTAGAGTGAGCGGAATATATAGCATACCTGTGTGCTTAGTCTTCTATTGAAAATATAGCTACTTCATGTAAAAACAAACAATTTTAAATTTAAATTAAATTTTTTGCAATGAAAAAAAAACAAAAAAAATGTGCATGTGCGTAGTATTTTTATACATCAATAAAAGTCAAGAACATTAATTCAAGTTATTAACGTACATTTGAAATTAATACATAAAATTTGTTCATTAAAAAACATCAATTAAAATTCCGAAATTAAAAATGATTTTTTTAAGACACAACATTGAATCCGCTGAATCCAAATCTGACAAAATGGTTTTTCCAGAAGCAGTTTTTAATATATCGTGGTTTTTATATTTACATAGTTTAGCTTAATTTTTCGAAATTTGACCACAAAGTCATGATTTTTTGAATAATATAATTATACACTACATTTTTTTTTATTTGTGTAAAGGGTGTTTTTTATACAGATATATAACTTTAAGTTGGCAACACTTTCTTAACTGGCGGCCATTTGGTAAGCTGTCAAGTGATTTACCACACTTCCAAATTGTGCAAATTTATTTTTAAAATCGAAATGTTCGAAATACGTATCGCGCACGAATTTCGTTAATTTTGTTTAGCGATAAAGCTCACTTTTGGTTAAATGGATACGTCAATAAACAAAACTGCCGTATTTGGAGTGATGATAATCCTCAAGTGTATGTTGAGACACAGTTACATCCAGAAAAACTGACTATGTGGTGTGCTTTTTTGGTCCGTACTTCTTTAAAAACGATGCTGGCCAGAACGTTACAGTCAATGGTGACCATCATAGAGCCATGATTACTGACTTTTTCGTTCATCAATTAAACAACCATGATGTGCAGGAGCTGTGGTTTCAAAAAGACGAGGCAACATGTCACACAGCTCGTACCACAATTGATTTATTGACGGAAACGTTTGGTAACCGCATATTTTCACTTTTCCGACCCGTGAATTGGCCTCCAAGATCGAGCGATTTAACGCCGCTGGACTATTTTCTGTGGGGATATTTGAAGTCGATAGTCTACGCCGATAAGCCGGAAACGATTGACCACTTGGAGGACAACATTCGCCGCGTTATTGCCAATATACGGCCACAAATGTTATAAAGTCAATAAAAATTGGAGCTCCAGATTAGACTACGTCCGAGCCAGCCGTGGCGGTCATATGCCAAGAGTCATAATTAAATTATAATACCAGAAAATTAGCCTTCCAATAAAGTAAATTTCATGTCAATTTAAATAATTTATCTTTGTTTTATGGCCGTAATTTCAAGCAATATATACCTACTGGTGCTTAGATACCTACCGTGTACACGAACAAAATCGGGTAGGTATCTAAGCACCGGTAGGTATCTATTGCTTGAAATTACGGGCATTATTCCATTTCAAATTTCTATATCTCTATCAAGATATTTTATCGGTTTTGCAAGGAAGTTGAAAATTTCACATGTTTAGTTTTATTCTTATAAATTCTATGTATGCTAAATAAATTTTAAAATTTATTACTATGCATGAACTAATTATTCCAATAAACTTATTTTCATATTAAATTTCCAAATTCGTTGAAAATATCGTGATATATATTTAGAAAAGAAGAACATTTTTGTATACAAAAATGCAGTATATAACGTAAATATAAAAACCGCGAACAATTTAAAAACTATAAATGAGAAAAAAAATGTTTGCCATATTTACAAAATTTTGTTAATTATAATGTGTAGTTTATGCGGAATGATAAAATTTTTAAATTTATTAACATGTTTTAGATTTGTAACGATAAAACTATAAAAGGATAATTTCAACTTCATTGCAATACCAGTGCGATATCCTGATACAAACACCGACATGATTATACTCAAATTAACTAAAGGGTCCGCCATCTAACGTTTTTTTTTCAACTAGTGCTTATTTCGTAAATGGTAACACTTAGCTCATGTCTGATTTGACCGATAATTAGTTTTATCCTTCCGCTGAACGAATATGGTTGTGTATACGCTTGAACAACGCTGGGAAATATTGCGACATTACTTTGAAAATCATGGTAATGAGCAAGCAGTGGCCGATACAGTCAATGGCGATCGTTATCGGGCCATGTTGAATGAATTTTTGTTCACAAAAATTGAAGAAGAGGATATTGGCAACATTTGGTTTCAACAGGACGGCGCTACGTGCCACACAGCCGAAGCGAAACTCGATGTTTTGCGCCCTGTTATTGAAGATCGTATTATCAGCCGCAGAGCTGATGTCGTTTGGCCACCTCGGAGCTGCGATTTGACACCGTTGGACTATTATTTGTGGGGTGCCGTCAAAGATAAGTGTAACGCCAACAAGCCAGAGACAATTGACGCTTTAAAGGACAATATTCGTGAAGCCATTGGTGAAATACAGCTGCACACAATCGATAATGTGCTTAAAAATTGGACCGATCGTGTAGGCTACTGCATGGCCAGCCGAGGCAGCCATTTGAAAGAAATTATTTTCCATTATTAACCAGAAGGATTGTACTTTCAAATAAAAAAAGAAATTTGAGAAAATATTCAGTAGTTTTTTTTTTTATAGCATTTTCAAAAAAAAAGTTATTTGGCGGACCCTTTATAACTTTGTGAAGACTTATATTCTTAACAAAATTTCATGATCTTGCAATGAGATTTTGAAAACTTAAGCAAAATATACGATAAAATGAGGTGAAAGATTTATATATAAAAATCGCTATATTTTAAAAACTGCATTTGAGAAAAATTGTCAGATTTGGATTCAGCGTACATAGGTCTATTGAAAAATATGTGTTTTCAGATAGTTTTTTTTGCCGTCGAGTAGTGTAATTGTGTTTTTGAGTTTTTAAAATAATGAATAGCAAATGATATTTTGCACATTTCTATTGAAAAATAAATATTTAAAATCACGGCAATTCATTTTGAATTGTCAGGTTTGAGATCATAATTAAAATTTTACTATATATTACAAATAGAAAACACTATTTTTCCCTAAAAACGAACAATTAATTTCCAAAAAGTTTTTGAAATGATGATGATTTTTAAAACATTTGTCATAAATTTTTATGAAACTCTTCATCATATTCATGAAAACTTCATAAATATAATAAACAAACGATTTTCAATATGATGAAACATTTTTCCTTGATAAGTGGTGTCTCCCGATGGGTTCTCTCTGATCTTAATGAAATTTGGATATGTGAAAAAGAAAAAAAAAATAAGGAAAACGTATTTTTTTAGCGGCCCAATCTCATGTTTAATTTTTTCGACTTATTTCGAATTGTTTCAGAAAAATTTTAGACAAATGGGTTAATGGGGTGAAAGTCATTTTGGAGACGAATTGACATGTACGATAACTTTCAAGCATTTTAGTTATTCAAAAATGTGATTTAAGTGATATTAAAACTGGCGTTTTGTTAAAGAATTATACTTGGATTAAGAAAAAAATATGTATATAAAAGACTATTTAATTTAATTGAGGGGGTGTATGAGCTTTTTCCTACATTCGTAATTGTTCGGCTTTTATGCGACTTCTTTTTAAAACAGCTTTTTATTCTATATTTTAAATTTTTTAAATAAACGGCAACCCTAACACACTACATAGGCAATATTGGTATCAAAAAATTTTTTTTTCTGGAGTACATCAAAACTGCGTTCACAAAATCTAAATTTCACTAGGTTCAGACATGTTGCTCTACAAAAATGTATTAATTAACCCTCAAACATGAGATTGGGCCGCTAAGAAATATACGTGTCCCTTATTTTTTAATCACATATCCAAATTTCACATAGATTAGAGAGAACCCATCGGGAGACTCTCATTGTGAGTGCAGAATTAAAAAAGAAATGAGTCTAAAAATAGATTTTCATAAAATTTTCAGATAATTACTTTATATTTAAAGTAATAAAAATAAGTATTTATGGGTAACGCATTTTAATTTGTATTGAAATAAATAGAAACTTAACAAAGAATTGCTCACGAAATAACTAGTTCATACATTTGCTCTTGTAAATTCTTATTTAAAAGGGTGGTATCCCGACCCGGACTGGCAGATCTTAATGAACTTCGGATATGTTGTAGAGAATAAAAATTTGAGGAGCCCGTGTTTTATATTAGCAGCCCAATCTTATGGTTAGGCGTTACTAAGTGGTGTCAAAACTTACATGATTTTAAGCTTTTTCGGTTTATTTCGTTCTATTTAACCCTCTAACTGGCAATCACGCTTCCAGGAGGGGTATTTTAAATTGGCCTTAAGTGTGACAAATGAGTGATTTATAATTGGAATTTAAGCCATTTCTATAGATAACCAAATTTAAGCTATTTCGATAGATCACCAAGTGAGAAAGCGTTAAAGTTAAATTTTCGTAAAATTTCAAAAAATAAATATATTGAAATGGGCATAATTTTGAAATATGTTGGAAACATATTTATTTTGACGGAAACCGTTGATACTAAACACAAAGAAATAATGAAGCTTAAACTTAAAGAAAAACTGTAACTTTGGTCCAAGGATATACAGGATTCCAAAAGGATACCTGTAAAGGGCATCGTCCTAAATTGAAAATGGATGGGCGGATTTTTATGAAATTTTTCAGAAAGATTACATTAAGTATTATTAGCAAAGCCTTTAAGTTTAATCAATATATGTTGAAGTTAAGGTGCGTTTTCGCTCAATTCCGCTTTCATACTGCTTCTCGACAATATGTCCGAAGTTCATTTAAATCTGCGAGTTCAGGTAGTTATAACCCTTGTTAAAGAAAAAAATATTTTTTTTAATCACGTTAGCATGGAAAAATGTAATGAATGATTGTGTCCAAATATTTTTGATGTTGCATATTTAGTGTTCTTCAAAATGGATATTCAAGAAAAATTCCATGACAAAATAATAGAAATTTTAAATAGAGAAAAACTTACCAAATTGTCCATAACTGAGGCCAGTGGAGATATATTGGGTATTAGAGAAAATATAGATGAAGAGTACAAAATAAGTCGTAGATGACGTTGACAATTTTTCTAAGAATTGGAATAAGTCAAGCAAGAAGATCTCTAGTTTATCTTAATTGTAAATAAATGTAACTGTAGGACCCAATCAATGGGAATACATTTAAAAGTGTAAATAACCATATACGCAACTTTCCGGAACTCACGGTTATCTGAAAACAAAACGGGAAACGGAGAATTGGTTAGTACACTTTGAATACTATGTAGGTAAATGCAACTGCAAATATAGTTAAAAACAAATGAAATTTCACTTGAATAACGGACGACTTACATTTCAGTAAATTCAAATAACATTGTCATTTGTTTTTTACTGTTTACTGTTTGTTTTTTTTATTGACTATTTTTGTCAATAAAAAAAACAAACTACTGTATACAATAAATGTAAAATCATAATACAGTAGTTTGAAGTGGTTTGTCTTTTTAAATGAACTACAATTGTAGTCTAAACTGAAATTTCTTCTACAAATTACTGTTTTTTAACTTGAAAATAAAGATACTGTATTACAACTCAAACACTTCAACTATTTACAGCAGAAGTTCCCTGAGTGTATGAATGCCTTTATTGTCCAAGCTCAATCACAAAAAAAAAATGTATTTATCAAAATGGCGGCCGTTTAAAAATGAAAAATCGATATTTGACCATTTTTTTTGTAGTATAGTGCAAAAAACAAATAGTAAAACATTTTGTTCCAGATTATTGAGCATGTAACGATAGCCACATTATTTCTGCGTCGATTAAGCCATATATCATCCAAATCGATTTAGTAGAACTTGAGAAATCCAGCGTACCAGTTTAAAAAACGTGGTTTCGAGAAAAACGCGTTTAAGTTTTAAGTCTAATTTTTCGTGATGGGTTTTTTCGTGAAGTTCTTATTAGATCAACTAGTTGTGATGGCAAGTTTATTTGCTTGTTATTAATTTTTCGTTGAATAAGTGAATGCGTTGAGTCGGACTCAATTTGAGTATGTCACGATTAAATATTAATGCTCAATAGTAACGTTTTTTTTCAACACAGAAAGAAAGTAAAGCATTGGATAATACAACATTCCGATTCTGATAAAAGCAGCCATCAGAATAAATAATAAAATGATGAATATTTGGCGTTTGAATTATTGCGTTTTCTAAATGTTTTATTAAAATTGTTGCAAAGGTTGCAAAGGCAACAAGATTTCCTTCTGTTTCATCCCAGACGTACCCAGGTAGAAAAATACAATCTTTAAAACGTTTTAAAAGCATTTTTCATGATGGTACAAGCGTTTTCAGAACATACCAAATTACAAATTTAAAGCGTTTTGAGAATGTGCAAAATGATAACCCAAATTTACGGTCTGAGGATGGTATTTTATAACGTTCTCAAAACATTGTAAAACAAAATTTTTGAAATGCTTTTTCAATCGTTAAATAAGTATTTGCAGAACATTTTGGCTTACAGTTATTAAGCGTTATGAAAACGACCCAAATGATAACCGCTTTGAGGGTTGTAATTTTGAACATTGTCAAAACGCTCGAAAGACAAATTATAAAGATCTTTATGAATTGTTCATAAATACCACAAATAATGAAACATGTAAAATATGATTAAAATAATATAAATAAAGTAACAAAACATTGTAATCTTAAATAGTTTAACTAGCGTTTTATTAAGTTTTGAAAAAGTCCTCTAAAATATTGCTTTATCTGTCCTCAAAATATAGTGCTTTATAAAAGATATACAAGGACTATACACTTTATAGAGTCGCTACATTATGGGCTGGCCATATTGAGTGATTTATTGAACTCGGTTCATGAAGAGAAAAGCATATAAAAAAATTGCATAAGAAACCGAGTTCGCATATATATAGACCCCTTATGACAGTGTTGTTTTTTAATCAGTAAAATATTTTGTAAAAAAAAAAGTATTTCTAAAGTACTATTGGCAAATGTTAGAAAAACGCTTTAACGCAATGGTTTTACATTGGTTTTATTTTATAAACCGTTGTAAATTTTGTACGATAAGAACTTCTAAAGTACTTTTTACAAACGTTGGAAAAACGCTTTGAACCAATGTTTTTACAGTGTTTTTATTTCACAAATATTTGTAAGTTTTGTATAAAAAGTATTCCTAAAATACTTTGTCCGAACGTTCGAATAGCAATCCAAAATAATGTTTTTTAAATGTTTTTTTTTCGTATTATTTGCAATTATCGCTTTGGAAACGCTTTTATTTTAGTACCATCAAAAACAAACGTTTTGAAAACTCTTCGTTTTTTGTACCATCCCAAATTTCTACCTGGGTAGTTATCGGAATCATGAGCGATGACGTTAAAAATAGTAAAGTTATGAACTTGTAATTTCATTTTATAATAGGAAGCATTTGCATTTGTCTGCGGAATAAGCTTGACAGCTTGCATGTCTATACAAAGCAGTATGCATAAACCCGCCTTTGCACTTTCTATATCATTAAGTTTTTTATCTCTCATGTTCTCTATTTCTTTTCTGTGGCTATCATAGTGATCTTGTGAAACATTTTTTGATTCATATGATATGCAAGTGTCGCACATATCATTTCTAGTTTTAAATATGCCATAATTTTTTTTAATACTTCCATAAAATATTGAAAAGATATTGGAGAGATTAAATTTTCTTTCTGTGACTGGCAATCCTGGGAATATACTTCGTATACATGTTTGTTAGATTTAAAATCTGACTGAAAGTATAATTTGTTCGTATATTGACGACGGTAATGAGATTCCAGCTTTGGCAGGTCATCTAACCATTTATTCAAATAATTTAATCGCACTTGGTACTGTTTGGCCCGGCTTGTATTTCTTTTGGCTTCACTTCTCAAAATTTATTGGTTTTCCGGGCCCAATTGTGTACCATGTAATTCACTTAAATTCAGTCAACTTCTAATCATTGATTCTGATATACCTAGAGTTGACATAAACATTTTACGGCAAACTTGCAGACGCACTGTTTTGTTGTTCAGAAAACAAGATTTTGTAACTTTACGCCGAGAATCTTTTACGAAAATCCGTTTTTGTTAGACAATTCAACTCTATTGGTCACATAAAGTTTTTTTGGTCCCATGACATTTGCCAGAAGCGAAGAAATATTTCCTTTCGAACATTATCAGAAAAATGGGAGCAATGTCGATGTGAACTTTTTGCACAATATTTTGATGTGCATCCATCTTTCATTTCTTCTGGCATTTTTTCACAAACACTTCCTTTGGACAAACCCACATATTTCATTCCATTCATACGATTTTTTTTTATTTTCCTCTCTTTTATTAGTTTTTTTAAAACTATTTATATTTTCTTTTTTTTTAAATTTATTTTCATCGGGATAAACATTAATTGCATTTATAGTAATTAAATGTGCTAAAGTCCCAACACTTATTTAACAAATTGTGAAAAGCAATCTGATGTAGGCGTGTCAGGGATGTTAAATGGGGTTTTCAATTTGTACCAACCTTCAAAAAAAATTGTACTTTTTGGACCTTGACGGTACTTTTTTTTTTCAAATTTATTAAAACAACAAAACAATTACATAAAAATTCACTTGTACAGAAAAAAAAAAACAAAACCTTCCAATAACATACATTATATGTATGAATAAAATAAGGCATAAAAAAGTCTTATGAATATATGAGACCAAATCATGGAATTATTTGTTTAGTTAATAAACTATTTGGAATTTCTACATCATAGCAGCATGAATTTGTCGATCTTAACCAATCCTTAGTCAGTATGAGATTTTGTAATGTTGGCTAATGTAGTCTGTTTCTTTCCTTAGTTTTTATTGTATTTTGAAAAGAAAAAAACTTTCCACATTTGCAGACCAGTGTGGAATGGATAAAATTCCAGCAACGACTAGAAATGTCTGGAAACATATTGACATTCAGTTCATTTTGAAAATTAGCTACTACCCGACCAAAAACTACAAATGTTTTAATTGTTTAAACGACTTCATTTAAAAAAAATTTAGTTTTTACTCTGGCTCAAGTAATATTTTTACTAAGAAGACAAGAATGGAGCAAAATTAATGATTAATCGGTTTTTTTTAAAGTTCTGCCTATTATGGAGGCTCTAACTTTTCTAAAACATCGGGTTCTGATGAGATCTTTAACCAGATCGAAATACTAGTATCAACCTAGCTAATATGTTTGATTTGCTTTATTGTTGTAAATATACGGAGGTTGGAAGCTAGTTATAAATTAAAAGTATATAAGATTGTTTGGGACTTTCTTTCATTTCTTTAACAATAATTTAATTTTCACTTCTTCAGAGTTTTAATAAATTCAAAATAAAAGTGAAGTTGGCTACAACAAGTGTCAATATATGTAAGAGCTCTATACACCACAATACCAGTCACATACAGAGCTGCCAGATAAATTTTGTAAAAAATCGTAAATCTTTAATCGATATTAAAAAAAAAAAATCCCAACTTTATTCTGAAAATCCTTAAAATAATGATAAATTGTCAAATCTGGCGGATATAGTCGCATATATTTTAAGCGATAATTAGATAAAACGAATAAATGCAATGAAAAAGGACACAATAACAATTTTTTTGCTATACTAAAAATTCAAAAAGGGGAAAAACTAAAAATTTTTAAATTGTACCAAATGAGTCGCGGTAGTACCACGGTACTTTAGAAGGTCAAAATGTACCAAAAAAGTACAATTGTGCCAACTTTAACATCCCTGAGGCGTGTCCCTATCCGGATTTCATTCCTGCCCAAGGAAATCTTCAGGGGACTTTGTTATTAGAATTTCTAGAGATATTTGTTATGTTAAATCACAAACTCAATGAGAATTTCTTGTCCTCGTCTAGGAGCGAGATTCAAAATTTAAAATATCAAAGAAAAAACAAAAACAACAACATTTATAACAATTTTCTATATTAGAACACATTTTAATTATTATTAAAACACAATTTTAACTAAAATCTGAATTGTAACTAAAAATTAGTTTAAAACTTGCAAACTTGTATTACTACAGGCTTTACTAATTTTTCTACTAACTTTTTCCATGAGAGTATTATTTACCAATATAAATTATATAAATTAATGCCATTTTTATAATATTTAATAATTATTTTAATTTTAATTTACTTTCAGATACAAACAAACAAAAAAAAAAAATATTTTAACGTGAATCTCAACATATCGTCATTGTATTCAGTAAAAATATCAGTAAAAAAAAACAAATATTTTAAATGGTCATTCTCAAAAACATTTATTTATAACTAAAATAGATGTGTATTAATAAAAAAAAAAAAATCTAGTGTGTTAAATATTAAAAAATTGATATTTAAATTATAATCAGCTTAAAATAGTAATATACTAAACTATATAAAATAAAAACACAAATTTTAATTTCATTTAGAAAAAAAAAAAAAAAACTACAAAAGCTGAAAAAAAGTCTAACCTCAGCATTAAAACTACAACATTAAACAATTTCCCAACAGCAGCACTAACAACTTTAATCTTTAAAAAACATACAAAGTGGACCCTTCCTCTTTCAACTTCCAACACTATAACATCAAATAAGCTTTATGTGGAGTATTGAATGTTATACTCTTTAGGAAGTAATTAACCTAAACTTTACATATCAAAGGATTTTGTTAGCTGGTAAGTAATTTTATACAAAGAAAAGTATTATAAACTTTAGCACTTAATTATAAAAAGAAAAATGAAAAATTGCTGTTGTAAAAAAATTAAAGGAAACTGACCATAACAAATTGATTATAAATTGTTTGTATTTCAGTAAATACTGTACGGCGCTACAAAAAAAAAAAACCTCCCAATGAAATAACGTGCAAAGGGGAAAAAATAAATTAACCCTTAAAATAATTGCGTAAAATTTTTGGGAGTTTTTCATTATTTTTGGGGCTTATGAAAAATTATGAAAAACCCCCCAATGAAATCAACTCCAAAATTAAAATTGTTTTTGGATTATTTCATTTTCATTTTTTGGAAGGTTATTCATTTTTTTTTAGAAATGTTCAGGTTAAAGAAGAAGAAGAAACGTTTTTCTCTAAAAATTATAAACACTATTAATTTTTAAATCAGACTAGACTAGTTTCTGCCTTTTTATGGACAGGCTCATCAGTGATTTTCCATTTAAATTGTATTATTATTTGTGTCTTATAATTGTCCCAATGTCTCTATATGATAAATTTTTCAACAACCTGCGGCTGTAAGAATCAAACCTGCGCTCATCTTACATTACAAACGTAATAATACCAAGTCATGAGCGTTTAGCGATTACACCCAAGTATGGCCTCGAATCTAATGCAGCTAAATTGCAGTTTTCTTTCCTATTAGCTTTTTCTGTTATTGTATATTATACTCAGAAGTGACAACACTAACAACACAAATATTCTATTTTTAGATTTTTGTTTATTTTTCTAATCTCCTCCGTCTCTATTTCACAATGTTACCAGATTGACGTATGGTTTTTAAGTTCAGGGTTGACAACTTTTGCGTTTTTAAGTTGAGACATCGCCACAGGGCAAATTTGATAATGTATTTTAGTGCAGTGTTATATTAACGTCAGTCGCAATTAATTTTTAATTAATATGCATCTGACAAATTTAATTTAGAAATATTGAGGTTAAAGAAGAAGAATAAACGTTTTTCTCTAAAAATTATAAACACTATTAATTTTTAAATCAGACTAGACTAGTTTCTTCCTTTTTATGGACAGGCTCATTTTTAATTTACTTCATTTTCAAAAAATTAAATTGTTGCAATATTTGTTCCAATAAAATTTAATAATGTTTACAGTCAAAGTACACCGTTTGGTAGTCCCGTGAAAAATAATTTAATTGAAAATTATTAAATTTTATTAAAAACTAATTTAATAAATAAGGAGTTATAAAATATTAGATAATGCTTATAAGATCAAATGCATAAAGAAAATCAATAAAACCCCGATAAAATTCTATAACGTTCTATTTTTTTATGCGTCACACGAAAGCGTGAATTTTGTAAAAGAAAATATTCCTCACCATGCCAGCAGACGCATATTAATTGATGGAAGGTTTTCTGTTTTACCAACAGGATTGTTTACACAACTCCTGATCATTAACATCGAATATTTTGAAAAGTGTTTGTTAAATATTTAAAAATAAATAGAAATCCGTAATTCAATGCCTTTAGGTAACTAGTTCAAAAAGCGCCGCAAAAAAAATTTTAGTCCGAAGGGAGCTTGCAAAAAATTTGCTAATGTCAGCAAAATCATTTGCGAGCTGATTTATAGCAACAATATTAGTAGATTCAGCAAAAGCTTTGCTAACACTTAGTGGATGGTATCTTTTAAAGAAAGTGACATGCCGTAAATAATTCTAGAAACGGAAAAAATATAACATATATCGTACAACACTTTTTTTGCAATGAGAAAGAGGAAATATAAAAAAAATCCTAAGATGTGTGTCGTTGTCTTTGGCTTTACTCTGTCTACCTTAACGTATATTTGTTTGCAATTTGACCACACTACAGTTTTTACAAATAGTTTACATTTAGTTTACAAATACACATTTAATCTTTATTAAATGTAAATGTTTTATTTTGTCTTTTATTAAATTAATAGACAATTACTTTCACAAGCCGGTGACAACGACAAATTTAAGTTGTTTTAATCCACAATTTTGTTTTATGTACGAAAAACGGATACAAAAATCTTGCATGTTTGATTTTTTTATATGTCTTCCAAGAGTTGTACTTTTTAGTATAATTTTCCTTTTCACTACTACACTCAAAAAATAAGTTAGTAGAAAAGTTAGTAAAACATCTTGTAAATCAGGTATACTATTTTTCAGCAAATTTTTTGCTAAAATTATGTTTTAAACTAAAATTTTAGTTATACTTAGTCAGCACTTAACTGTTTTGAACTAATGTTTTACTAATATTTTACTAATGTTTTACTAATTTATTTTGCTAAAAAATTGTGCTGATTAGCACATCAATAGTGTGAACGACAACCAGATTAAAAGTTATACGCAGAATGAATTAGATGTCAAGATGTAGTAGTGACGAGGAAAATTATGCTAAAAAGTACAACTCTAGTAAGACACATAAAAAAATCAACCATGGAAGATTTTGTATCTGTTTTTCATACATAAAACAAAATTGTGGATTGAAACAACTTAAATTTTGTGTTTTCACCGGCATGTGAAAGTAATTGTCTATTAAATAAATAAAAGACAAAATAAAATATTTAAATTTAAAAAAGATTAAATGTGTATTTGTAGTTAAATTGAGTGGTCAAGTTGCAAACAAATATACAGCAGGTAGACATAAAGATTTTTATGTTTCCTTTTTCTTATTGCAAAAAAGGGTTGTATATGTTACATTTTGTTATGTTTTCGTTTCGTTTCTATAATTCTCTGCGGCATTAGCGTTCCTTTAAAAAATAGCATCATTGAGACAACCATTGATGTAAGTAGTTAAAAGATAATTTTGTTTATGTTATGTATAATTATTTCTATATATTTGCAGATATTACATTAATTCATGTCGTCAATGTGGAAGTATGAAAATTTTTATATTTTGTAACGTATTGTAAATTATTTTAAAAATAATCACAAAAATATATTTTATGATTTTCAGCAAAATAAATTAACTAAATAAAAATTTTCTACAAATTTTTTGAGTTTTTTTCATTCTACTAATATTCAGCAAAAATTTTATTAATGTTTAGCAAGGGTTTTTTAATTTCTAATCTACTAAGTGTTAGCAAAACTTTTGCTGAATCTTCTAATTATGTTGCTAAAAATCAGCTCGCTAATTTTTAGCAAAAGATTTTGCTGATATTAGCAATTTTTTTGCAAGCATCCTCCTGACTAAAATTTTGCTGACTTTACTAACTTTTTTATTTGAGTGTACATCTAATTTATTCTGCGTATATCTTTCAACCTGGTTGTCGTCCACACTATTAATGTGCTTATCAGCAAAATTTTTTTAGCAAAATAAATTAGTAAAACATTAGTAAAATATTAGTAAAACATTAGAGCAAAACAGTAAAGAGCTGAATAAGTATAACAAAAAGTTTAGCTAAAAACAAAATTTTAGCAAAATATTTGCTGAAAAATAGTGTATCTGATTTACAAAACATTTAACTAACTTTTCTACTAACTTATTTTTTTGAGTGCACCAAAAGTCACAGGATTATAAATTTCAGGTTTTAAACTCTTTTTAAATTTTTTAAACAACTGATCAACAGTTGTTTAAAACATCATATTGGTGAAACAGCAAACGTTCAATCAATTAATATGCGACTGCTGTTATTTTGAGGAATGTTTTCTTTTATCAAATTAAAACGTTGACTTTAAAAAGGCGTTTTTGTTCTCGACATTCGCGGCGAGTAAGACCAAAACATTAAAACTCTGACTTCTTTTTAAATGCCTGATGACATCGAAAATATAAATACATAATGAAAATAATATTAAAACTTTTTAGGACTTATTTAAATTTTTTCGAGGATTATTTAATTTTTTTCTTTGGGAGTTAAAAAAATAAAATAATTGTCCATAATAAAAAACAAATTTTCTACCAAAAAGTTGGTACAAAACCGTTATGACGCGTTTAGTTAAATTTCCTCTAATTACTTTATTAAAGAGTATTTTACAAATATTTTAAGATTTACTTAATAGTTTTGCACAATAAATTTCAGAAATTCTTAAAAATTTCCATATATGAAGTCAAGTTTTCCTGCAGTTGAGAACAAACAAACAAACTTCCGAATTTAAATTGAAAATAACATAAAAATAATCTCGATGTATATAAAAACAAAAAACTAATATAACTGTAATTAAATTTTGTGTATTTTCATTAAAAAAATCCTTAAATTTATTTTTTTTTTAATTCCATCAATTTTGTTGATGTGTAAGAGCTTTTTGGTTAATGGCCAGTACGATATTAAGGTCATGCAATAATGTAATTGCAATCCAATTTAAAAATTTGTCACAGGAAATTGTCTAAAAACTGAAAAAAGAGATGAAGTAATAAAATCAAAATTAAAAATAACTACCATGCAATTGTGCACAATTAAATGCTCAACACCAGTTTATTGAACAAATAATAGCAAACTTCGATATTACAGACAATTACGTAAAAGTTTAAATTGTTTTCAAGATTAATGTAGAAAAGTAATTATTCATGATTGATTTGATGAGCGATTATATCAATTTAAATTTTTGGAAATCTAGAGCAGAATTTTAAATAAATTTTTAAAAAAGAGAAATTTAAAATGAAATATAAACTGAAATATATTGCTTAAAATTAATTTAAAATGTTTCATATTAAATTTCGTACAACATTTCAATTAAATTTAAAACATAATTTTACTTTAGTTTTTTTTTTGTGATGAAAACATCCAAAAAATCTAATTAAAAAAGTAACACACATACAAACAAATCTACTAGTTTATATATATTTTGGTTAAATTATTTACACTCTCACACATCCTTATGGCATGCATAAATATGCCTGCATATGTCAATGTGTATAATATCATATATAGTAACACACTAACACATCTATATTAGTTAGGATGTCCCTTCAAATAACGCTTTTTCGATTTTCGTTCATTGCACCCCCAGTTTTGTTGCAATTGATTTCAAGTTAAAGAAATTTGTCCGAAAATGTCACATTTTTCAAAAAAAGTGGTTTTTATTAAAAATTCCCAAAAATTCTAATTTTTTTTAATTTCTTCCTTTAACCCTTTACTGCATGGCGTTAAATATACACTGAGGAGCATAAGTGTATCACAAACCAACAACTATCACTTTAACAACCTATAATTTCTATAAATTTTACTCAAATGCAATCAAATTTTTCATATTATGTTTGTACAAGTGTCTTCTCTCTTCCAAACAGGTTTTATTAAGATCTGATCACAACAACAAATACACAAAGGCATAATGCAATAATATCAAAATGATACAGTTTTGCACTCACTATTTATTATTATATTTTTAAATAAATAATATATATTTAATAACTGGTCCAGTAAAAATTTGCCTTCTTAAGCTCCTGGATGCGATTAGGTAGACTTTGAGTGTACCTCTGCACAAATTCTGAAGGAATCGCCTCCCACACTTCCTTCGTCCACTCCCACAACTCGTTCACGCCTTTTGGAGGACTGGCACATTTTGCAAGCTGCGATTTGAGGTGACTCCACAAATTCTCGATCGAATTCATATCCGGAGATTGTGGAGGCCACTTCATCACACCAACTTTTTGCTTTTTGAGCCAGTCTTTCACTACATGTGGGTCATTGTCTTGCTGAAAAATTACTTTTTGAGGTCCACTACATCAGGAAGATTTTGTTGCAGGATGGACAAATATTGTTCCTTGCGCATAATTCCATCGATGCACACGAGCACTGGACTGTCGCTGAATTATATACGGTAACTAACAAATATTAAATAATTTAAAGGTTATTTGGGCTGATGAGACTAAAATTAATCGTTTTCAATCCGATGGGAGTGCATGGTATTGGACTAAGGTGCCTGATACAATCCAACCAAATAAGGTACGCGAAACCGTTAAACACGGTGGTGGCTGTATCATGGTTTGGGGTTGCATATCCAAAGATGGAGTGGGACCCGTGGTGAGCATCGATGGAATTATGCTCAAGGAACAGTATTTGTCCATCCTGCAACAAAATCTTTCTGATGTAGTGGAAAAAAAATGGGTCTTGCTGCTGAAAAAGTAATTTTTCAGCAAGACAATGACCCCAAACATACCGCACATGTAGTGAAAGACTGCTCAAAAAGCTAAAATTTGGTGTGATGACGTGGCCTCCACAATCTCCGGATATGAATCCGATCGAGAATTTGTGGAGTCACGTCAAATCGCAGCTTGCAAAATATGCCAGTCCTCCAAAAGGCGTGAACGAGATGTGGGAGTGAACGAGATGTGGGAGTGGACGAAGGAAGTGTGGGAGGCGATTCCTCCAGAATTTGTGCAGAGGTACACACAAAGTATACCTAATAGCTTCCAGGAGCTTAAGAAGCAAAGGGTTACTGGACCAGTTATTAAAATATATTATTGTTTTAAAAATATAAAAATAAATAGTGAGTGCAAAACTGTATCATTTTGATTTATTTACATTATGCCTTCGTGTATTTGTTGTTGTGAGCAGATCTTAATAAAACCTTTTTGAAAGAGAGAAGACACTTGTACAAAACTTTGATTGCATTTGAGTAAAATTTATAGAAATTATAGGTTGTTAAAGTGATAGTTGTTAGTTTGTGATACACTTATGCTCCTCAGTGTATGTAACGAATAATTTGACTGAATGTAGCGTATGGTATAAATAACCAAGACACCCGTGTAAAAATAGTTATATCTAGTCATATATAATATGATTAAGTCATATCTGACTTTGAATGGAGTAACATTACGGCTTATATTATTACTAGCTGACCCGACAAACGTTGTTTTGCCTTCAAATTTTATTTTCATTGAAAGTCTGGTTCCGTTACAAAGTCGTGGTGGATTGATATTTCGAAGAAGAATGTACCCGTATCCAAGCAATGCTGTGTAACAAAGAAACAATTTTTGATATTCACACAATTTATATGTAAATGACTAATGTTCAGAAAAATCACCACATCTCGACCAAACGAAAATATTTTTAAACAACCATCCTCATTGCATGTTCTACAAAACGTATTCAGCCATTTTTTATTTTATGCAGCCGTTCTCGAGTTATGGAGTTACAATCAAAATGTACACTTCTTTTTATATATATAGATATAAAAATACATCTAATAATTTATATTGAGAGAATTTTTTATTTGGTACTTGATATTATTATGCACTCAGAATATTCTTACAGTAACTATATGTAGGACATTCGAGTAGTAAACAGTAGTAGTTGTTTTAACTGTTTTTGTAGTAATTTTTCTATGAGAAAATTAAAAACCACTATTTTAGACAGTCATTTCAAAACACAACTAACCAAAAATACTGTACTACAGTAACAGTTGTTTTGAGTAGTTATTTTAGTACTTTAATAAACAACTACCAAAGCAGTAAACAGTAAATTTTTGTTAGTTATTTAAAAATAGAAGTTTATGTCGATTTTTAAAAAAATTCTGGTTTAGTTCATATTTGTTGTTATTTATATGTTCATAGTTTGGCAATAAAAATTACAAAAATTCATTGTATGTATCTCCAATGCATAAAAACGTCATTGCTGGAATACCGTTTGGAATTTTGACGGGATGTGGGAAATACAAATATTTCTTGTAATTAAAAGGAAAACATTTATTTTTTTATTAAAACATATTTTTAAAATACCGAAAAGATAACTGTTAAAACAGTAGTTTTTACAGCATATGTACCCGGTTTATGTTTATTGTTTTTACTGATTTATTGCTCGTTTTTATGGTTTATGCATTCATTTAAGGTTAGTTGTTTTTGACCGTTTCACTAGTCGTTTGTACTACTATTGAAGTAGTTTTATAGTTAAAAATTACTACATGGTTAGTCATTTTTATGACGTCATTTTAGTAATTTTTATTCAACGTCTTTTTGACTACATTTGTAGTCATTTTAACTGCAATTTTTAGTAATTTATAACTTCTTAATTACCTGAGTGTATGTCTGCAAATCTCACTTCTTATACAGTAATTAAATAAATCAGTAAAGTCAGCACCCTTTTTGCCTTGAGGATCCTTGCAGAAAAGTTCCTAATATCGACTTTCTTTTTTGAGTGTATAAATACATAAGCCATATAACAGTGATTCAAAAATATGTGATTATATATGGTCCCATGTTAAGTCGTATTAAACTATACATAATAATGCACATATTTTCCTTATAATTTTATGTAGCATTATATATTATCCCATACATATTATTGTAAAGTTCAATATCAAATTAAGTTATCTGCAAGTTTAGACTTTATTACATATGGCTTCACATATAACCATATTCATTTTATAACGAAATCAATTGCAAGTGATTTATTTTATACAATTTCAAATATAAATATGCGTACAATTTATAAGACAAAACCACTTAAATATATATTTTTGAAACACTTAAAGTTGCCTTGATAATTTTTAAGAATTTTGTTACGTTTCATTTAAAAAAATGTGGGTCTTTAAAATTTTTGATTTTTAGAAATTATAATTTTCAACTTTAAATTTCAAATTTAAGTCTCAAAAAGCATTCTAACTATCGGCTTAAATTATATAAAATCAGATATATTTATATCCAATTATATATTTATAATTTAATGTCCCGGCTATGTACAAATCTCGGATAAAATTGTATCAATTGTATATAATTTGATATAATTAGATATGTGCATGTAGATTAGGCCGGGTCGATTTGTATGGAGGCAAAAAAATCGCTCAACGTTCAAGGAAAATCGTATTCTAGGGATCAAAATAAGAAACTTTGCCGAAGGAACCATACCTCTAAAACGAATTCTCTACCACGCCTATCTCAAACAACTGATGTCCCGACTTTTGACCCGTAAGGTCAAATTTCGAAAAATCCCTCTTTGAACCATTTAGAGCGCTACAATCGAATCCGACATAATCGAATATAATTTATACATTCATCTGCTAGAGCGTCTTCCGGAGAAGAAATAGAGATCCTAATCTTGGAAAGACTCCTCCTACTTTCTGAAATATCTCTATCCCGAGATTTGTACATTTTGCTATAAAAACACGGCTAAAAAGGCCCTCTTTGAACTTAAATTTTAACCCCTTAACGGTCACCTAGAATGATGATTTATGCATTAATCTGCTAGCGCGTCTCCCGGAGTAGAAGTAGCTCTCATAATCTTGGAGAGATTCCTCCTACTTTCGGAAATATCAAAGTGGGCTTTTTCAAAATTTAACCCTACGGGTCAAAAGTCGGGACATCAGAATTCGTTTTAGAGGTATGGTTCCTTCGGCAAAGTTTCTTATTTTGATCCCAAGAATACGATTTTCCTTGAACGTTGAGCGATTTTTAAATCGGCCAGCCCTAATGTAGATGGCCCATTTTTATGATTAATTTGTATGTGTTTTTATATGGGAACTTATCAAATGAGATATAATTATATTATATCCCATTTTAAAATTTTTACCCGGGCACATAGTTTTTATTAGATACGATAAAGTCCCTTTTTTTAATATCGCACAGTTTGTATTTCTAAAATAACTCTAAATTTTGAAACAGATGCTTTTTTTTATTTAGAAAATTTGCAAAAGTTGGAAAAACGGGGTAACTTTTTAGTCAAAAGTGAAAACACTAACCCTATATTGATCAAAACAATAATGTTTATCAAGTGGAGGTTTTTGTACATAAAAACTACACTCCTGTAATCAAATATTTACATTTATGGGTCATTTACATTGGTACATGGGTAATTTACATTTATGGCAACTAAGGGCTTAAGATTTTTAAATAAAATATAATTATAGTCTATTCAAATTTAAGTGATATTTTTCCGAGAATTATTTACTTGATGAGAAGTAAAAAATAAAATTGGAAGAATTTCGGTGACGCGAAATCAAATATATCAGGACCTGTCAGTAGATAAAGTCTAAATTAGCGGATGAAGACATTTTTAATTAATAAATAAAAACTACCCGGTTTTTCGTTTAATAGAAAGCAAACGATCTTGAACTTGAATAATCTTGCTCACATCATAATTTATGATTAGAGAACGAAAAATAAACTTTTGGTTTTAAAAAAATATTATTTTTTTAAAAAATATTATTTTTTTAAAAAATATTATTTTTTTAAAATTTCGAATTCTTAATAACAGTACTCTTTTTTGAAAATGTTAAAGTTTTCCCCAAAAAGAATTGATTTTATCCATTGGGAACCATTTGAAATAAAACTGGGAGTTTAATGAAATTTTTTTTAAGGGACACCCTAGTCTACATATATAATATAAATGAATGTTGGTAAACTAACAATAAGTATAAATTACTGTTACTCAAGTGTGTATTTTCATTAATGTCTTCTATTCAGATGGTTTTTTGTGTGTATGTGTGTGCATATATGAGTGTGAGTGTTTTTTGTAAGTCCAAGGACATTCATTTATTATATGATTCTGTTTGCAAGTTAGAATGAACACAAAAACCAGGAATGAGTAACATAACTTATTTTTAATTGTACAACTTGCATCTCTTTTTCTTTTGTTGCTGTTTTTGTAATACATATTAAAAAAGTTTGACCTCAAATTTTAAATAAAATGTAATTTTCAAAGTAATTTTTATTTATAACTTTAGAATATAAATTGAAAATTTTGTTAGTTTTGTTTAAATACTAAAAACATGAAGTCTTTGGGATGGGAAACAGTTCTGTTAATATCAATTTAATTTTAATGTATTAAATTAACAAGAATTCCTAAAAATTTATAAAAGTTGTTTATGTGTTTCTTAAATGCTTAAGATAAACATTATTAAATTTTTAAAGATTTTGTTTTTTCATTTTGAATTGTCAGGTACGAGATCATCATTTAAATGTCACTATTATAAAGAGCAAATACAAATGTAAAGATGGGGAAAAAAACTTGAGAGGATCAGCGCTAGAGTGAGTGCAGCACTTTCGACCCTTTTTTGTAATCTGCTAGTAGACTAACAAAAAACATGATTTCATGTGTCAGTTATCTCTAATAGTTACTAAGATATTCCCATTTGAAAAAGTGAAAATCCAAATTTGGTCCGACTCAGTTCTAGTTTTTTGCGACTATCAATTTTTGTTTAAAATATTAGTTATGCAACCAAATACATTTTTTTATAAAAAAAAAATTTATGCAATATATTTTTTCACTCAAAAATTACATTCTCTTAAAGTAATACTTAAATTTTTTTTTTATATTTTCCCCCCAAAAGTCTTAATATAAATATTTTCTTAGAAAGCATATAAAGTATGCATTCTATTGCGTATGGTTTTTTCATTTAAAAGCGAGTTGTGTTAAAAAAAATCTTTGATTTGTATATACATTGCCTTCCAGTCGCTTATAAAGTTGCCACATAATTAAGGCAAACATCAACTTTAATCCGCTATTCCAAACTTTAAACTTCTCCAATTATGTAGCGAAAGCGCTCGTACACCCAGAAAAAATATTGCTTGGAATTTGGTCAAAACCATTAAAATTTATTTGATAAGATGTTATTTCATTAGAAATTACCTATAATCGATTAATAATGCAAAAATACTGTACTTTCGATTAAAAAGATGAAACAGGAACTCAAAAACAATTCTATTATATAATTATTTGTATTTCCAATCTGAAAAGTTTTCAAATAAAATTTCCAATAAAATTAAAAAAATTTGACTCACGAAAAACTCATGCCATTTTTTTTCATCCACTCACATTTACGTGACTAAATTTAGTTTTCATTCACGCATGATTTACGTGAATCACGCAAAATTCTGTTCTCATTTTTATCTGCAGTTTAAAATATTCAATTTGACTTACATTTTTACATTAATCCATTTCATTTAAATACATAGCTAAAATTGTTGCCTAAAACGCCCCAAATTTATGAGGCTATAAAAATGAAACTAAACCCAGGGAGCGTCTGTTTTAAAAATATGTAGTTGTTTGGGTTGTAATACAGTTTCTTTATTTTAAATGTAAATGTCAGTCATTTGTAGAACAAATTAAACTTTTTACTAACCTTGTAGTTTATTTAAAAAAACAAACCACATCAAATGACTGTTTTATGATTTTACGTTAATTTTTTACATTCGTTTTTTGTTATTTAAAAAAATATGAAAATTAATGTTTGTTTATTTTTTACTAACATCTGTGGTTAATTTTTATTACAATAGTGGTTCATTTTTTGAACATTAAAAAACAAATGACAATGTTAGTTGAATTTACTGAAATGTAAGTCGTCCTTTCTTCAAGTGAAATTTCATTTGTTTTTAACTAGATTTGCAGTGGGATTTACCTACATAGTATTCTAAGTGTAGAGCGAAGTTTTCAAAACTCATTGGGAGGTTTTAGTCTACCAATAATGTTTTTCCATAATTCGTTAGTTACATTCGGGATACTATCGATAACCCCAAACTTGTTACACAGTGTAATTTACAAATTTTTGTCAATAATTAAAAAAGGGGTTTTTTAAATACAGCGGTTTGAACCGCGGAGTTTAAAAAAAATGCATTTTACCTTTAAAACAATATAATAATAACACGGTAACAGTAGCTTTAAAATGAGGTATCAATGAGTCACGTAGCTTTAACCGTTAAAAAGATATGGACCATTATGTACGACTACTTTTGTTAAACTTTAAATTATTTTCAAGTTTTAAAACGCCATATTTCCACAACCGTAAGAGCTACCAACCTACAGTCCATACCAAGTTGGGTTAAAATTAAAAAATTTTGATTTTTTTGGTAGATTTACAGTGGGAAGCACTTGTGAGTACATGTAAGTACTTTTTACACCTAAAGATTTAGGTCGAAAAATGTTTGACACTAGAACTAAATTATACTTTTCTAAAAGTACAAGGCACGCTGAATCCAAATGTGGCCTTAGATTCACTCTCCGACATCAGGCGTTCGAGCTATATTAACGAGAAAAGTGTATTTTTTGATCAAAAGGCTTCGATTTTTCACGTTCCTGGAAATGTATTTTTCATAATACTTGTAACGGCAACTGAACACACTGCTCTTGCCATTTTTTCAGTTTTTAAATTTTTAAGATAACTTATTTCCTTACGACATTATTGTAAATTGAAATTGGGCTTGTAACAGCAATTTTAAGGTCCCGCAATGCAAAATTTTTAAAAATTCAAATTTACAATTTGGATTCAGCGTACCTTGTACCTTTAGAAAAGTATAATTTAGTACTAGTGTCAAACATTTTTCGACCTAAATATTTAGGTGTCAAAAGTACTTACATGAACTCACAAATGCTCCCCACTGTATATGGGAAGTGTTTTATGGTAATCCAGTATTGGTTGTCAACCTTTGTGGATTGAAGTGATATGAACGGAGTTTTAAGTTGAAGTTTTTTTTATTCTATTCAACTTTTAATATTAAACTAAAAATGCAGAATTTTCAAAGTTATTTTGAGATTCTCAAAATTTAGTTGATTACACTAAAAATAAAATTAATATTATGTAGAATTTACAACATAAATTTTTCTATTTTGGGATAATTTAATAAGGTTAGACTTTTAAACTCAATATGTCTAAAACAAAAAAGGCGATTTAATAAATTTATGTGACTTTAGTGTAAAAAAGGCAAACATCCTTTGAAAATAAGTTTTTTTTTTTTGTTTCATTTAAAAATGGAATTAAAAAAATATCTATAAATACAAATTTATAATTCCACTGTTTAGTACAATGACGTTACTCTCTTATGGTAAAATAGTACAACTTTAAAAATCAATTTTATCAAGTGTACTTACAAATGTCACTAATTTCATTATTGCATGCTGGCTGTTTTTTTTTTTTTGCCAATACTTTAATATTTGCAAAAAAAAAAACAGATGTTTTCAATGTATTTGAACATTCTGAACTGTTTGTTCTTTTTCTTATCAATTGTCTGCCATCCAAGCAGAAATGAAAAAAGCAAAGGAAAACGACATGCAATGTCAACACCAAAATCAACAATGACAAAATGAGTACCACCCTCTACAATACGCAGTGACACAACCTTGTGACCTAGCTAAAATTGTTAGAATTATTTAACATTCATCTTCTCGGCATCGATTAGGGTTGTCACTTAAATAAAAATTATTCTATTAATCGAACGAATAAAAACAAAATTTTAACGAACAATTTAAAAATCATGATTTTCGAATAAATTTGAACGATTAATCGAATAAAACGAATAATTAAAACAAACACTTTTTTTTATAAAACCTTTAAGATAAATTACCAATTTTAGACAAATTTTTACTTAAATTCGTATTGGACCTACATCCAGTAGCAAAAAAAATACTAGTACAAAACCGGTTTTGCACTAGTTTATTTAAACCAGGCAACTATTACCGCCTCTTCATACAAACAACTGTAGAATTTAACATGGAGATGTCATAGGGGTGTAAACTAGTTCCAAACTCCCGCGTTGGAACTAGTTGAGAACTAGTTTGAAAACTACAATTTAAGGACGAAAACTAAGGAGCATAACTGGTAATAGAACTCGCGTAGCCAGTTCCGAACTAACTCCTTGGCACCAGTACTGTACCAGTTGGTTTTGAACTTAATTATATAAATAAAAACCAAATGCTTTCCTTTGATGATGTATTCATAAATGGCATGGCAGAACAATACCAAAATCTTCTCTAGTTTTGAAAAACAAAATGAAATTTCAAAATTATTGTTTTGGAAATCAAAATAGAAAACGAAACTGGTTCTGAAGATAAACACACAAACTAGCTATTGAGTAACTCTTTGGCACCAGTACTGTACCAGTTGATTAGCACCTCAGCTCAAGTCAAACTAGAAATTTAAATGTTTATTTTTAAACTCAGATTAAATTTTTAAAAACAAATGTAGTATACAAAACATAAGTTCCAAAAACACGCAAGTTTATAAAATCTTTTCAAACAGTCCCAACATAGTTTATTTCACACTAGTACACAATTGGTACAAAATAGCTTTTAGAGAACTAGTTTATATTTACTAGTCTAAAAACTAGTACTTTTCGGAACTAGTTCAACCATTTTCTACTGGACAGAAATTAAAAATCTATTAAAAAAACCACTTGTAATGAAAATGAAAACCTAACAGCTCGTTTTACATATTAACCCTGGAAAGTAAATAATTTGTTGAGCTTAAAAAATGACACAAAAGCTTGATAGAAATCCATACATCTCTATTACTTGATGGGTCTGAAAGTACCAGTCCTGTGGTAGGTGAAAACAGGATCGGTTTCTAAAGTATCTATCATATGATCGGTATAAAAATCTCTATCATGTGATATGTCTGAAAGTACTAGTCTCGTGGTAGGTGAAAAGACTACCGGGTTCCAAAGTTCCTACCATGTGATCGGTTTAAAAGTCTCTACCACGTGATGGGTCTGAAAATACCAGGCCTGTGGTAGGTGAAAATAACACCGGTTCCTAAAGTACTTAGTACACAGGCAGAAATAGCAAACCGTAATAAAATAGTAATGGCAATTCATTATTATTTTTGTAAATCCTACCCTATTTGAAATTACCAAAACTAAACATATTGTACTAAAAAGGCCCAGTTTTGTTTTCAAAACAAGTGTTTTACCAGTGCCACTCGCAAAATTTTTTAACTGCATAGTTTTTACCAATATTATAATCATTCAGTAGAATTATAATTTTTTAATATTTTAATATATTTCACACGTTTAAACAGAATGTGCTTATGTCAAATACTAAGACTACTTTTTAAATACGTGGTTTTTGTAAACATTTCACAAACTTCGTCGTTATGACAACGACGTCAAGTTTGTTCCATCAACGGTTGACCGCTGTTATCAATCAGGTAACAGAACAATACTGTCAAGATTATTAATCCTACATTGCTGGGTAGAAAAGGGGAGGGGGCATATATGTAAACCTTAACAAAAATCTGAAGTCAAAATAGAAATATATCTACAAACAAAAAGTCGGTTGTGAAAGGGATAAAAACTGTTTCTCTAAAGGCAAGTATATACGATCAATATTATTTATCCATCTATCAAAAATCAACCATTCAGTGTGTATCCCCTACTTTAAAACCAGTTGGAATATAAAATTTAACAGACGTTGAGTTTGGGTACCTTGGTTCTTGTTTAATCTATATGTTCGTTGGTTTAAAACCTAATAATTATTACCTTGTTTTTAAGCACTTTAATAAAAAATTTAAATAATTATACAAAACGAAAAACCGTAGTTTTTATGCGTTTTTTGCAGTAAACTTAGAAACTCTTTTATATTCAAATTATAAACGGTGCTAAAAAAATATATATAAAAAAAGTGGTAGAATTTTTTTCGTTAAATTTTACTATATATATTTATATATAAATAAATGTTTTGCCATATATAACTATATGTATGCATAGCGCATACTCTAGAGACATTTATTCGTTCCCCCGCATAGTTTAGCGACATTTGCTTACTTTGGGGACTGTCCCCAATGTTTTCGCGCATTTTCATACATGTAGCGTATAAGATGACAATTGGTTCTATACACCGCATATTTCGGGGACAATTTAGGGCGTGTCCCTAAAGTATGCGGTGTGCATACATATATATATATATATATATATAATTATATAATGATATATTTTTGATTAATTGTACCGAAGGTCGCCGACGATTTGCCAACACTATGCCGATTGTACTTTTCTGGCTGGTCAGTTTAAAAGTGTCTTTCACGTGACTGGTCTGAATAGGTTTTTAAGTAATGTACCTTTCATTGGGCCGATTTTAAAGTATCTATTAGGGAAGTCTTCCAAATTAATTAAACAAATTGTTACCAAATTAAAGGTATTTTCAACTTATTGACCGTATTCCTATAACTAAGAACCACTCTAATTTTTTGGATAGAAATATTCGTCCGACTAAGTAAATAAATTGTTTTCTGACCGCTAATTGTATTAAAAATGAGAATGTACTATTTTAATGGAGTTAGTTCCGTGGCATGTTCTTTTTAGTTAGTTCAGTGACATGTTCTTTGGCGTTAGTTAGTGACATGTTTTTTTTTTGAGTTGGTTCTGTGAAATGTTTTTTTGAGATAGTTCACGGATATTTTCTTTTGCATTAGTCCTGTGATATGTTCTTTGGGTTTAGTTGTGTGGCATGTTCTTTTACACCGGTCCTGGGACATGTAACAAAGGGCAATTAACCCACTACTAGGACAACCCAATGTTAAAGTGACCGGTCACATATAAAAAAAAAACGATCCCGTCCCAGGGACCTATCACAATGCACCGGTCACTTGACGTGTGCTGTGGCAGATCCCTTTCCCGCAGTGTTAAATTTCATAAGATGTTCTGAGCTTACCTTATCTATGGAAGATTTAAAAAAAAAAGATTAAATTACACAAGTTAAAGTGAATCAATTATTATTAATTGATTCACTTTAACTTGTTTTAATCTAGTTTTCAAAATTATTTTTTATTCCACTAGTAAATGTTCAAAAAGGACTTCAAATGTCATTTTCAATTTACAAAAGTTTCTCCGCGTATTTAACTTGAAATTTAAATTCCATTTGCCATTTAATATTTATCATACGGTATTAAAATAAAAGCTTAAACAAAAAAAATATAATTCAAATATGTAAATATAAAAGCTTGTATCTGTAATATGAATATGGTGGCTAAACAACCCGGTGAAAAAAGTTTCGAAATAAGTATATATAGTCATATATATATAATTCCATATCACATTATATATCAGCTGATCCGAAAAATGGCATGCATAACCTTATCTCATGAGATCCCATGGAATCTCATTTGATATAATTTCATCGGAAAAATGGGTCTATCTAATTTGATCAAGTTATATATTCTTTGGAAGTCCACGCTACTATTTTGTTTCACATTTCAAATGATAAAATAAATTTATTACAAATCAATGAATTGGAATATTAGACGTGATTTCATTTTGACTTATACACTGTGTTTCATAGCTATAGCGTCAGTTTGTTTTCCAATTATTTCTTCAACAACTGAACCGATCGCTTAAGTTTCTCTAGAGGATTAACTCATCTCTGTCTAAGCTTTAGATTGATGCAACTTACAAAGTTGTTGTTGTAGCATTTGTTTTAATTATTTAGTCAGCAAGTGCTTATAATTATAATGTAATTTCAAGAGAATTTTAAAAATTAGCGGTTGATGTTAATCATTTTGTTTAAAAATAATTCTGTATTAAAGAATATTTTTGTTTCTTTCATTTGACTGTATTTTCTGTTATGTTTGTATCAAAAAAAAATGTATTTTCGTCGATTTTAGTATAATTCTGTAGTTATAGAAAATGTTTCATAAATTCAACCAAATTTAAGTCGAGACTTGTTATTTTTTAAACAATCCTACACTCAGGGAACTTCTGCTGTAAATAATTGTAGTTGTTTGAGTTGTAGCCCTTTGAGACCCAAGCTGCATCCAAAAAGTTCTTGATTTTTCAAGTTAAACGTAAAATAGTTAAAAACGTATTATACTTCTTCTAAAGTTATACATATTTTATAAAATATAGTGTAGTTAAAAATATAATACGACCTTTTTCACCTCAATAAATCGATTACTATTGTATATATTCGCAGTTTTATGAGAAAACATCAAAGCTCACAATTGTGGGAGTGGGTCTCAAAGGGGTAGTACAGTATATTTATTTTTAAGTAAAAAACAGTCATTTGTAGAAGAAATTTCACTTTTGACTACATTTGAAGTTCATTAAAAAAAATCAGACCACATCAAATTACTGCTTTATGATTTACATTCATTTTACACAGTTATTTATTTTTTTTAATTTCAAAAATTGATGATTTATTTAAAAAATAAAACAAATAAATGATTTTTTATTTTTTACTGCATATGTGGTTCATTTTTACTACAATGTTGGTTGATAATGTTAGTTGAATTTACTGAAATGTAAGTCGTCCTTTATTCAAGTGAAATTTCATTTGTTTTTAACTACATTTGCAGTGGCCTTTACTTATATAGTAATCTAAGTGTACTATTAGATTGAAGACAAATAATTCTGATAGAAAAAAACGCTAATTTCACAAGATAAATATCTCATATTATGATGTTTCGTCCAAATCCGATTCCGTTCTTTGGGTTATAAAGACTTTTACCTAAAAAAAAGCGTTTTCTTAAGATTTTTGGGCTTTTATTCACTTATTTTTAAGACTTTCTGAATTAAAATGCTGTTTTCACTAATAAAATATTATTTAATGTACTAATTTTGAACTTTTTTCTTAAAGTGAAGCTTTTCTAAGTCTTTACTTTTGATTTTTTACAATTTCTTTAGCATTGAATTTTGTTTTCTTCTCTGATAATTATATTTCAAATTAATAGATTTTTGTTGGAATTTCTACAACATACAACCGTGATCGAATTTTCTTTTTAATTTTAACAAATATATTGATATCGAATATGTGATGATATAATTATAACATAAAAATTATTGAATTTGTTTGGTTTTACTGTTTTATATATACTTATATATAATTATATATAGAAGTTTATATGCTCTGATATATAGCTATATCAATTATATATGATGCGATAAAAAAGGTAACATAAGATATACTAATATATGATGCTATATGATGATATATAGAGCCATATTAGACATGTTCGTAAAAAAAATATTGTTATATATGGCCACATACATACTAAGATACCCTTATATCCAGTTATATCAAGCCATATAGAAACTTTTTTCTTCGGGAATGTAAGGTTTTTTTTGCTGGGTTCACAATAGATTTATTTATTAAACTGTATTTGAATACAAGCCAACAAAAAAAAAAGTTATATAAAACAAAGTTATCTCTGTTTGATTTTCCAGCAAAAAAAAAAAAAAATGCAGAAAAATGAATGTTTCATGAAATGTTTTATAAGAGTTTCTACCACAAAAACTTAAATCTGATAGAAAATTAACAAATTTATAGACAGAATTGGAAAAAAAAAATTTGTTGGTGTTTGCTAAATTAAGATTTTTATAAATACAAGTTTTCGATGAAGTGTTCAAATTAAATTTTGTACATCACGCATCACTCTTTTTTTTCAGCAATTTAATATCGTTTTAAACTTATTTCTCCCCGAGTAAAAACGTTTAAATACTTCATGCTATTTTATTTATTTGTATATGTTTATGTGTGTTTATTAGACCGACTCACCTTGTATGGAGAAAAAATATAAAATGGAAATAAAATATACCTTGGATTGTTTTTAGGATTTTTAAGTTCTTTATAATGAAATTTTTAAAATAAAACTGACATATTTAATCTTTAATCGATTTAAGTTAATACGTGTTTCAGCTTTTTCGTAATTCGCATAGGTTGCGTTTTAGCAAAAATTTAATAAGGTGGGAAAACTATGTTCTAATCAGTTCAATTTCGGTGTTTCATTTTTTTTTTAGTCAATTGCATCATCTATATGTGGAAATAATTTAAAATTTTGCAAATTGAATACATTTTCCACGGATGTTTAAATTGAATGTTGACAAACATTTTGCATTAGTCCAGTCTGCAAGCCGACTAAGATTCTAATTGATGTAACGATAAAAATTCGGCTTAAACAAACAAATTCCATCATAAGATTTTTTGGCAGCATCATTTTTTTTTTTTTTTTGCGAATTCCATATTTTACAGGTTTTTTGTTTGAAAATGCCACAATTTAAGCTCGATATATGTATATAAAAATAAAAAACTGCATCAATTTTTTTTCATTCGCGAAATAAGTTCTGTCCCGAAAAAACGCATATTTGACCTTTTCTCCAAAGCTACATTTTCATCCTTACATCAACTAGAAACCGAATACATTTGTAGATTTGATAAATTCAAAATTTATTTCAAAATTTGGAAAAAATGAACTAAATTTGTAAAATTTCAAAATATTTTCACGCATAGATGATGTACTTGCCCAAAGAAACATTTTGATACCAATATGTCAATTTGACAATTTAAATGACAAAAACTTAGATGAACCTAAAAAAGTTAATTTTTATACAGAATATCCCTAAAAAAAGGATATGTCTGAACATGTGTTGAAATGTTTTATATATCGTTAAATGTGTCTTATGATACTAATATTGTATACGTTGACTTTAGCTAAACTACAAAATTCTTTGAAAAACTAAAACAATACATTTTTTGAAAACGGTCCTGCTCACGGGATTTTAATTCTAACCAGTATAGAAAAACAACCGAGTAAAAAGAGTTATATAATATTTTAGATTATATAATAAAACTATATCTTTGCTTTGTATTGTACAATAGGGTGGGCCGAATATCCGCTTTCTGAGAATTTCGATTAGTAATAGCAAAATTATTGTTCTTTGTAAAAAAACAATAATTTTGGAAAAAAAAAAAATTAAGGGAAATATCTCAGGCTCGCCCAATCCGGTCAAAGTTTAATATTGTCTAAAATTTTTTTTTCACCTATTTTAATTGACAATTTAATTCTCTACAAAAAAAGTTAAATGGTAAAATCTCCTAAAATTGATAGTTACTAAGATAATGGTAATAGTGGTAAAAAACGTGTTCTGATGATGGGAACCTAGAAAATTCCCGAAATAAATCTATCAACACATTCCTGAAAGTGGTCAATTAATAAATTTAAAAACAAAAACTCTATAGATTATTTGTTAGGACAATATCCTTATAAAGAAATATAGAGTATGGCCTCGAACTTGAATAATTTTCATTTATTATTTTTGTCCATACTTGTAAGCATATGGTAAACACATAATTTTTGATTTTTTGTAAGGGGTTTAGTAATGACGTGTCATAATTTTTCGCGACATCCGCATTACCAAATATATACCTATACACACAACTTATTTCAAAATAATACAATTTTTTAAGAAGTTACACTAAAAAAACTAATTAAAAATTCCTCAAAAATAACATACAAGGTAGCGCAAAAATAACCTTCCGATGTTTTTTGGCTGTAATTTAAAAAAAAAATTAAAAACTTTGATTCTTCTTGTGGATTATATGTATGTGCCGTTGCACCGTCCTGTTGGAACCACATGTTTTCCAATCCCAATTCATCAAGTTGCGGCAAAACGAACTCGTTGATCATTGCTCTGTAGCGCTCACCATTCACAGTAACCGTTTGGCCCGCGACGTCTTCGAAGACAAAAGGTCCGATAACTCCTCCAGCGAAAACAGCACACCATAGAGTGACTTTGAGCGGGTGTAATGGCTCTTCGTGGGTTACACGCGGATTTTCAGTGCCCCAGAAGCGTAAATTTTGCTTATTTACGTACCCGCTAAGATGGAAATGGGCCTCATCACTCATGATTATTTTTGATGAAAAATCATCTTCCTCTTGGTGGTGATTAAGGATGGCTTGAGCGTATGTTACACGCGATTGGCGGTCAGCAGCTAACAGCTGATGCACCGTCTAGACTTTCTCGTGTTGTGCCAGTCTCTTCGAGGCGAGCGGCTAAACGTCGCAGTGTTTCACCAGTAGGCGTTGGACGGCCAGGAAATCTGCGACGAAATTCACGTTGTGCCAAAGTCACCGACCGATTATTGGTCAAATAAATAGTCACCAATATTCCGCGTTCTGGAGCAGTGTATCGTAACATTGTTTATTAACGTGTATTTCGCATGTGTTTACTACACAAATGTCAAAACAGAACTGACATTAGGGGCCAATCGCAAAATTTATAGCATTTTCTGATAGGAGGATTACTTTTGCGCCACCTTGTATAACTATCTTCTGTTGCAAATATCGCATAAACAGCACAACACTTTGAAATGCAGTTTGTAACTGCTAGACTTTTAACAAAAAATTCAGCTTTTTTTTTTTTTTTTTTTTTTTAAAGAGAAGCAACACTCAGGAAATTCTTCCTATTAATTAATGCGTTGCTTTCTTTGGAAAGGGGATAGTAAAGAGATGAAAGGTGGTGAAAGATGAAGGGCTTCAAACATGGTAACACTGTAATTGCGCGAGATGATAAGTCTTAGAACAGTTGTTGCTCGCCACCTGATGTAAAGTAGGTGAATTTATTTAAGTTTTTTGTTTCATAGCCCTGATTCATTATTTTATTTCGGTGGGGTTAAGTGCTATGGGAACACCGAAGGTGGGCGCAGCGATTCATATAAGTGATAGAAAACTCATACATATTATTTTTCTAAATTGATGTTGTCGTCACCGGGAATCGAACCCGGGACCATCTGTGTAACAGTCCAACGCGCTAACCATTACATCACAACGCCCACTGGTTTAAGCCAGATTAGGTATAAATAAATCCAGCCATTCTACACCATTTCCACTTGTTATTCAGAAAATCACACATCAATGTCAAAAATACCAATTGTAATTTCAAAATTGCATTTGATTTTCAGAAAATACCAAATGTAATTCAGAAATAACAATTGTAATATCAGAATTGCATTTGTTATTCAAAAAATACCATATGTATTTCAGAAAATAAATGTTATTCAAAAAATCACATTTTTTTTCATAAAACTTGTTTTTTAGAAAATACCAATTGTAATTCGGAAAATATCATTTGAAATTAAAAAATATTCGAAATGTAATTAAAAAAATTCCAATTAAAATTCTAAAAATAATAAATGAAATTCAGAAAATAGCAAATGTAATTCAGAAAATACCAATTGAAATTAAAAAATACCAAATGTAGTCAAAAAAAAAAAAACGGAAAAAACAAAAATTGAAATTCGAAAAATACCAAGTGTAATTAAATAAATAAATCAAATGATATTCTAAAAATACCAAACGTAATTCAAATGATACCAAATGTTAATCAAAAAATACCAAATGTAATTCAAAAAATAACATTGTTATTCAGAAATACCAAATGTAATTCAATCAATATTAATAGAATTTTAACTTTTTTTTTTTTTTTTTTTTTTATTTTTATTTATTTGTTTATTTATTACTGCAACTAGTTTAATAAAAACTAACAAGCAATTTATTTCATATAGATTGGTTAATAAAAATATATATATATTTTATGATGAAAAATATATGGTGTGTTGATACGTTATGCCATTAAGGGACGACATTAACGGTTCTGACGAGGTCGTAGAGTTTTATACGGTTGAGTCGGCGCTCAATTCCTGTTACATTAACCAGGGATAATGCTTCCGGGTTGACATGTTCTTGCAGCCTTTCATGATGTTTTGTTGCAAGATTATGAATAACAGAGGATACAATTTCCACACTCAGATCACGATGGAGATCAGATATTCGGATGTACCATGGTGCATTGACGATGTTTTTCAAAACTTTGTTTTGAAAACGTTGTATTGAATTTTTATGACTTTTTGCAGCTCAGCCCCAGAGTTGTGCACTGTATGTCCATATTGGTTTTAACATTTGATTGTAAATTAATAGCTTGTTTTCGATGGATAGCGTTGACTTTCTTCCTATTAGCCATTTTAGCTTTTTATATTTAAGTTCGAGTTCCACACATTTGGTTTTGATATGTTCCTTCCATCGGAGTTTTGCATCTAAGGTCATGCCGAGATATTTCGCTTTATTTCCATAGGGCAGCTCTACATTATCTATTACTATTGGAATATGTCTTATGGATTTGTTTGTAAAGTCTATATGTACAGACTTAGTTGCGTTTAATTTCAATTTCCACTTGTTCGTCCATTCTATTACCAGATCGAAAGCAGTTTGTAGGGTTCGTGTTGATTCATCGACAGTTGCCGCTACTGAGAGAATAGCTGTGTCATCAGCAAAAGTTGCCATTGTTGTATTTTCTAACTCTGGAACATCACACGTGTATTAAAGGTACAGAATTGGTCCCAAAATGCTTCCCTGTGGAACGCCTGCCTTTATTTCTTTTAAATCTGAATATACTTCTTCATGTTTTATTCGAAAATATCTTTCTTCTAAATACGATTTAAGCAGGTCACAGTAACTGGTGGGTAGTTGAGATGCGAGTTTTGCAATAAGTCCTTCATGCCAAACCTTATCAAACGCCTGGGAAACATCCAGAAAAATGGCAGAGCATATCTTTTTTTCTTCTAGAGCCTTTTCTATAACGTGTGTGATCCGATGAACTTGATCTATAGTGGAGTGTTTATTTCTAAATCCAAATTGGTGTTTGGGAATTGTGTTATTACGATCAATGACTTCTTTAATTATTTTTAAAAGTAATTTTTCATAGAGTTTTGAAATTGTGGGTAATATCGAAATTGGTCTGTAAGAGCTAACGTTATGTAATTCCTTTCCCGGCTTTGGAATCATAATAACTTGGGCCACTTTCCATAGGCTAGGGACATATTTCAGCCGGATGGATGCATTAAAAAGTTGTGTTAGGTGTTGAATAGTATTACTTGGAAGATTTCGTAGAATTTTAACTGATATTTTTTGAATTATATTTAGTATTTTTTTGAATTTCAGTTGTTATTTTTTAATTAACATTTCGTTTTTTTTGAGTATCATTTGGTGTTTTTTGAAAAACATTTGGTATTTTTTGCATTTCAATTGGTAGTTTTTGAATTTCATTTGTGTTTTTTCTGTTTTTTTTTTATTTTTTTGAACTACATTTGTAATTTTCTGAATTATATTTGCTATTTTTTGAATTTCAGTTGGTATTTTTTGAATTACATTTGGAATTTTTTCAAGTTTCAAATGGAATTTTCTGAATTACAATTGGTATTTTCTGAAAAACAAATGTGATTTTTGTATAACATATTGTATTTTTTGAACTACAAATGGGGTTTTTAAAATTCAATTGCTATTTTCTGAATAACAACTAGAATTTTTTTAATTTGGTTTGTAAATTTGAAATTACAGTTGTAGTTTTATAAAAATCAAATCTTATTTTTAAATTACACTTTCTATTTTCTGAATAACAAATGGAAATGGTGTAGTGTTAAATATCCATATATTTTATTTTTAATTTATAAATTTGAATTTAATATTAATATACTTCTTATATTTTTTAAACATTCCCTGTGTTTTGTTGTCTTATCCTGCCATCCTTTAAAATTACAAAAAAAAAAAAAAAAAAAAACACAAACACAAACACAAACCATAAACCATAAAGCAAATGTAACAAAATATCTTAAAATTATATTAAAATTTATTAGTATTCTAAGAATACAAATTATATAAATAAAATTAAACAGCATTCTAATTAAGTTAATGAAGGCTTTAAATCATATCGTATATTTTTCCCTCCCTTTTCAAATAAAATTTATAAATTTTAATTTAAATTTCGATGGTCACAAGTTGACAATTGTTGGGTGAAACATTTCATTATTCAACTTGATTTTAGGATATTATTATTATTGAGTTCATATACATATTCATACATTTTTTTTAAGGACTCTAAATATGCTTATCATGACTTCAATTTAAAAAATTTAAAAAAAGTGAAATAATCTACATAAATTTCATAACTTAACAGTATACGATTTGGTGCTGAGTATCTTAAAATTTTAATAAAAAAGTAAATAAATTTAAAAAAGGACCAACATTTTTTTTTTTAATAATAAACATTTCTACCCTTTATGCAGCTCTTACAAGCTTTGTTTTTTTTTGTTGGTTGCTAGGTTAAATGGCAGCTTTTTCCCTATTTTTTTTTTGGACTAAGGCCAGCGAACATTTTTTTTTTTTTAAACATTCATACACAAAAATTTGTTTTTGTGTGTGTTACATTGTAGTTTATGTTTTAAAGTTAACACATAAATCGAGGTTAAGAAAATGCGTTTTATGTTTGTATTTTTTGTTATTGTTTGTTTGTGTAGCATGAATATATAAGTTAGTGAGTAAAGTTATCATAAAATAGATACAAGAATTTAATACTTAACCCATTATGGACCAACTGTTCTGTAGTTTTCAACTCAAAGCTTTTAAAGGCTATATTTTTACTGAATAAATACAAGTGGTTTAAAAATCCCTAAAATAATTTAACATATTGACTTCATAAATAGTAGAAAATTTACATCCAGAATTGCCAAATAACACTACTCAACAAATTTCAACTTTTGATTTTTTTTTTAATAATATAAATCTACACAAAATTATCTTTCATTTGTCGGTGTTTGCTTCAGAATATCGTACCGGTATTGCAAGGAAATTGAAAATTTTGCATGTTTAGTTTTATCCTTATAAATTTTATGTTTACTAAAAGTATTTTAAATTTTATAACAATGCGTTAGCCAAACATTCCACTGAACTAATTTCTGTATTAAAATTGCAAATCCATTGAAAATATACTGAAAATTTAGAAAAGAAAAAAAATTTTGTTTAAAAAAAATGGAGTATGTAACACAAATATAAAAACTGCAATATTTAAAAAGCTATAAATTATTTTTTTTTTTTGACATATTTTGACACAGAGTACCTAAATCTATAGAACCGACAGGTTCTGCAAAAAGTTACACATTCTTCATTGAGAGTGGATAGCTGTAGGAAGTTGCTCAACAAGGCCCAAAGGAGTGCCTCTCTTGGTATTACAGGTGCGAGGAGAAGTACTCCACAGGCAGCGTTGGATATCATACTGCATCTATCCCCAATTGAACATTATGTGAGGAGTGTGGCTGCTAGGAACTTATTTAGGCTCTACGAGTCTGCGCTGGTAAGACCTAGGAGAGATGACCACACGAAAATATTGTACGAAGTAGGACTGCTTGATCATGGTAGTAGTCTCGAGGGAATATCGGATCATATGATATTGACCTTAGACTTCGGTGGTACACCTCCGGTGGACTTTCCGATTAGGGAGGTCTGGCGTGGATCCAATGTGCTGTTCGAGGGGTGGGCAGTATTCACGGACGGATCCAAAATGGACACGGGCACGGGTGCCGGTGTTTATATTGCTGACACTGACGTGAAAAGATCATACAGACTCCCAGATGAGTGCAGTGTCTTCCAAGCGGAGATCCTGGCGATCTGGAGGGCGACGGAAGTGATACTGGGACACATCGTTGGGGGATCTAGGGTGACAATCTATGTCGACAGTCAGGCGGCACTTAAAGCAGTGACAAACTACACGGTGCGCTCGCGCCTGGTCGCACGGTGTAGGTGTGCTCTGAGGGAGCTCATGGAGGCATTCACGGTGAGGCTGTGTTGGGTACCCGGACACTGCAAGGTGGATGGCAATGAGTTGGCGGACGAACTTGCGAGGGAGGGTTCAAATCTGGACTTGGCGGTAAGAGACGGGGGGGTAAAGCCCCCTTTATGTTACTACTTTGAGGTTATACGGAAGGGATTCCGCGAAACCGTTAACCAATCATGAAGGAACAGAATGGACTGCAGGGTGTCTAGGGCGTTATGGCCCGCTTTGGACGCAGGGGCAACCAAGGTTCTTCTGGGACTGGACAGGGAAGGTCTCAGGACCCTTACGGGGTTCCTGACCGGTCATTGTGCTGTCAGGGCTTTCACAAGCAGATGGGACAGGGACATACCGGATTTTTGCAGGCTGTGCGAGGACGTTGAGGAACTGGAGACGGTTGAGCATATAATGTGCCACTGTCCTAGGTTACAGGGTCTCAGACAGAAATGGCTAGGAGATAGATTTCACGACGAACTCGGGTGTGTCGCTGGATACAATCCAGTTGATTTGCTGAGATTTGTCAGGGAGATAGGACGGCTGTTTCTAGTAAGGGGACGTTAGGATCCGGTTTCTGGGGAGTAAATATATATTTTCTACCTTTCTTTATTTTTTATCTTTCGAGCTATGTTTTTCTGTCTATTTCTACTCTTTCTCACCGTTTTTTCTCTGAAGGGATTCACAATGGACCGTATTGGTCTCCGAGTGGAGTTGTGCCCTTGGGTACATAACCCTTCCTAACCTAACCTACACATTCTTCAGTAGTAATAATAATATAAATATATTTTTATATAAAGCTGGTTTCTAAATCTTTCAGAATATTTTGAATGGATTTGCAATTTTGATAAAAAAATTTGTTCATTGGAATCTCCGGTTTAGGCACAGTAACAAAATTTTTAGCATATAAAACATGTATAAGGAGTTGAGAAATGAATTGTGCATTGGTATTAGTTAATTCTGTCTCTTCTGATCGAAACAATACTTGTGTGTACGTAGTGTAACCAAACTCCACTTTAGCCACAGTCAACGCTGTGTCGACCGAGGCTCAACTCGTTAAGAGGTGAGATTACGATGCATAGCTTGATGCTAAGGCAGTGAGTTCAAATCAAGGGTACGACACCAAAAAATAAAAAGTTTTTCATATAGAGCAAATTAACAATATAAAATACTTTGTTCAATTGACACATAAATTAACCACTGACGAGTCCCAGGAGGGGAACGAAACTGCGGCAGTCTGGTGTATCCCTTGTGTCCGTAAAATTTTTCAATAAAAATGTTTTCTTCTTCTTCTTCCTGTAAAGAGACTAACTAAAGTAATAATCTACAGTAATTAATATAAAAATTAATTACGATTGTCATTATCTGACGGTTGCAAAACTCTTTCTAACAAAAAAAGTACAATTTCCAACTTAATTGTAATACCAGCAATATATGCTGGTAAAAACATATTTATACTCAAGTTAAAGATCAGTTAGTTTTTAAATTTATGTTCTTAAAAAAATTTCATGATGTTGCAATAAAATTTCGAAAAATTAAGCAAAATATACGAAAATAATGGGGTGAATTACAAAATTTTTCAAGATTAGGGTTTATAGTACACAGGTTCATTTAAAACGAAGTGTTTCAAAGCCAGTTTTTTTTTGGCCGTAGAGTAGTGTAATTATTTTAAAAAATCCACTTCTGTAAATTTTTATGGCTTTTATTTTAAATAATTATTTTTAAAACAAAATCCATTTTGAATTTTTAAAAAATCTTAATTTGTCACTAAGAAGCAGTTGCACACAGTTCTTTACACTTCATTATTTGCGTCTGTACATGTCTTGCACCTGCAATGGGTTAAGGGTTTGTGTTCCGAACTCAGTAAGTTCAACAGGCGACTTCTCAGTGACAAACGAAGATTTTTTAAAAATCCACTCCATTACTTCATTTTCTTTTTTAATGATGTGAAAAATTATCTCGTTTTTGGACCACACTTAAAAAATTAAGTTAGTAAAAAAATTACTAAAACATCTTGTAAATCAGGTATACTAATTTTTAGCAAATTTTTTGCTAAAATTATGTTTTAAACTAAAATTTTAGTTGTACTTAGTCAGCACTTAACTGTTTTGAACTAATGTTTTATTAATGTTTTACTAATTTATCTTGCTTAAAAAATTGTGCTGATTAGCACATCAATAGTGTGAACGACAACCAGATTAAAAGTTATACGCAGAATGAATTAGATGTCAAGATGTAGTAGTGACGAGGAAAATTATATTCAAAAGTACAAATGTAGTAAGACACATAAAAAAATCAACCATGGAAAATTTTGTATCTGTTTTTCATACATAAAACAAAATTGTGGATTAAAACAACTTAAATTTTGCGTTTTCACCGGCTTGTGAAAGTAATTGTCGATTAATTAAATAAAATACAAAATAAAATACTTAAATTTAAAAAATATTAAATGTGTATTTGGAGTCAAATTGAGTGGTCAAGATGATAACAAATATACAGCAGGTAGAGAGACTAAAGCGAAAGACAAATACATACATCTTAGGTAAATTTTTCTGATTCCTTTTTCTTATTGCAAAACAAAGGGTTGCAAATGTTACATTTTGTTATTTTTTCGTTTCGTTTCTATAATTCTCTGCGCCATTAGCGTTCCTTTAAAAGATAGCATCATTGTGACAACCATTGATGTAAGTAGTTGAAAGATAATTTTGTTTATGTTATATAAAATTATTTCTATATATTTCTATATATTTGCAGATATTACATTAATTCATGTCGCCAATGTGGGAGTATGAAAATTTTTATATTTTGTAACGTATTGTAAATTATTTTAAAAAGAATCACAAAAAAATGTTTTATGATTTTCAGCAAAATAAATTAACTAAAGTAAAAATTTTCTACAAATTTTTTGAGTTTTTTTCAGTCTACTAATATTCAGAAAATTTTTTATTAATGTTTAGCAATGGTTTTTAAATTTCTAATCTACACACAAAACAAAAGAGGTGCTGACATAGCCAGTGACCATCATTTACTCATTGCAAGTGTGCGTATAAAGATAGCAGCTGTGAAAAGAAATGACTCACGTATATCGAAAAAGTTTGATGTTCGCAGACTGAAAATCCCATCGGTCACATCAAACTATCTAAATGCCCTAAACGAATCGTTGACACTAACATCTCATGACCAACGAAAAGATTGGAACACGACAAAAAATATATTAATAAACGCTGCCACAGAACACATAGGACTTAAACCTAATGGACGTAAAGAATGGCTATCTGATGAGACATGGGCAACCATAAATAGGAGAAAAGAACTCAAAGCCGCACTCAACTCTGCTACAACTTTTGGTGAAAAATCCACTCTCCAAAGCCAATACTCCTCCCTAGATCGCGAAGTAAAACGAAGTGCTCGTAAGGACAAATGTGCATGGGCTAATGCAATTGCCCAAGAGGCTCAGTCTGCAGCTGAGACGAACCGTACCAGTGACTTATATCGACTCATTAAGAAGCTTACGAGTAACAGCTCCTCAGTATCCAGTAAACCAATAAAAAATAATTCCGGAACACTTATTACATCCAAAGACGAACAAGTTGAACTCTGGGCTGCACACTTCTCCGAAATGTTCTCCTCATGCCCACAAATAATCCCACCTATATGTGATTGTATCGCCCACAATATGCAGCTTAATATCAGCACTACTCCTCCAACAATATCTGAGATTGTAGTTGCAATCAGCTTACTAAAGAACAACAAAAGTCCAGGCAGCGACAACATATCTTCAGAGCTTTTAAAGGTTAACCTCATAACGAGTGCGGAACTGCTTTTACCTATAGTAGAAGAAATATGGCTATCTGAGAGAATCCCAGACGAGCTTAAAGAGGGAATTATAGTAAAGTTACCCAAGAAAGGAGACTTAACTAACTGCAACAACTGGCGGGGTATCACTTTACTAAGTATGCTCAATAAAGTCTTAGCACACATTATAACCAAGAGGATAGCGGATGAGCTAATGCCAGTTATGAGGAAACAACAGGCTGGGTTTTGCCCCAACAAGTCGTGTGTTGACCACATCAACTCACTAAGAGTAATTGTAGAGCAGTCAGTTGAATGGAGGTCTCCTCTGTACCTTATCTTTATTGATTTTGAGAAGGCATTTGACACTCTGGCCCATAATGTCATCTGGAATGCGCTTGAATGTAAAGGCGTTCCCCGTAAATTCATTCAACTGATAAAGAGTCTATACGCTGGGGCTAGCTGCCGAGTTTTACACGATGGAGTACTAAGCCGTAAAATTGATGTTGGTAATGGAGTTCGCCAAGGGTGCGTAATGTCTCCACTACTCTTCAACATAGTGTTAGACAGCGTGATGCACCATGCAATAGTGGATAATCGAGGCATCGCATGGGGGCTGCATGAAAGATTAGAAGACCTTGAATATGCAGATGACATATGCCTTCTTTCTCATAGTTATACTGATATGGCTACGAAGTTGAAGCGGCTTACCGACATATCAGCAAAGGCTGGGCTTAAGATCAACATAAAAAAGACCAAGGTTATGCGGATTAATTCCGAAAACTTAAATCCCTTTCTCATTAATAATGAAACCTTGGAAGAAGTTGATAGTTTCTGCTACCTTGGAGCTATTATAAATCAAAAAGGTGGATCTAGTGCTGACATATCTAGCCGAATAAAAAAAGCCACACAATCATTTGGTCAGCTCACTAAGGTGTGGAAATCATCCTCAATATCACGTCGTGTTAAAATTAAAATATTTAATTCCAATGTCAAATCAACATTGTTATATGGTTGTGAATTTTGGAATGCTGCCTCCCGAGACATTAAATCTCTTCAAGTTTTCGTCAACAAATGTCTTCGAAGAATTCTAAGAATCTTCTGGCCACGAACCATATCAAACGATAATCTGTGGCGTGCAACACACCAAATCCCAATGGATGTAGAAATACAGAGAAGAAAGTGGAACTGGATCGGCCACACACTCCGCAAGCCGCCCACCGATATTGCTAGAAATGCTATTGAGTGGAACCCCCAGGGAAGCCGCAGAATAGGTCGACCAGCTCACACATGGAGAAGACAAATTGACATCGAATCAGGAAGAATGCGCAAAAGCTGGAGCGAAGTAAAAAATATTGCGATGGACAGATTGGAATGGAAGAAGTTTGTTGAGGCCCTATGCTCCTTATAGGAACGACGGGAATATATATATATATAATCTACACACAGAAAAATAAAGTGCCAACCGAATTTAAAAGTGTATTTTAATAGTAAAAACTAATATAGTCAGTTAGAACAACGCTATTTACGTTAGATTTCTGAATAATTTAGGTGTTGTAACTAAAATTCAGTTGAATTAACCGATCTTTGATAAGAAAACTAATGTAAAGTTGTGCCAACCGTCTGAAATTCGTAATAACCGAATTAGAGTCGTAGTAACCTAATTTCAGTTGGCAAATAGCAAAATTTTTCTCTGTGTGTACTAAGTTTTAGCAAAACTTTTGCTGAATCTACTAACTTTGTTGCTAAAAATCAGCTCGCTGATTTTCAGCAAAAGATTTTGCTAACATTAGCAATTTTTTTTGCAAGCATCCTCCTGACTAAAATTTTGCTGACTCAGCTAAATTTTTTGCTGACTTTACTAACTTTTTTATTTGAGTGCAACAAACAAAAATTTTAACAATATATTCGGCAGTGTTGGCATATTACATATTTGAAAAAATTATTAAAAATACCGTGAAAATCCGATAGACAAATTGTGAATAACAGTTCAATAAATATTTGCTTTAAGAATGAATAAAAATTATAATATGAAAAAACTTAACCAGTTAACGGGTTAAGATTTTTTATATACACAAAGTGAAAATTTTAATTTAAACGACGAATTCCACCGCTAGAATAAATAACGAAATAAATGTACAGAAGCTTCAGAAAAAGCTTATTGGGACGCCATTACATCTTTTAACAAAATTGCGTTAAAAATTTTCACGGGATCGTTTTCATACATAAAATTTTAAAAATAAGATATTTTCTCTTAATTTTGTATGGTAAATACTGATAAGACATTCAGTAACATTTGGGTATCAAATTTGTTTAATAAATATGCAGCATTAACAAGTATAAACGCGTTTTTTCTCAGTTTTAATTATATTTTACTATTTTTGCACAATTCATCATCCCATTTTTAAAAGGATCAAGGCATTTTTGTGCATAAGCAAAAACACAAACCTGAACTATTACTTCGTGTTTAAAAGAAAAGAAAAACGAAAGTGCGGTTCATGGAAAAAGCGAAATTTATATGACAGCATATAAGTCATTGCATGTCAGACCGAACACCTTTTTTACAACACCTCTTCCGATTTGATTTAAATTTGCCAGACGTATTAAACATTAAAAAATATTTTACCCGTGTTTCCAGAAAAAAAAATTTTAGAAAAGGTTATTGAAAACCGTCAAAATCGTGAAAAGTCATCCGCCATGACAACTTTTAAACTGATGTTTTTCTAAAACTAGTAAATTATATTTAAAAAAAAAAAAAATTTTAATTTTTAAAAAGAAGGTTTAAATACTTTTAAAATAAGTTATTAAACTTTAAAATCCATTCTCTAGTTTTAGAAAGACATTAGTTTAAAAGTTGGCATGTCAGAAGATTTTTCACGATTTTGACGATTTTCAAATGCACATTTTCAAGGTTTAATTTTTTTCTGGAAACACGTGTAAAATATTTTTTAATGAAGAATACGTGTTCAAATTTTGAAACACATCGGAGACATCAAAGTAAATTTTTAGCAACAATCGTACGGTCTGACATGGAATGACTCATATCGAAAAAGGATAACCTTTGTAAATAGCTTAAAAAATTACGTTAGCAAAATTCAGCCAAAACAATTAATATTTGCGAAAATAAGTTTGTCAAAAACTTTCACTACAAGGAATGTTTATCAAATGTTTTCAAATTTTATCTTAAAAATCAAAAAAAAAATGGAACATTTTTAAAATATTTAGCCTGCAAGTAGTGCTTTGTGTTTTTTATGTTATATATTATCGTTTTAATATATGTTAATATATGTCATATGCCTTATTGACATCATATGCCTTAATTATTCACTACCTTATTTAATAAAATACTGCATTGAAGGATATCCGGATTTAATCTCTGTTACAGAGCGGTGCGCTAAATGTTACAGTACAAAAAAAAAGCAAAATAACACATAGCACTACTTGCAGGCTAGCTGACGATTTGGTAGACATTTCCTGTAGTGAAAATGCTAAATTTTATTTTATATAAAAAATTTTAAGTTTTCGATTGATGCATGTATAAAAAAATTTGAAGGGGATGAACAATTTCAAAAATGCATCTGAAAATTGCATTTGCATCAAAAATGCATTTTTTAAATATAAATATTTTGAATTAAAGTATGTTATAATTTTTATTAAAAATAAAAATTATGTTTTTTTTCGACCTTTAATTGTGCAATGAAAATGAAAATTATTCAAGTTCGAGGCCATACTCTATATTTCTTCATTAGGATATTGTCCTAACAAATAATCTATAGAGTTTTTTGTTTTCAAATTTATTATTTGACCCTTTCAGGAATGTGTTGATAGATCTATTTCGGAAATTTTCTAGGTTCCCATCATCAGATGATGTTTGGCATGGGATTGTTACCGCTTTCAAAACGTGTTCTGATGATGGGAACCTAGAAAATACCCGAAATAGATCTATCAACACATTCCTGAAAGGGTCAAATAATAAATTTCAATATTTTGAATTGCATAAATGTGTAAAAACACAATGCTTTCGAATACATGGCTCATCAAATTTACATATTTTTGAAAATTTTTGGATTTTCTTAAAAATTAAAACCGTGATTTTTTTGAAAATAATAAAAACTGAATATGGATATGTGTTATAGACTCCATAGATCATATATGTTTTTTAATATAAAGAAAATCAGAAGACATGAGATCATAAAATGCAATTATTTTTGTGTTCTGTCAAAGAAATTAAGAAAATCGACCAATAATAAAAGTTTGGCACGCTCAAGTTCCCTCTGTGCGATAACAGGGTGACTACGAAGTTGATTTTCTAAAAGGCTTTTTTTCCCCTCTACAATAAGGCACACATTTTGTGTAAAAGAGGCAAGTAGTGTAGCTGTTGCTTTTTATTTATTACCATTTTTTTTTTATTTCCTAGTCAGTGCTAGTACACCATGACGTATGAGTGTTATTTTAATTAAAATAATAATCATACGCTATGGTGACCAATATTTTAAAACATTTTAGGTGTGAAATCTTTAGTACTACATATATAAATACGAGTATAATTTTTTCTAAACAATATTGCATTTTGTGTCAACTGTTAAAAATGAATTTTCAGTACCAAAATATTTTTCAGTGTTTTTTTTGTAAATATTTTAGATTTAGTATTTTTTTTTTGGTTAGTAATAAAGTAATACAGATTAACAGAAATTCTGATATCGGTTATATAGTCGCCTTTGTACCAAAACTATTTTTAAAGTATCAGTTTTTGATCGATTGATTTACCAAACTACAATAGAAAAAAAAAAAAGTTTTTGCAAAAATATCCTTCTATATTTTAATGTTTAAGAAAATTCAAAAATCCCAAAAGTATGTAATTTTTGAGAGCCATATGTTTGAAAATTTTTATCGGATTTCTCTGATTTGAAACGCATTAGATTCATATGGTTGTCCTCTTTCATAACTTCGAAATAAAAAATACATAATAATAAATAATGCATTTTTGATGCAAATGCAATTTTTAGATGCATTAACATTTTAACATTTTGTAAGCATGCATCAATAGAAAACTTAAAATTTTTTATATAAAATATAATTTCGCTTTTTCTGTGACTCGAACGCCATCTAATCTTTTCGATTTTTTGTAAAAAAACCTTATCAATTGTTTCCATACAAAAAATTAAATTTTTTTACAAGCAGAAAAAAAAAAACGGGGGAAATATTATCGAAGTGCTTATACAATTAACTACATAAGTTTCAAGTTAGTTTTACAAGTTCTAGTAAAATATTTTAAAATTTTCGTAAAATATATACAAGACTAGTTTGTTATAATTTTTATTAAAAATAAAAATTTTGTTTTCTCGACCTTTAATTGTGCAATGAAAATTATTCAAGTTCGAGGCCATACTCTATATTTCTTTATTAGGATATTGTCCTAACAAGTAATCTGCAGAATTTTTTGTTTCCAAATTTATTATTTGACTCTTTCAGGAATGTGTTGATAGATCTATTTCGGGAATTTTCTAGGTTCCCATCATCAGAACACGTTTTGAAAGCGGTAACAATCCCATGCCAAACATCAAATATTCATATGAATGAATGTTTGATATTTGGCATTCATATGAATGTTTGATGTTTGGCATGGGATTGTTACCGCTTTCAAAACGTGTTCTGATGATGTGAACCTAGAAAATTCCCGAAATAGATCTATCAACACATTCCTGAAAGGGTCAAATAATAAATTTGAAAACAAAAAACTCTATAGATTATTTGTTAGGACAATATCCTAATGAAGAAATATAGAGTATGGCCTCGAACTTGAATAATTTTCATTTTCATATACAAGAGTAGTAAACAATTTCTAAAAAAAATCATATATTTTACAAGAAATTTGAAAAACTAACTCGAAACTTATGTAGTTGTATAACTACTAAGCTTGTATACTTTGTATACTTTGTAATTTCTGTATACTTTGTAATTCGTGTATTTTTAACAGGTTTCAAAACAATTTGCAATTCCGAACACGCTATTAACAATACAAAAACATGATTTATTTAAGTTTATCTGTTTTAAAAAATTAATTTTTGTTGTAAATGCAGTTTTTAATTTTTTTTTTTTTATTTCAAATTGATGCACGCGAACTGATTTAAGTTCCTTATATCTAGTATTTCAAGTGTACAAAGTGACATTGATGTGCCATAAAAAATAATTTTTTTCTCCAAATATTAAAAATATGACATTCAGACCATCATACCTAACCTAAAGCAATAGCGATGTTACCTTCAAATAAATTGCAACAAATTTTTTATTATTCGCAAATATTTTTGAAAATTTTTAGAATTTTTGTGTACTTTGTTATTTTCTAAAATTGATTCGACTGCTTATTAGAACCCATTACTGAGATTTTGGTGGGTTATATCTCGTATTTCAAGTGTACAAAGCGTCTTTGATGTGCCATTAAAATTTTTTATATTTTTAACCCTAAAAATAAAAAAAACTTTTGAAAATAAATAAATAAAAAATTATTTAATTAAAATTGATTAAAAAATCTAAATAATAGATGGAATACGCTTCACAAAAAAAGTCAAATTAAAATTTATATATAAAATGTTACATTATTGATTGATGCATGTTTAAAAAATTTTGAAGAGGTAAAACAATTTCAAAAATGCATCTAAAAATTGCATTAGCATCAAAAATGCATTTTTTTGAAAGAAGACAAACAACCACATGAATCTAATGCTTTCTGATTCAGACTAATCCGATAAAAACGCTTGAGCTTAGAGCCCTGCAAAATTACATGCTTTTGAGAATATTTTAATTTTTATTTAAAATTTATCCATTAACTCCAACTGTCCCTTTATGACGACACCTCGATTTTTGAGATTTTCTCTGAATATTTGATATTTGTCCAATTTTTTTTTTTTTTTTTTTTTTTATTAATTTATTTTCTTATTTTGTTTCTACAATTGTTTTCTTGCCTCAGCGTCCTAGGACATTATTGAGGCCAGTTGGCGTAAAATTTAATACAAAAAAGAAATAAATTAACTAAATTTTTGTACTATATAATTTTAGTTAAAAAATAAATATAATGTTTAAATACATTACATTCTTTTTACACTAGAAGCATTTCTAAATTTTGCAACAAATAATTTTTTAAATTTGATTTAAAGATTGAAATTCTTTGAATAATTTTAATATTTTCTGGCAAGTTATTAAATTCAACTCCACCAATATATTCGATTTTTTGTTTAGTTGTTTCTAATCTGCATCTGTACGTTCTTAAATTTGAGCTATTTCTAGTATTGTACGTAGCCTGGTTTCTCGAAAACTTAATTGTGTTGTGACCAATGTTTTGCAATGACTTAAAGACAAATATCAATAATTGAATTTTGTATAAACCATTAATTGGCAAGATTGTCTTGGTTACGTCTCTATAAAGCGACAATGTCGGGTGTAAAAGTGGAAGATTATGTACCGTTTTTAAAGCTTTATTTTGAATTCTTTGCAACGAAATTAGTTCAGTGCTATTTTTACAGCCGTATACTACAACCATATAGTTTAATTGGCTTTGAATTAACGCTTGATATAGCAGCAATTTAGTGTTTTCGTTAAACTTATTTTTAAACTTATATAACAATCCAACTGCCGGGGATATTTTCGCCTTCAATTCCCGAATATGCAAGGTCCATGATAAATTAAACTGTAGATTAACTCCCAAGTATTTTATTGACTCACTTTCAAATAATTCTTCACCATTTACGTAAATACTAAATCTTTGGGAATTGTTGCACACATGAGGTCTGAATCGCTGAAATTTGGTTTTTTCAGTGTTTATTGCTAACTTGTTTAATCTTGCAAATTCAAAGACTAGTGCGGCATCTTTTTCCATATATGCTTTTAGAGCTGCATCATATTTGTATGGATAAAATAACGAGATATCATCAGCATACATAAAAACTTTTCCATACAATCCAAGATTTACAATATCGTTTATATAAATTGTAAACAAAAGCGGTCCCAAAACACTTCCCTGTGGCACACCATGCTTAACAATACCAAGTAAACTGCGACAACCGTTTATCTCTACATACTGTTTTCTATTGTATAGATAACTTTTAAAAAGCTTTAGTTCACTTCCTCCTATTCCATAAAACTGAAGCTTTTGGATCATAATCTCGTGATCTACAAGATCAAAAGCTTTGGAAAAATCAAAGAATATGCCAGCTACTCCATTAAAACCTTCATCTAATCCTTTACAGATATAATTGACGACATTCACAACAGCATTTTCAGTTCCACTGCCCTTTCTAAAGCCATATTGGCAATCATAAATTAATTTATTATTTTCTAGATAGTTTAACAATTGTTGATGAATTATTTTCTCAAATATTTTATCAATTACTGGTAACAAAGCAATAGGTCTATATTTATCCTCTTTGTTGGCGTGTAACACCTTTGGTATTGGTGTAATTCTAGAAATTTTTAAAATACTTTGATACTCTGATGTATAAATAATGCTGTTAAAAATCTTAAGCAAATCTTGTGAGATTTCTTGATTGCATTCAATAAATATTCTTGGTGACAGATTATCATGCCCAGGACTCTTATTTGAGGAAAAATTGGCAATAACTCTGAAGATTTCATCAACCGTTGTGTTATTCAAATGAAAAGTACTGTTTTGATAACATAATGTTCTAAGGTCGTTAAATGTATCTACAGGGGAACTATGGATTTGTTGCTTGATATTTATGGGAACTTGTAGAAAATATTGATTGAAACGTTCGCACTTTGCAGAATCATCAGTTATTAAAATACCATTTGAATCTTTCAAAGTGATTTTGGTTTTAATATTTCGTCCCAAAGTCTCATTAAGAAATCTCCAACATTTTTTAGGATCATTTTGAAAATTACTAATGTTATCATAATAGTTATTATTCATAGAGTTTTTACAAGCTAATTTTATAACTTTACTTATCCTCTTCAATCTATTTTGTACATCCGTGTTGTTTGGCCTCTTCCTCCTCTGCTTAAGCAGTTTTCCTTTTAATAAAATAAGATTTTGTAAATTTTGATTCAACCAAGGAGCAATATCATTATTTAAAATTGATTTTCTTGTTTTTATAACAGTTGCATCCTCACAAGTATTAGAAAGACGATCTATCAATCTCAAAGTGTCAACCGATGGGTTACCAGTAAAATGTTGCACATTATTTTGAAAAGTTTCTTTAAGTGTATTGTAGTTAAAATGTTTTTGAATTTTTTCGAAATATTGAATATTTCTGACTTTGTCTCTAAGTCTAACAGACACCATATTGTGATCAGATAATTTACATTCAATAGAATCAATACACAATATATTTGTAAGGTTACTAAAGACGTTATCAATGCAAGTCCCAGAAGAGGGGCGTGTCACAAGCGTATGACAATTTTTAAAATCAAAATTCAGTAGCAAATTAGAAAAATCAGCAGACGAAGTATCATTTTTAAAGTCTATATTCGAGTCTCCAACAATGATGCAGGAACTTCGACCATTTGAAGCCATTACTTCTTCAATATAATTATAAAAACTATTTAGATCACATTTCTGAGATCTATAAAAGGATACAATTTTGATAGGCATTCCATCGATTTTATAATCACTCAATGATAAAACGATCAAATTACAATAATGTTTGCTTACGCAGACTTCTACAGTGTATTGAATAGTACACGTATATAGACTGAAGTTCCTCCATAGCCATCAAGCCTACAGCAATGAACACAATTATATCCAGGAATACTGTATAATTGAACTAAGTCAGACTGAAACCACGTCTCTTGAACCGCAATAATATTTGGTAGTTGGGGGAAATTAGAAATTACTGTTGTGAACTTATTAAATTTACTTATCGAAGAAATGCTTCTAATGTTTACAGATAGTATATTAAAATTTGAAAATGGTAAGCTTTTTAAATAATTTATATAAAATTCAAAATTAGAAAAGTATTGATTATTAATCATAAAAAGGAAATAAAATATTAGTAAAAACTTGTATTATATATACATTATATATACAAAAAAAAAGATTAAATACTTAAGCAGGAGATAAAAAAGCTGAATGATTATCCTCATCACCATCAGAGTCATCAGGAGCAACATTTGGTCGATACATTGATCTACGCCTGGGTCGTGAAGTTGCAGCTTCCGCAATAATTCGATCCACCTCGTCCTCATTTTTAATTAGCTTCGGTTTTGTAATTTCGCTTTTCTTCGCATAGACTTTACCACCAGTTGTATATACTGCACAATAGCCAATTGTTTTCAAAGTCTTAGCGTGATTAAAAAGACTTAATGTTTCTCGGCTCAAGTAATCGTTAACATAAACAGATTTAGTAGACTCATCCTCTCTTAGCTTAGATTTAGCCAACATAAGTTTATCTTTAGAACTCTTATTACAAAATTTAACCACCAATGTTTGAATGTTGTTTACATTTTTATCATTCTTTGAAGTTCTTTTTTTAAAAAAGTATGCATCTTCTATATTTCGTTTATTTAAATCAATACCAACTTTGCTCGAAAGCTCCAAAACAGTATCAACAGCAGTTGCATCTTTCTTAACTTCAACGCTTCTTACCATACAATCATTTCTGACCCGCTGATCACTTAAGATTTTTAAGTAAAATTATTCTCTGAAAGCCAAGTAAATTTAGAAATCAGCTAAGAAATGTTATTTTGTTTTTAATCACATTATTTCTTTATCCTTTAAATTCACATCATTTGACAGCAAAATGAAAAAAAGAAAATGTTGGCAAAGGAAAAATTTTAATTTTAAAAATTTTGAATAATAGTGATGGGATATGTATTATTAATATTTATTATTTCTCCAGGCAATACTTATATCTCATGAATTAAGTTTTACAATGCCGAATTTCGATACTTTTCGATTTGGGGAGCTGTTTTGCTCCTAGGCAGTTTACAAGAATATCTTCCAACTTTTCTCGATATTGATTTCACTTTATCCTATTTGACGCCTTTGCTTATCATATCAATACATTTTCACTGAATTCTCTTCAGCAGATACCAATTGGGTTAATGGCTTAAACCGTGAGAAAATCGCGTGTTTTTTTTAACATTTTAACAGCTGAATATGGAGATGTGTTATTGTCTGAACAGAGTATAACTACGAGGGCGAAGCAATAAGTCTGTGGCTTTTTGAATAAAACACAATTTTTTTTTGCAAAAAAAAAAAAAAAAAATATTTTTCAACATAATCTCCTTTTAGCTCAATACACTTAATCCAACGTTTTTCCAATTTTAGTATCCCTTCCACAAAATATAATTTTTCGAGGTCCATAAAATAGGCATTGCTTGGACATATGGGGTCGTTTTTTTTTAAATCCTCGTTAAATCGGTCCAATAAGTTGGCATAATATTCGCCGTTTATTGTTTTTCTCACGCACTTTTACTCTTTGATCGGTCAACACCATATCGTGGATTTTTTCGACATTTTCGGGTATATTGACATCAATTGGCCGTCTAGAACGTTAAGCGTCATTTGTACTTGAGCGACCACAACGAAAGTCAGTAATCACTTTTTTACCATTGAAATCGATTGCGCAGAGTCCGCATAGTATTTATCTAGCTTTTTCTTGATTTGATTGACGATATTTTTTTTGCAAAAAATAATGTTTAATGAGCACTCGAAATTCACTTTTTTCCATTTTTTAAAAAATCAACGAGGTTGTATGTTTTAACATTTCTTAACATTTCTTGATTAGCCAAATTTTGAACAAGACTCAATTTAAATTTAATTTAAATTTACTAAAATTTTGTGTGAAAACTTTTATAAAAGTTTTATATATTGATATACAGTTTAATAATCAATATTTTGCATACATCTAAGTCTTTAATAAACGACCTTAAAATGTGTTATCTTTCAAACTTGTCAAATTATAATAATCAGAGTTTAACTTAAAGTATCAAGTGTAACTCCCCTTTAGTGTTCAAATATATATTTTTTGCAAACTGCAATTTAAAAATACATATAAAATTGTAGCGAAAAAAACTGAAATGATTTTGCAAACTACAAATACAGGAAAAAGTTGTTGTGTTTGGTGTGAAATGGAAAATTGTGAAAATATGCAATAGTAAGAATAACAAAAACAAAAATGATAAAATGTCGTTGTGCTTTTATTTTTGTACTTAACAAAAATGTGCTCACTCAGTTCACAGTGGTATATATCACAAGATTTTTGGAAATAATTCGGTAATTTTTTACTTATTTCGATTGCAATGAAATTTGGTGAGTGTGACGTAAGTGACGTAATATCGAGCCTAGGTTTTGAGGCTGAAACTCACAGACACCCGGTGGCAGCAATATGACCCACAAAGTAGGGCAATTTTTACTGGAAAATTTTGAGTGTACACCTTTTTTTTGTTTCTAATACGATTTTCAAAAAAAAATAACATACTTACAATCTGCTAGCAGAGACCTACAAAAAAAGTGCTAACATGTGTGGGTTGTCTCTTACAGTCCTAGAGATTTTTCCATTTGAATTTGTGAAATTCCAAATTTGATGCTTTTTGCGAATATCACAGAGTTTTACATAAATATACAGTGGTGTTCAAAACATTTGCAACTGAAATCATGATTTAGGTAATTATAATTTTTTTGATCAAAAAGATTTGTGGTATAAGTTTTTTTTTTTTTATTAAATTCAGTTATAGCTTATTATGTAACAAATACAAAAAAATTATTCATAACTTCTCAAAAATAAAAAAAAAGTAATTTTAACAAAATAAGTCGATAGTGCAGTGTTCAAAACATTTGCAACTCTTAAAGTGATTATCAGGAAATACAAACAATGGTTTTAACGCTCAGTATTTTGTAGCGTAGCCATTATTTTTTATAACTTCTGAACACCTCTTAGGCATTGGGGCAATGAGCTTTTTAATATAATCGTCAGAAATTTATTCCACTGCTTCTCCAACTCGACGAAAAGTTCATCAGCATTTCGGAATACTTTATTGCCGATATTCCGTTTTACAATCATCCACATGTTCTCAATCGGGTTGAGATCGGGAGATTGAGCCGGCCACGACATGATATTAATTTCATTTTCCACAACGCCCGCAGTGTGTTTTGAGTCGTTGTCGTACTTCAAGGTCCATGAGAGTGGCATTTCCCATTCAGCATACGGAAGCACAACTGAACTCAAAAGATCTCTATAGATTATGGCCGTTATTGTGCCAGTAGTGCGGTAAATTGGGCCAATCCCATTTCCTGAAAAACACCCCCACACCATAATGTTTCCACCACCGTGCTTCACTGTGGCGGTTGTGTATCTGGGATTAAACTTTTCGCCTTTGAACACCTGCATTTTCAATACATCTATTATTATTAATTTTTTTGTTGTTTTAATTTAACGGAATTAATTTTTTTTTATTTGTTTAACATAAAACAGTGTATGAAGAATGTGTAAAAAATAAATTTTAGTAACTAAGTGTGATTTGAGGAAATAAATCAATGAAAACAACAAATGCGATCACAGTTCCAAATGTTTTGACTACTACTGTAAATATTTTCGTGTTTAAACATTTAAGCATACTATTCTTAAAGGTATTTTCATGTTAAACCGTGTCAAAAAGTCTTGTATATACTTTTGTTCTAAAGTTGAAACATTTCTAAGGCAAATATCAATTTTAACCCACTATTCCAAAATTTAAGCGCCTCCGGTTGCTGATACTCCAACATATTCCTCATTCATTGCATAAGGCCCTTACAATCCCCGATTTCAATTTCGACTTGGCCGCAAAAAATGTAAAACATTGCATTTATAGTAATTAAATGTGCTAAAATGTGCATTCCATTTTTGGAGATTTTCATTTTATTTTTGCGAAATTTTGCGGTTTTTGTTAAAAGGCAAATTTTCAATTTTCACTATTCAATAAAATATTTTCTGCTAAACATAATTCAATGATTTTTTGGATTTAAAAGAGTTTTAAAGTCACAAATGTGAGATTGGTGTCTGCATTTAAGATTTGCTATTAGCAATCCTACAATTCCTAAAACTAAAATAAAAATTTCCAAAAATGTGATTGTTTTCATTCTTTGCTGCTATGTCAACATTTAAAGAATGGATTTATCAAATATATGTTGGAGTATCTACAATAGGATGTCCTTTAAAAATAGATTTGTCATTACAGCCCCGACTTTTATTTCAAATAGTTCCAAATGAAAGAAATCAATTTTTTTTTTTTGTAAAACGGTAACCCGTGCCGAAAATGGCTCATTTTGGAAAAAGGGTGCATTATTTTTTAATATATTTTATTTATAATTTAATATATTCATAATTATTCAGATATGGAATTCTGGCTTCATCGGATATCATTAATCCACTTTAGCCAGGAATCCAAAATGATCCACGAATTTAATGAAAATGCAGAAACGTCTTTTTTAAAATTTATTTTAAAGTTTTTTTGAAATGTCTAATTTGCAGATGTCGATTGCTATTTTTAAAATATAATAGTTGTTATTAAAAAAAAAAAATATATTGAAAAATTATAATTCGAGTTTGTATTTGGCGCGATTTCTTTCCAGGACAATTTATGAAAGTAGCTTATTTTGTTAAAAATGGAAAAAAAATTTAATGTTTTCATCAAAGATTACATAATTTTCTGAAAAATATCACTTAAATTTATTAAGACAATTAGATTAACTTTTATTTTAAAATTTTTTAGCCCTTAGTGGCCTGGGGACAAAAAATACCCATGAAACTTAATTTTAATTGTGCCTACGAGTTGTGAAGCTTTTAAATTGATAAAAAAATCTTAACTAAATAAAAATAATTAGCTTATGTAACTTGATCCATATAGGGTTACTTGTTACAATTTTGGCCAAAAGAACCCCACTAGGAAATTTACAGAATAACAAATTTCATCATTTTAAGGAAAATATCACTTAAATTTGATATGACTATATTTATATTTACTTTTATTCAAAAATCTCTAACCCTTAACGGCTGGGGTGCAAAAGAGACAAATGAAACTTAACTTAAATTATGACTACAATAAAAGAATAAAAACTTGATAAACATTTTTTTTTGTGTAACTTTATCCATATAGGGTAATTGTTTTCAATTTTCATAGGGTTAGTAAGCTGGGATAAAAAATAACCCATAAAAATAATATTCGGACTATAAAGAATCGCGAGTTTTCGTTAGTTTTGTACCCTTTATCGCATAACCGAATTTAATAAAATTCTGAAATATGTTATTCTGGAAATTTCTTGTGGATGTTTCTGTGGTGAGATGTCGATCAAGTTACACAAATTAATATTTTTTATCAAGTGTAAATTCTTTTTATCCATTTATAATTCTGAAGTCATAATTTAAATTAACTTTAATGGGTCTTGTTTATATCCCGGTTACTAAGGGTTAAACATTTTTGGAATAAGGTAAATATAACTATAGTCTTATAAAATTTAAGTGATATTTTTCCGAAAATTATGAAAGGTTAATTCTGTAAATTTGCTAGTGGGTATTTTTTGGCCAAAAGTGTAAAAATTAACCCTATATGAATCAAGCTACATAAAATAATTATTTTTATCATGCTTTGATTTTTTTTTTATCAATTTAAAAGCTTTACAATCTTAATGAGTACTTTTTGTCCCCAGCCAATTAAGTGTTAAAGATTTTTTAAATAACAGCAAACATAATTATAGTCTTTATAAATTTAAGTGATATTTTTCCGAAAATTATGCAAACTTTGATGAAAATATATAAAACTTTTGTTAAATTTTTCACTAAAAAGCTATTTTCAAAAAATTTCTTGGAAAACAGTCGCTCCGAATACAAACTCGAATTATCATCTTTCCAATATTTTTCTTTTCTTTAATAAGAACTATTATGTCATAAGAATAGTAATCGACATCTGTAAATCAGGCATTTTAAAAAATCTTTAAAATTATTAAAAAAAAACACGATTTCACATTTTTATCAAATTCACTATGGATTCCTGGCTAAAGTGGGTTAATGATATCCACTGCAGTCAGAATCCCATGTCTGACTAAATTTTAATAAAATTTAAATAAATTAATGATATACAAAATAAATTCTCTCGAAATTTCAAATTTTGGAAATTTTTGATAATAATACACATTTTTCCATAATGTGCCATTTTTTGACGTCTTGAGGAACGGGTTAAAGTTTTCCAAAAAAAAAACGACTTCTTCTTTTTTGAACCATTTGCAATAAAACTGGGGGGTGCAATGAACGAAAATCAATAAATAGTTGACAATTGCCTTAGAAAGGTGTGATAATTGCCTTACAAATGTGGGAACTTTAGACGGGGTTGGGGGAAAAGTATATACAAATAAAATAGTTTTTGTAACACAACTCGCTTGCAAAGGAATTTCAGAATAGTATAATATATATTATAAGAGAAAATATATTTATCTAGTGGAAAACGACTGTTGGTGCTTTTTGGTGAAAATATCGCAAAAATTTAATTTTGTATGTTATTTTTTATTTTAAATGTAGTTTTTTAGTGGAATTGTATACATAACCAATATTTTCAATTTGGTCCCGCTACTCGCACAAATTTGGATCTGAGCCCGATCGAATTTAAATTTTCATATTTTCAACTGGAAATATCTCGCGAACTATAAGTTATACCCCAAATGTAATTTTTTGGAAATGGTATAAAAAAAAAAAATGCCAGCACTCAAAATTTATGCTAAAAGTGACCTACTTGGAATGGTGATATTGACGACCTCGGGGTGTTTGTGAAGTTCAACGTCAAAACGTAAGCTTGATATTACGTCACCTATTCCTGTTCCAAATTTCATTCCAAATAAACCACTAACTAAGAAATGGCCGAATTATTTCCAAACATTTTGTGATATATCCCACTGTGCAGTGGGTTGTTTAAAGGTGGTTGGCATGTTAAATCAATGAGTTTGTGCGAAAGTATGTGACAGTGTGTTAAAGCAATGTTTCCGTTTCCTATTTTATCGTATGCTAACAATATTTATACTTATGAATGCAATTTTTTGTTGTTGTATGTGTGAGCAAAACACACTACAACAACACTAATACAACTACCATCATGATGATACCAGTTGTTGTCAATGTGCCAAACTTGTCATTTGAATTCCCACTTAAATTGTAATATGAAATAGTTTCGTTTTTCCAATTTCTTAGAGAACTTTTTAAATGTTCTTATGATAACGAAGAAAATATTTTTGAAGGATAACACTGCGCGAATAGAAAAATAAAGCAAGAGTTCCGAACATTGATCCTAAGTCTTATGGGCCAGATTATTTGCAAATTAGCAATAAAGTTTTGCATTATTTTATTTAGGTTTTTTTATGGTAAATTTATAAAAGACCTTCAAATCTGCTTTTTTCTATATTTTACTATTTTAGCACAATTTATCATCCCATTTTGCAATCGATCAAATCATTTTTTTTTTGCTGAAACAAAAAGACAAGTCTGACCAATTATTTCGTGTAAAAAAAAGAAAATGCGGTTCATGGGAAAATCGCGAAATGTGCCTAAAATCGCGAAATATGACAGCATAGCGAAAAAGGACGACCTATGAGTTAATATTCGCAGTGTCGAAACGGTAATGGCATATCATTACTTTGTGAACTACCAGTAATGACAACAGCTTACCCTCTGCATTACTTTAACACAAATAATAATGACTTACTAATAAGTAGTTCATTTTTCTACTAAGTATATGAATACAAAGAATAATCATAAGTACTTATTTTTATTATTATTATAAATATAAAGTAATGATCTAAACCATAAACCTTTTTTTTTAATGATCTAAACATTTTTTGAAAATCTATTTTTAGACTAAATATTTTTTCAACTCTAACTACTTTTTTTTTTTGATTTTTTGTAAGCTGGAATGTAATTACATTTGGTGCAAACATGTCATTTACTATTTTATCTATCAAGTAGAACATGTTGAGATAGCTCGGATGGTAGAGCGGTGGACTGACAACCTGGAGTCTCAGGTTTGAATCCCGAGTGGGTAAATTTTATTAAAAGAAATTTTTGAATAAAGAAAATATTGTTTTATTAAATTTAGTTTTTTGAAAATTTATTTGTAGACTCATTATTTCTGTTGCACATATATTTTGATTTTTTGTAAGGTGGTTAGCAATGATGTGTCATGAGTAATGAGCTTTTTAATGAAATTTCTGAATATTTGGCATTACCAAATGTGTACTTATATAAGCACTTATATGGTAATGTTTTTTTTCTACACTGGGTTTTGGTATAATATGCAAAAAGCTTAAAAAACCATGTGTAACAAAATTTAGCCAAAAAAGATGATATTTGCGAAAGTTATTTTAACAAACACTTTCATTACAGTGAATGACTACAAAATATTTTCAAACTTTATTTCAAAATGCATACAAATGAGTGAACATTTCTAAAACATAATTTTAAATATTTTGTAAACATTCACTGCAATGAAGATGTTTTTTAAAATAACTTTCGCAAATTTTACCTTTTTTATTTAAATGTTAGTACCCATAATTTTTTAAGCTATTTACATATTAATATCCTAAAATATGAACTCAGGTCGTAATTTTGTGATATGCTGTCATATAAATTTTAGGCACATTTTGCGATTTCCCATGAACAACAATTTAATTTTTTTACACGAAATAATTGATTAGATTTGTCTTTTTGCTTATGAGCAAAAATGCTTTGATCGATTGCGAAATAGGATAGATAAATTGCGGAAAAATAGTAAAATATAGTACAAACTCAAAAAAAAACCGCGAATTTACTTGTTAAAGCTGCATATTTATTAATCAAATTTGATACCCGAATGTTAATTAAGGTCCCAATAAAATAGTAAAATCCAAATAACAGGTTGCAGAACAACTTATACTGTATTACAATAGGTTATAATTTCTGTTCTACAACCGATTCCTTTTGTATGGAGTTTGTCCTATTTACAATAGGTGCTTTACCTGCAAACAAGAGCAGGTTGCATTAGAACCGGTTTTAGAACCAGTTATTGAACTGGTTGTGGGACAGTGAAGCCTTACATTTTGACTGACAGGAATCTGTTGTTGAACCAGTTCTATGCAACCGGTGGTAAAACAACCTGTTGTGGAATATATTCGTAGGTAACCAGCCAGCCAGAAATTGCCAATGGTCTGAAAAATCAAGCACTGGCAGAGCACTATTTGCCAATGATCCAACAAATAAAGTGCTGGCAAAGCACTGATTTACAACGCTCTGCCAACGTTAGTAAAAGGTGCTTTGCCAGTGCTTAATTAACAAAATTTACATCCGTAAAAATTAAAAAGCACTGGCACAGTACTGACTTAGAACGCTTTCGCAACATTGGCAAAAGTGCATTGCCAGTACTTATTTACAATATTTACAACCGTTAACTTAATAAAAACAGTGGCACATCCCTTGTTCACAACAAGAGTGGAAAAATTCGAAACTAAATTGCAATTTATGTTTTGAAGTTAAGAATATTAAGGTCTCCTATTATAGTTAGCACAAAGTATAGTTTTTGTACTAAAATTTTACTTATGAAATTTATTTTCAAATTTCTTTCTTTAGTTAAATTGTAGTAAAAAATCGTGCAAATTTATCATAAAAATAATTTGATAAAAAAATATTCAGTTATTTTGTAATTAACTTAGCTAAAGCAAGCCTATTGTTATTTCTGTTCAAATTAACAAAATCATTCAATAAGAAATAATAAAACTTTTTACTGAAGTGAATTACTAAGTAGGACTTTATTGGTCTTTTTTGGTTTTGGTACTGGCAAAGCGCTTATTGCCAGTGCTTTGCTAACGTTTTAAAAAAGAAACGGCCAAGCCCTGCCCGGTATTATCATTTTGGGGTTGGCAAAGCACTTATTATATTATTAAAAAAGCACTTTACTGGTTGTTCTACCAATGCTTAGCCAACGTTTTAAAATTATGGTTTTGGTACTGGCAAAGCGCTCATTGCCAGTGCTTTGCCAACGTTTTAAAAAAGGAACGGCCAAGCCCTGCCCGGTGTTATCATTTTGGGGTTGGCAAAGCATTTAAATCTTCAGATATCCAACGCTCTGCCAATGCTCATACCACCGTTGAAAGCACTGGTCCAATGCTTTGCCGTTCGTATTTTTCTGGCAAGTAATTTTGGCCAGCGTTGTGAACAAGGGCTGTGCCACTGCTTTTATTATGTTAACGGTTGTAAATTTTGTCAATAAGTACTGGCAATGTACTTTTTGAAAATGTTGGGAAAGCGTTCTAAGCCAGTGCTGTGCCAGTGCTTTTTTATTTTTATGGTTGTAAATTTTGTAAATCAAGTACTGGCAAAGCAATTTTTACAAACGTTGGCAGAGCGTTCTAAATCAGTGCTTTGCCAGCACTTTATTTGTTGGACCATTGGCAAACAGTGCTCTGCCAGTGCTTGATTTTTCAGACCATTGGCAATTTCTGGCTGGGTAGTTGTTAAAAAGTGGGGCCAAAAATTACTCAATTTGACAAATTTTTTAATATATTTCGTATATAATTTATTAAACTATTTGGAAAATTGGGTATCAAATGAAAGGTATTTTGAAAGGTGTAGCTATATAAAACATGTCCGTGCCGTTTCGAACATTTTCTTATGTAAAAACCGCATTGGTATGGGAAGTTGTTGTCGGATTGAGCTCGAATTTATATAAAATAATGCTTATTTAATTTAATCGAGGGAGTGTGTGGACTTTCTAAATTTTCGTTACCGTTCGGCATCAACACAACTTTTTCTGAATAACTTTTAAACCCATATTTTAAATATTTCAAATAAGTGGCAACCCTGGGCCAAGAGCAAAATGAGTATTGAAATTTTTGTTTTCTCGACTCCTTTAATAATGTGTACAAAAAAATTTAAATTTCTAAAGATGTTTTTATACAAAAATTTTGTAATTGGATCAATGTTCGGTACTCTAACCAGCCAAACCACACATTACCAAATAATGGGTAAAGCAATGTATCGACATAGGGCTTTACGCATTACATTACACTTTACTTTACTGATGAATTTTACAGGCGCTGAGCCTAAAAGTAATGGGTGGATTCATTACCTTGTAGAGGGTAAAGTAACTGGTTACTTATATGGTTACTTGCCATGAAAAAGTAATGAGTCTATAAATAGATTTTCATAAAAAAAATTTGATAACAAAAATTATTACAAACATTTTGTTTAATTGAATAAATATCGTGTCCACTCTAGGATTCGCACCTGGGGTCTCTAGTTGTTAGGCAAGAACTCTACCAACTGAGCTATCGTCACATATAATGTGTGTGTCACATATAATTGTGCTGCGAGTTTTTGTTTGTGATGTTAAAAAAATATAATTTAAACTCTAAGAGTATTGTGTCTAAATATAGAGTTGATTTTCCTTTAAACGAGCTTAAGATTTTTATTTATAAATTATAATTATTTATTTCCAATATTTCGTCTCCCTATTGGGTTACTTCTGCCGGGAACAATTATATATTATCATCAATCAAATTATAATAATTGTTTCCTGAATAAGTCACCCAATGTGAATACGAAATATTGGAAATAAATAGTTATAATTTATAAATAAAAGTTCTTAAGGTCGTTTAAAGGATAATCATTGAATAAAAGAAAATCAAACGAAACTTAACAGTTTTAAATATAGAGATTTAAAAAAAAATATTTTAACTATTACTTAATGTTTATATTTCACGAATAACGTAATTGATGATCGGTAAGTCATTATATTATGTTTTGAAATAATGTAATGATGTAATCCATGAGTTTCAAAATAATGTTGAAGGTAAAGACTATACATTACAATTCAATGCATTATGTAACCAACTATTGGTACCCCATTACTCTATGTTTCGAAATAATGCTGAAGATAAAGAGTATCCATTACAAAGTAATGTATTATGTAATCCATTATCGGTAACTCATTACTTTCTGTTGGAAAATAATGATACATGTAAGGAGTCTACATTACAAGGTAATGCATTATTTTATCGCACCCATTACATTATTTTTATTTTGTAAAACGATTTAAAAAGGGAAATGTCAAATGAAAAAACTAATATAGTTAATTCATGAACTTAAACTCACTTTACGTACATTAACAAACTCATCTGAGGATTAATTTCAGGAAACGGAAATAGTTTATTTTTAAAATTTATTAGGAGCACAAGTAATGTAAAACTTTATAACAAAATACGAAAAAGTTTTACGTCTGTAGCAAGTTTTAAGCAAACCTAAAAATATTTTGTTATTTTAAAACATTTCTAAAAAATGCAACATTGAAGGAATTCACAGTTTAAATGCTAACATACTATGATTATAAAATAGTACCTACACTGACAGAATAAAAGTACTCACATTTTTTGCTAAAACTATTAAAAATTAGTTAAAAATGACGGTGCATTAAATACTGCTGTAAGATCAGAGTTACAAAATTAAAACTGTTGAACGTACAAATATTTAGTTATATTTGAGCTAAATTTTAGTTGATTAAAAGTAACAAATGCAAAATATTATTGTAGTCAACAAACAAGAAAATCATAAAAAATTTGAAATTTTTAAAGTTTAAAATAATAAAAATCTGCTCTTCTGAAATCAGCAATTTACAACTTTTGAACAAAAAGTACTGTTGATTTTAGAAAAAATATACTGTTGCATTTAAAATATACATATTTGCATTCTACAAAATTTGAGGTAAATTTAAGAAAAATTTTGTTTTTGTTTTTGTTTGCTGATTTTGGTCTATCAATATTTAGTAAAGGTTTTTGCTAATTTCAGCAGATTTGACAAATTTAAAAAGTTAATAAAATTCGTTAGAAAGTAACAATGTTATTGATAAATTTAATATAAAAATATTTATTTTTGACTTGGATCAAATAGGAAATAGTTTTATATGGTTCGAATCTTAAAATTTTATTAGAAAACATCGCCTGCAAATGGGCGGCTATCATTGTTTGTGTTGATTTTCGACAAAAAAAAAAACAACAAATAAAATCATTTCATAAGAGATTTCGAAGTCTTTGACTTAAAATAAAGGGTCCGCCACATAACGTTTTTTTCCCGATGCCGATTTTGTCAAAAAAATCATCTTTTCAGATGAAGCTCATACTGCATGGCCAGCCGAGGCAGCCATTTGAATGAAATTATTTTCCATTATTAACCGGAAGGATTGTACTTTCAAATAAAAAAGAAATTTGAGAAAATATTCAGTATTTTTATAGCATTTTCAAAAAAAAAAAAGTTATTTGGCAGACCCTTTATTAGAGTTGAATTTCAGTTAATTGTAAGTAGCAGGCACGTAGCTAGGAATTTGTTTGGGGGGGTGGGGGGGGGGTGGTGTTTCGATTTTTAATTCTGATTATATATGTATATATTTTTTTTTTTGTAACCCGGGGAAACTTATAAAGGGTCCGCCAAATTACTTTTTTTTTTGAACTCCTGAACCAATTGGACTTTGTATGACGTCATACCAAGGTCTTTATGCAAAATTCGTCTCAATGATGTCTCCGAAATGTTCAATTGTTGAGAACGACGGTGAATTGATGTTGATGGCGCTTCACGCACACTTTCTGCCACAGCAGCAATATTCTTGGTTATACGCACTATTTTTGGCTTTTCACGCTTTGGTTTATCGATGAGGATGCCAGTTTCTTTCACTTTTTTCACAAGATAACGAACATACGGACCATATTCGTTCAGCGGAAGGATAAAACTAATTATCTGTCAAATCAGACATGAGCTAAGTGTTACCATTCACGAAATAAGCACTAGTTGAAAAAAAAAAACGTTAGATGGCGGACCCTTTACAAATATGTGCACACTAGAGTTACAGATTTTTTTTATTTTTTTTTTTTGCTTAATTTTTCCCTATCAACACGTAATGGCCACTCATGTATTAACAATAGGTCATTTTGAAACAAAAACCTCCCGCATAAAGTGCATTTCCTTAAAATGCATTTTTTCATTTGTTACGATTAAACTTTTTTTGTGAGTGTATAAATGATAAAATGAAGTGAGAAATTGCTGTGAAATGAAAATGATAAATTTTGTTATAGCATAAAGCTAATAAATTATAGAATTGTACCCGAATTATTTTAATTATTTAACCACAATTTCAATTTAAAACCATTGCGTATGAGCAATTATTTTTTACATTACGTATACGTACTCAGAACATATTACAATAAGTACTATTCGATTAAAAAACGCCATTAAAATACCGAGTATAAGCTGAACAAAATTAGAACAATGAAATTTATGAAAATGAAAGCAACTTCATGCTGTGGCAACTATACAAAATACAGTTATATTGTATTCGCTCTACTATATTTTAAATGCCACAGACATATAAAATATAATGTAAAAAATTTAAATAAATTTTCCTTCTTCGACAACAAAACTACACTCATTTTTAACATTGTGCTATCATACTATCAACCAGAGCTGTAAATGAATCATTCTTTTTTGATTTCAATTCATTACGAATTTGAATTGAATTTTGAATTAATTCTTTTCACATAAAAAATGAATTGAATGAAATTTGAATTAATTCAAATGAATTTGGCAAAAATAAATTGGAATTCATTTCCAATACAAATGAATACGGCAAAATGAATTGCAATTCATTTTCAATTCAAATGAGTTTGGCGAAATGAGTTGCAATTCATTTCCAATTCATTTGACTTGAATTGATTTTGAATTAATTAATTTTCAATTCATTTGAATTGAATTGATTTTGAATTAATTCAAATGAATGAGAAAATGAATGAAATGATGAATGAAAAATGAATTGCAATTAATCAAAGTAAACATGGTGTTTGGAGTTTGTTTCCTTCAAGTATTACTTATTTTGGTTTTGGCATGCGGTAAACGACAAAACACGTTTAATATTCAAGAAACAGTTAATAGTTAATGAAATTTTGTGACCCACGACGCACCTTACGCATTATTAAATGTCCTTTAAAATAAAAATAAGAAAAAACTAGGTTTTCAAAGAATAAAAAAAAATTGAAAGTTTGAAATATTTTGGATAATATTTTTACATTTGTTTATTAAAAGTATAAACAGATATATATATATGTTTGTAAAGCTCAACTATTCATCTTTTTAAAACCGTTCAAAAATTTAAAATCGGCTTAGAAGCAGACTTGGGCGACGTCAATTACATTTTAAAATCGTTCACTTGTGAAATTTTTCTATATCATTAATAATATTAGAACTCCACTCAAACTTGTGAGCTTAATCTCTTCCTTGCAAAATTTGTAAAATGTATAATACCAAATATGGGGATTATTAACAACATCTGGGTATTTAATTACAGGGCAATTACTCAATTACACCCAATTACATGTAATTGAACATAAAAAAGTAATTGGCCTGTAATTAAATACACAGATATTGGAATTATGTCCCATGTCTGGTATTGACAAAATTGAAAATTTTCCAAGAAAGCGTTTAAGCCCACAAGTGTGAGCGTAGGTCTGAAATTATTAATGGTATGGAAAAATTTCACATGTGAACGAATTTGAAAAGTAATTGACGTCGCCCAAGTCTGCTTAGAAGTAATTAAGTTAAAAATATGTTTGTCCGTAAAGTCCTGAAAAAACTTTTTTTTGTCGATAACTTCAGATTTTGAGGGTGTATTGAAAATTCTGAAATTTGAAAGGTAAATTACTCAACAATTCCTACAACCTTCACTAGGTCATTTTACAAGTTTTTTTTTACTGTAGCACCGTGTTATTAATTATATTTATAAAATTTTCTTATATATGATGAAGAGTTTCATAAAATTTATTTGAATTAAATCAAAATCAATTCTAATGAATTGAAAATGAATTGCAATTCGTTTTTCTAATTCATTCGAATTAATTCAAAATCAATTCAAGTTAAATGAATTCCAAATGAATTGTAATTCATTTGGCCAAACTCATTTGAATTAAAAATTAGTTGCAATTCATTTTGCCGAATTCATTTGATTTAAAATGAATTGCAATTTATTCCAGCCAAATGCATACGAATCGATTCAAATTTCATTCAATTCGTTTTTTGGCGAAAAGAATTAATTCAAAATTTTACTAATTCAGTGCATGAATGATTCGTGAATTAATTCAAAATGAATGATTCATTTACAGCTCTGCTATTAACACATGTAAAAAATAATAATTGTTGTTGCAACCTAATTTTGATCAGATCGACTAGTTGGGTTACTGCAATAAAAAAAAAATCGGCTGTAGCAATTCTAGTTTAGTTTTCACCTAATCCTGTTTTGCATGCAGCAACCGAAATATTCGGTTTAACCCATATGAGTCGAAAACAAAAGAATTTGTTTTCTAAGTGTACGCATTAATGGGTGAAACCACAACATCCTCCCACTATTGTTTGTAATGTTTTTATCGCAGGATCCACTAATATTATTTTTATCCTCACATTTTTGTAATGGGATTGTTTTTGTTATTTTGACGTTGTCACTTTAGCGTTTACGTTGTTGTTATCCCTATGGTCGTTATTTTAGTGGGTTGTGTGGTTTTTAGTTTGTATTTTTTTTTGTTGTTGTTTTTTTTTTTTGCATTGTTCATATGCATGACATTTGCCATCATTAAGGAGTCCCTTAAAAATAAATTTGTCATTACACCCCCCTAGTTTTATTAAAAATGGCGCCAAATGGAAGAAACCGATTTTTTTTCGGAAAACGTTAAATCGTGTCAAATTTATGTATTTTTATTAAAAATTCCAAAATTCGATATTTTGGAAAACTTAATTTTTTATTTCATTTAGGTTCGGGTGACAACCTGATTATCCATAGGATGACATACACCTATGCCAGAAGACGGGATGTTGTGCGCTCTTTCATTAGTGCACGAAAACGCTTCGGCCTACCTAATGAATTCAGTATCCTTCAAGTAGCCCATCAATTTGCCAAAATCAGCACCCGCAACCAGTCCAATGACGGCATAACGTCCCGTAGCCAATGCAAAAGGACAGAAGCACAAGAAGTGTTCCAGGGTTCATCGTATTATATGCCCTACAAACTCTGCAGTCGCCCTTCAAATTCTGGAAAGGTGAGACGAAAGGATCGCCCAGTTCTCCCCTCCCCTGTCCCAAGACCGCTTTCTAAAAGAAATTGTTCTGTAAATTTCCTAATGGGTCGTTTTTGGCCAAAAGTGTTAAAATTAACCCTATATGAATGTTATAATAAATAGGTATTTTTATAAAGTGGATATTTTTTAATTTTTTTCTTGTAGTCATAATTAAAATTACGTTTCATGTGTCTTTTCGGTCCCACTAAAGCCACCAAAGGTTAAAGGATATTTACATAATAGTAAAGATGATTATAGTCTTATAAAATTTAAGTGAAATTTTTCCGAAAATTAAGCAAACTTTGATGAAAATATCAAATTTCATCATATTTATAAAAAACATTGAACAATTTTTATATATAGAGCAATTCCATATGAAAGCGATCACCTTTTGGACGATCCCTCTCCGATTTTAAAATAAATAGTCTCAATCGATTGCCCAGCAAAAAATAATGTACCTACATATTTTTTTTTTTTTTTATAGTGACTGGTTAGTGGTGGTGTGCACCACTGTCATGTGACAAAATTGAAGAATTCTTCATAAGCGACCTCATTGAAAGTTGTTTTAAAAAAAAACTACTAAAGCGATCGCAACGAGTGATAGCTCGTTGGAAAGGTATTGAATCAGGCTTTAATTGAAAAATAAAATTTTCCTAATTTTTCTCAGAAATTTGCCTTTTTTCCCATGAAAATTAAATTTTCCCATGAAAATTAAATTTTCCGATTTTTTCACAGAAGCTCCTAAATTTTCCGGCTAATTTTATTTTTTTTGGATTCCTCATAATTTTTGCTTTAAGAATCAGCAATAAAAAAATGGGCCCCGACTCCTTGTTTGGACAGGAGAAGAGCATTTAAGAGACCACCTTGTTCTCATTGTTTTTATATTTTTTATAATTGAATTATTTTTAATTATTTAACAAGAAAAATTAGGAAAATTTTAGTAGTTTTTTTTTAAAACAACTTTCAATGAGGTCCATTATGAAGAATTCTTCAATTTTGTCACATGACAGTGGTGCACACCACCACTAAACCAGTCACTATAAAAAAAAAAAAATATGTAGGTACATTATTTTTTGCTGGGCAATCGATTGAGACTATTTATTTTAAAATCGGAGAGGGGTCGTCCAAAAATTTGCCAATTTCGATCGTTTTCATATGGAATTGCTCTATATTTTTACTTTTTATATGAAAACTTCGTAACTATGATGAATACACTTAGAACACTATGCAGGTAAAGAATACTGCAAATGTAGTTAACAACAAATTAAGTGTTACTTGAAGAAAGGATGACTTACATTTCAGTAAATTCAACAACATTGTCATATGTTTTTCATTGTTCAAAAAATAAACGACAATTATAGTAAAAATGAACCACAAATGCAGTAAAAACTAAACAAACATTTATTTGTTTTTTTAGAAATGTTGAGGTTAAGAATTAGAATAAACGTTTTTCTCTAAAAATTATAAACACTATTGATTTTAAAATCAGACCAGACTAATTTCTGCTTCTTTTTATGGACAGGCTCATCAGTGATTTTCCATTTAAATTGTATTATTATTTGTGTCTCAGATTGTCTCTATATGATAAATTTTTCAACAACCTGCTTCTGTAAGAATCAAACCTGCGCTCTTCTTACATTACAAACGAAACAATACCCAGTCATGACCGTTTAGCGATCACACCCAAGTATGGCCTCGCATGTAATGCAGCTAAATTGCAGTTTTCTTTCCTATTAGCTTTTTTCTGTATTATACTCAGAAGTGATAACACTAACAACACAAATATTCTATTTTTAGATTTTTGTTTACTTTTCTAATCTCCTCCGTCTCTATTTCACAATGTTACCAGATTGTTTAATTTTTTTTTTAAATAAAAAAAAAAAAAAAACTACTATAAAAAATGAATTTAAAATCATAATTTAGTAATTTGATTTGATTTGTTTTTTACACGAACTACAATTGCAGTCAAAACTGAAATTTCTTCTGCAAATGACTGTTTTTTTTATTTTAAAAATAAAGATACTGTATTACAACTCAAACAACTACAAATATTCACAGCAGAAGTTTCCTGAGTGTAATTGATGACAAACGATTTATGAAACTTACAGTTTTATTAGTTTTTTGTTTTTATATAAATCAAGATTATTATTATGTAATTGTTCATTCCAACCTCCATATATTTAGAAAAACAAAGGAAATCAAACATATTAGCTAGGTTGATACTAGTATTTCGATCTGGCTAAAGATCTCATCATAACCCGAAATTTTAGAAAAGCTAGAGCCTCCAAAATAGGCAGAGCTTTAACAAAAAACCTATTAATTATCAATTTTGCTCCATCCTTGTCTTCTAAGACAATTTCAGCATTATGAGGAAACTTTTTTTTTTAAGTCCATAATAACACAAACTCGAATTTTAAATTTCGAAATTTATTTTTTTTTTCTTTTATAACAACAATTGTATTATAAAAATTGCAAGCGACTTCTACAAATTAGGCATTTTAAACCACCTTTATATTTTTTTTAAAGGAAAATTCTTCCAAGTTTGTTATAATTTTTATTAAAATAAAAATGTTTTTTTCGACCTTTAATTGTGCAATGAAAATGAAAATTATTCAAGTTCGAGGCCATACTCTATATTTCTTCATTAGGATATTGTCCTAACAAATAATCTAGAGAGTTTTTTGTTTTCAAATTTATTATTTGACCCTTTCAGGAATGTGTTGATAGATCTATTTCGGGAATTTTCTAGGTTCCCATCATCAGAACACGTTTTGAAAGCGGCAACAATCCCATATCCACCAGAGGTGGATCTTGCACATCAAACAAGTTTTCAATTTATTTTTTGATCAATGGTTATAATCTTTAACTTCAAACTCATATGTATATTAGTTCTCATGTAGTGAGTAAACTAGTTCATATGAATGTTTGATGTTTGGCATGGGATTGTTACCATTTGTCACCATTTGCATTTCAACTGGTGGTTTTAATGGACGAATATCGCTAAATCACTTTTTAAGGGACATCCTAGCCAGCATCATAATAAAATTTTAAAAATGTAAAGGGTTTTAGTCTCGTCGGGTTTTCATGCATACTGCTGGTCTTAGCATGGTACGTCATGTTATGTTGTTTTGATTGTGTTGTTTCTTTCTTGGTTAGACTACAACATAAAAAAGGGTTCAGCTCATAATTACAATTTAATTACCTATGGTTTTTGCAGTTGTTGTTGTTTTACCGTTGATGGCAAGTTTATGATAGAGAAAACATGTTCAATTAACAAAAAAAGGATGTATTTAACTAAATGACTATATTTTTAATAAAATATTAAACCAGATTGGTAAATTATTTTAGAATTGTGGTTTAAACGGTTAAAGGTAAATAAGAATATTGACACAATAAAAGGGTTGGAAATTGATGTGCTAATTTAGTTAATCACCTGGGTTCAGCACATCACTTAATTAACGCGGGGATTAGAAAGCAGGGTTGGCATTCAATATTTTTTTTCATAACAACAGTAGTTGGCTACCACAGTTACAGTAAGACCAAAATAACCGGTTTTAGTTTGCCATTTTAACGGTTTGATTTTAAAATGCATTTCATCAAAGTCAAAATAACGCTAAAATACCGAAACAGCGATTTTTAGTTTTTATTTTGTAGACGTAATAAATCTTAATCGGTAAAATTAAAAAATGAGAACTAAAGTATGATATCAGAAGAAACATGCCACTATTGGAATAGTAGTTTTAAAATGTTCATATCTGTATTGATGAAGGCGTGTTAGGCCACAGGCGTTATAATGAAACGGTAGTGTTGTCCAACCATGTTGGAGAATGATATTTTAAAAATCACTACACTTAGAATACTTGTAGGTTAAGACCACTGCAAAAACAAATGAAATTTCACTTAAAGAAAGACGACTTACATTTCAGTAAATTCAACTAACATTGTCATTTGCTTTTTACTGTTCAAAAAATGAACCACAATTGTAGTAATTGTACTAACTACATATGCAGTAAAAAATATACAAGTGTTTATATGTTTAATTTTTTTTTAAATGAAAACAAAAAACTGATAAAATGAATGTAAAATCATAATACAGTAATTTGATGTGGTTTGTTTTTTTTTTTTCTAATGAACTACAATTGTAGTCAAAACTGAAATTTCTTTTACAAATAACTGTTTTTTCATTTAAAAACAAAGATACTGTATTACAACCCAAACAACTACAAATATTAACAGCTGATATTCCCTGTGTGTACGTTTTTGTGATTGAGTTTTACGTTATCACTTGAATTGTCAATTATTTACATTTTAGCGTTATAACCTTTATGAAGAAAAAATAAAAAGGAGGAAAAAAAACAAAAAAACGTGTATTGAATATCCACCAGAGGTGGACCTTGCACATAACAAATAAGTTTTCAATTTATTTTTTGATCAATGGTTATAATCTTTAACTTCAACCTCATATATTAGTTCTCATGTAGTGAGTAAAGTAGTTTATATGAATGTTTGATGTTTGGCATGGGATTGTTACCGCTTTCAAAACGTGTTCTGATGATGGGAACCTAGACAACTTCCGAAATAGATCTATCAACACATTCCTGAAAGGCTCAAATAATAAATTTGAAAACAAAAAACTCTATAGATTATTTGTTAGGACAATATCCTAATAAAGAAATATAGAATATGGCCTCGAACTTGAAATGTTTTTTGTTTTACGAATTTTTTTGTTGTTTTGACACAAATTTCGTATTTTTATGCAAACATTATTAAAGGTGTAGATAAAATTACTTAACATCATTGACTCATTCCATATAAAACTATCAAAAAATATGCAATTTTCACCCAAACTTGGTATGGAAGGTAAGTGTCATATAAATATGTCATCGTAATAGTTTTGGGTTGTTATGAAAAATATCGAAATTTTTTTCAAAAGTAGTCGTACTTAATTGTAGTCGTACTTAATCGTTCCCGGTTAAAGCTACGAGATTTAGTGATACCTCAGTTTAAAGACACTATTGTAGTGCTTTAAACAAATTAAGCAAAAAATGATTTTTTGAATATAAAATGCATTTTTTTCAAAATCCGCGGTTTAAACGGCTGTATTTTAAAAAACTGGGTTTTTTAAATTTATTCCACTATGTCCTTGCGAAATTAATATGTATAGCCCTTACGGGATTCAAAGTTATGGATAAAAATATAAAAAAAATATATACTAAATATAGTAGAAAAAAGATTTACATAAAAAAAATAATTTATTGAAAAAAATAAAAAGGTTTTTTGTTAAAGCTCTACCTGTTCTGGAGGCTCTAGCTTTTCTAAAACTTCGGAAACTGATGAGATCTTTAGCCAGATTGAAATACTAGTATCAACCTAGCTAATATGTTCGATTTGCTTTATTTTTTAAATAAGGAGGTTAAAAGCACGTTATAAATTAAAAAATATAAGAATTGCCGATATCTTTTTAACGGTTTACGCTACAAGAGTCTTTGATATCACATGTTAAAGGTACTTCAATCGTGGTTTGCCGGTATACACAAATTATTCACTTCTCCACGGCTTAAGTAGCTTTAAAATAAGGTATCAATGACTCCCATAGCTGAAGCCATTAGAAAGATATGAAGGATTATGAGTGACTACGTTTTCAAAGTTTTTCATATTTTGAAACGCAATATTTCTGCTGGGATTAGCTGTCCTACATTTGCACGAGGTTATATTTATATGATTGCTGTACATCTTCCATACCAAATTTGGTTGAAATTAGATGGGGTGGAGGAAATCGAGTAGTTGATTTTATATGTTTTCCGTCAATTTTGAATTATTTTAATTTCTTTTGTCTGCATTTTATATTATATCGTCGTAGCAATCCATTATTAAAGAGAAATACATGTTTGCAGTAATCCGTATTTCTTTGCCACGTAACATTTCCATTTCATTGAGAAAAAATAAATCAAATACTTTTTGTGTTATATTACAAATTAAACTAATTTAAATTTAAAAACGATTTTTTTTGTACCTCTTTTAAGCTCATTTTACTATTGAAAGGACTCTTATAAACACGCAATCCTATGAATCACAATCCGATTAAATGAATTCACATAACATTTTAGTATTGAAACTGATTGCTTTCTTTTTGTATAAAATTAAACTATAACAAGTTAAACCTTTTGTTAAAAGGTCATATTATAAATATTTTTATAGAAATTGTTGTGGTTTTATTATAAATTTATTGACAATCACTAATAATTCTATATTGATATTGAATATTTTATGATTCAATGAATTTGTTTTTCTTTAATTGAAATATATTATACAGGCATATTCACCTTATTAATACATTTTTTGCATATACATATTCTATATATAAACATAGATTAATAAATTAGTTAACTGATTCCTGAAATACAATCTTAATTTGAGAATTCATTGAAGTATATAAAATGATACATTTAAATAACTCAATATATATACACTTTACTCCAAAAGTATTCAGTTTTTTTTTTTTTAGTATTCAGTTTTTTTTTGTTTTTTTTTTGTAGAATATACAATATTTTGGCATATAGAAATTCAAAATTTCATTTAAAACAACAATGTATCTGTACTCTTTTCTTTTTGGTTATAGGATATTTTTCTAGGGATTAGCATAAATAAGCATTATGTATTAAATATCCCGATGAAAATAAATTTATATCTCAATTATAAAATCATATCTTATTTGATAAAATCGATATTTAGTCGTATCCAAGTATATCTCAAAATTGAGATATAAAGTAATACACTAAGGATATTATGTAGGTAAAGACGACAGCAATTGTAGTCAAAAACAATAGAATTTCACGTGAAGAATGACGACTAATATTTCATTAAAATTTAACTAACATTTGTCATTTGTTTTTACTGTTCAAAAATTACTAACAATGTTAGTAAAAATGAACCACATATGTTAGTAAAAAATAAACAAACATTTATTTTCTTAAATTACAAAAAAGATTGTAAAAAATAAATGTAAAATCATAAAACAGTCATTAGGATCCTGATCTATCAGGATCATAATTAGATCGAATTGGATATACTTAAATCCAAAGTAATAGTAGTTAATAAGTAATTTTTGTTGAATTGAGGTTAAATTGGGTCTTCGTTAATCCCATTATATATTTAATTTTTAATTTAATAAAAAAAAAAAAATTAAAAAAAAAAATAATTAGCCATCAGGCGGGTCGATTTAAAAATCGCTCAACGTTCAAGGAAAATCGTATTATAGGGATCGAAATAAGAAACTTTGCCGAAGAAACCATACCTCTTAAACGAATTCTGATGTCCCGACTTTTGACCCAAAGGGTCAAATTTTGAAAAAGCCTACTTTGATATTTCAGAAAGTAGGAGGAATCTCTCCAAGATTATTGGAGCTACTTCTTCTCCGGGAGACGCGCTAGCAGATTAATGCATAAATCATCATGACCGTTAAGGGGTTGAAATTTAAGTTGAAAGATGGCCTTTTTAGTCGTGTTTCTATAGCAAAATGTACAAATCTCGGGATAGAGATATTTCAGAAAGTAGGAGGAGTCTATCCATGATTAGGGTCTCTATTTCTTCTCCGGAAGACGCTCTAGCAGATGAATGTATTAATTATATTCGATTGGGTTGGATTGGGGCACTCTAAATGGTCAAAGTGGAATTTTTCAAAATTTGACCCTTTGGGTCAAAAGTCGGGACATCAGAATTCGTTTAAGAGGTATGGTTCCTTCGGCAAAGTTTCTTATTTTGATCCCTAGAATACGATTTTCCTTGAACGTTGAGCGATTTTTTTGCCTCCATACAAATCGACCCGGCCTAATAATCATGTATGGTGTTATACATAACAATATATACATAATTAAATCTTTTAAGCCCGCGACGAAAAAAGTTTTAAATATAGTCATATACAGATTCATATAACTTTATTTTATATATAATTACATATGTGGCCATATGTAACGACATATATTTATTTTTACGAAAGTTTTTAATAAAGTGCTGTATATCATCGTACATCGTTATATCTCATGTTAAATATAAATTTATCTTTTTATCTCATCATATACAGTCAGAATATTATTTAGTATAGTGCGCCCCGGTAGGCTAGTTGGTAGCGTGCTGGCTTATCAGTGCGGCGGTCGTGGGTTCGATTCCCACCAGAGGCACTGGTCTGTTTTCGCTACAACGCGCCGAAGGCCATAGTAGCTAGTGCTCGGTTAGGGTAATAGTATATAATTTGTAATTATATGATTATTAATTAATAAACAAACAATATTATTTAGTATAATAAAAACGGTTTCAGTTGAGTTAAAAATAAAGGAGCATACATGTATTTTTCAAATAAATACTTTTTTCAACTTTTTTATGCATTTGTTCAAAATAATTTGCAACCACCCATCCAGAAATTGCCAATGGTATGAAAAATCAAGCACTGGCAGAGCACTATTTACCAATAATCCAACAAATAAAGTGCTGGCAAAGCACTGATTTACAACGCTCTGCAAACGTTAGTAAAAAGTGCTTTGCCAGTGCTTAGTTAACAAAATTTACAACAGTAAAAATAATAAAAGCACTGGGACAGCTCTGGCTTAGAACGCTTTGCCAATGTTCGTAAAAAGTGCTTTGCCAGTACTTGATTTACAAAATTTACAAGCGTAAAAATAAAAAAGCACTGGCACAGTACTGACTTAGAACGCTTTCCCAACATTGGCAAAAAGTGCATTGATAGTACTTATTTACAAAATTTGCAACCGTTAACTTAATAAAAACAGTGGCACATCCCTTGTTCACAATAATAGTGGAAAATTCAAAACTAAATTGAAAAATACTGATTTGAAGTTAAGAATATTAAGGTCTCCTATTTTAGTCAGCACAAAGTATAGTTTTTGTACTAAAATTTTACTTAAGAAATTTATTTTCAAATTTCTTTCTTCAGGAAAATTGTAGTAAAAAATCGTACAAACTTATCACAAATATAATTTGATAAAAAAATATTTAGTTATTTTGTAATTAACTTAGCTAAAGCAAGCCTATTGTTATTTCTGTTCAAATTACCAAAATCATTCAATAAGAAATAATACAACTCTTTACTGAAGTGAATTACTAAGTAGGACTTTATTGGTCGTTTTTGGTTTTGGTACTGGCAAAGCGTTTATTGCCAGTGCTTTGCCAACGTTTTAAAAAAAGAAACGGCCAAGCCCTGCCCGGTGTTATAATTTTGGGGTTGGCAAAGCACTTATTATATTATTAAAAAACCACTTTATTGGTTGTTTTACCAATGCTTTGCTAACGTTTTAAAACTATGGTTTTGGTACTGGCAAAGCGCTCATTGCCAGTGCTTTACCAACGTTTTAAAAAAGGAACGGCCAAGCCCTGCCCGGTGTTATCATTTTGGGGTTGTCAAAGCACTTAAATCTTCAGATATCCAACGCTCTGCCAACGCTCATACAACCGTTGAAAGCACTGGGCCAATGCTTTGCCGTACGTATTTTTCTGGCTGGGCAGTTACAGATTTTATTAGTTTCATTTATTTAAAGTTTCATACAAACAAATTGAACCACAAAAACGGAATATTGTCGCTTATTTTTTTCCGTTACAGTTATTATAAATTTAATTTTTTTGCAAAAAAAAGTATTCAAAAATTTGGGTCTGGTTTTGTATTTAAATGATTTGTTTATATACAAAATTATTTCAATTCAAATTACAAGAAATTTAAAAATTTTACACAAAAAAAAGAACAAAAACAAAAATTTAATAATTTCAAATAACAGAATATAACTTTCATTTTTACTGATCTGTAGTTTGAACATTTATTTTGAATTTACTATTAATTTGTTCTTATGGATTTTTTGTTAGTTATTTAAACAATATTTAGAAATAAATAACAAGAAATATATAATTTAAATTAACAGTAAATAGACCGGATTTTAAGTATTAAATTACATTTTCAGTTAATTTAAATTACAAACTATTATCGAGTGTATACTTGACATAGCTAAATATTAGATCATATATACTTCCATATATAAATATATCTAAGTATATATGATACAAAAAACCCAAACAATTTCTATCATTTTTATATATAATAATATATGGTATCACATATTCTATACAAATATATATGTTAAAGTTTAAAAGAAAAATTTGATAACTTTTATAAAAGTAACAAACTTACAATTACGACAGCTACACGTAAAAACAAAAGTTCAAAGTAATCAAAGTTATTCGAAGTTAATGCAACAACATAAATAATTGAAACAAATTGTCAAACAAACTTATGAACTAAAAGAACGAACATGTTCAATAAATGCTAATGAACGAAATGAATGAACTATAAACTAGAATGCCCAACTCTAATATTTAGTAGGGTTTTCTGCTATTTTTACAGGTTTATTTCTATGAGTGTATTTAAAGGTATTTGTTTTTATATAATTTAATATTATATTAAATAAGATATGATTGTATACGAAAGTTTTTACTCGGATAATAAAAAATGCCTCTGCATGACACAATATACGAGGGCGCATCAATAAGCCCGTGACTTTTCGAACTTCCCTCGTAGTTATATGAAATGCAACACCGCTCCCATCAAGTACCACCTGTTAATAGACTACTGTCAAATTTTGAGCAAGTTCCGTCATTTACTTTGCGTTTAACAGCTGTTCAAAACAGACAACCTCGTGGATTTTTTTTAAAAAGGGAAAAAGTGAATTTCGATCAAACCAAGGAAAAGCTTAATAAATACTATGGGGACTCTGCACAATCAATGGTAACAAAGTGGTTTACTGACTTTCGTTGTGGGTTGCACAAGTTCGTTGTGGTCGCACAAGTATGTTCTGGACGGCCAATTGAGGTCAATACACCCGAAAATGTCGAAAAAATCCATGACATGGTGTTGGCCAATCGAATAGTAAAGTGTGTGAGAATGTTGATGCCATAGGCATTTCATATGGCAGTGTGGTTTCGATTTTAAATGATCAGTTGGGTTTAAGAAAGCTGTCTACAAGATGGGTGCCGCGTTTGCTCTCAATTGACCATAAACGTAAGCGAGGTCAATAAGGTGATGGCAACAGTTTTTTGGGATGCACGAGGGATAATCCACATTGATTACATTTAAAAGGGAAAAACAATAAACGGCGAATATTATGCCGAATTATTGGACCGATTTAACGAGGATTTAAAAAAAAGACCCCATATGGTCAAGAAATGCCTATTTTATGGACCTCGAAAAATCCTATTTTTTTTGGAAGGGCTACAAAAATTGGAGAAACGTTAGACTAAGTGTATTGAGCTAAAAGGAGATTATGTTGAAAAATATTTTTTTTTTTTTTTTGCAAAAAAAAGACTGTGTGTCATTCAAAAAGTCACGGACTTATTGATCCGCCCTGGTATAAACGAAAAACTTGTAAACGTTTTCCGTTTAAAAATAAACAAAATAAATAAAGTGCTTATTGTCTTCCCTTGATCCGCCCTCGTATAATCATGTATCATAATATATTTTAAAATGAAGATATATGAGCACATATATAAATTTTTTTACTCGGGATTTTTTTTACTTAAGAATGCTGAATTATGTGGTAGAACAAAAAATTATATGTCCTAAAATTCTAAGTATGTGTACAAAAGTAAATATTTAAATACAGTGGAACTCGGCATAAATAGAAAGTGATGGTCACATACAAATTTGTGTTTTATAAAGAAATGTCCACTTTGATACACTGAGTTTGAGAGCTTTAAGATCTTAGTTTTGTTCCTCGTAAACTTGCCTATTAAACTAAGGTATCCCTTACTAACAGGTTTTACTGTTTGAAATATAACATATGTTTAAATAGTTTTGTAGTTTTGTCAATAGAACATTTCCGAAAGAGAAATTTGTCTAAAATAAAGTGGACCAAGTTGATAACAAATATTAAGCACGTAGTTGTTAAATGGATTTTCTGTTATTATTATAATAAAACTATAAACATAATAACAATGCACTTAAATTGTCATATAACTGTGCTTAAGTAGTATGAAATCAAATGATTAATACATTAACTATTCAGATACTAAGAAAATTTTCTACATTTAGGGAAAGATTTCCAATCCTCACATTGTATGGCCTTTTTGCTATGTTTAAAAACACAGATTTTGACAAATTTTTTAGAAAGGCACAAATCAGATTTCAAAAATTTTTTTTTATGTTAAAATTAAGCCCAGATTTTGAAAAGGGTTTCCTTTTTTAAAAAACCTCAACTGTTAGAAAAATTTTAAAATTTTACGCTTTTTTTAGCAATTTTTTTTTTTAATCTGACAAGGATATCATCTTCATGTTATACACTAAGATCTTACGGAAACTTTGATATGTGGAAGACGGGACTAAACTGATATATACATACACTCACAATATTTTGTTGTTAAAAACAAACACATTTTGTACTTTAAAATTACTAAACATATAGTTAAAACCCGGTCTATTCACTTTTCTTTTAAATCAAATGTATTTTTAATTTATTTTTAACTATTAAAAAACCAACTCAAAATTCGTAGAAACTAAAGATTTTCTTTTGTTTTTTTTACTATCAAAAATAAAATAAAAAATTTGAAAAAACTCCCAAATCCGTAATAATAAACTAGTTTATTTTAATTATCAAAAATTAACTCCCAAATTATTAAAAAATAACAGCTTTTCTTTACTATCATTACCTTTTTGGTTAAAAAAAATTTTTTTTTGTAAAAAGAAAATTTTAAATAAAAATAATAACTGTTACCGAAAAACAGTATTTATGTATGTTTAGTTTGTTTTTTTATACTAAATGGTCAAATAAGTTAAAAAATATTTCTTTGTAGTTTAAATGTACACTCACAATATTTTTTTCGTAAAAATTACTGAATATACACATTAAATTAACTGAAAATCAGTTAAAAACTGGACTACTCACTTTTCGTTTAAAACAATTGTATTTTTAGTTTATTTTCAACTGCTGAATATTATTTGACAAAATCCATAAAAACAATAGGTTCTTTTCGTTTATTTCAATACTCAATATAATATAACAACTTTTTTTAAATAGAAAATTTTAACTGAATATTTTAACAACTACGGAAAGTCCGTTTTTTTTGTTTATTTTTATTTTTTGTTGAATAACAGACAAAACGTTACAAAATATATTTCTTTGGTAATTTAACTGTATATTCCATCGAAACAACTTTACCGATTAAACTTTTAAATAACTGTTGATTTTTTATGGAAAAGTTCTTGTAAGTGTATGTTCCTTAAAAAACTAAGTTTACTGATTACTTTTTAAATAAACTACAATCAGTAACTGTTAAAATATTGTGAGTGTATTGCTTTACAAGCCAACTGTCCAGTTAAAATTAATATATCGCAGCAATTTCAAACTTACTTTTGTAGTAGAATCTACTGAAAATTACAGTTAAAACAACTGTATTTCAGTTAAAAATGCAACACACTTTATCAGTCAATTCCTTCATATTAATTGCTTGAAAGTCAAATAACACTGTTCAACAAAATCAAATTTTTTCCAAATTACAAGGTCCGACCTATAAATTTTGATAGAAGATACAAAAAAAAAAAGACACGTGTATCGGCGTTTTGAAAGTTTACATCTGGGTTTCATTTTAGGGGGAGGTAAAGTTTCCCCCAAATGCAAATTTTGTATTGTAAATCGGCATAGAAAATCGAGTAAAGTTTACGTTTAAAGTATATGGTGTGTTCAGCAAATTTATGTAAAATGTTACGGAGAACATTTTTGTGGAATATGTTAACCATCTAACTCCTCAAGGTAAGGGTCTTTTTGTCCTTTTTTTTTTTAAAGCAAAAGAACACCATTAAAACAGAGATTACACTGTACAACACCAAAAAAAAAATTACAAGGTCCGATCTATAAATTTTGATAGATTGTCAGCTGTTTTTTGGCTGATTAGATCCGTTATATTACAAAAAATAAACAAAACAAAAATCAAGTGCTATATTTCCTATTGTACTGAAAACGTGTCACTTTGCGGTGCATATATTGTGTACATAATTTGTTTTGTGATTTGAGTGTATTCAGATTTTGGTGTATTCAGGGACTTATAGCAAAATTTCACGGCGAATATTTTTGCGGAACATTTTAACCCCTTAAATCCATATTTTAATGGTGTTTCTTGTTCTTTTTAAAAGAAGTACAAAACATACCCTTACCTTGAGGAGTTAGAGGGTTAACATATTCTACAAAAATTTTTGATTTGGGTGTATTCCGGGATTTATGGTAAAATTTCACGGCGAATATTTTTATTGAAAATTTTAACCCCTTAAATCCCTGTTTTAATGGTGTTTTTTGTTTTTTTTTTAAAGAAGGACAAGAAAGACCCTTACCTTGAGGAGTTAAAGGGTTAACATATTCTACAAAAATGTTCTCCGTAACATTTTACATAAATTTGCTGAACACACCATATACGTTAAACGTAAGCTTTACTCGATTTTCTATGCCGATTGACAATACAAAATTTGCATTTGGGGGAAACTTTACCTCCCCCTAAAATGAAACCCATATGTAAACTTTCAAAACGCCGATACACGTGTCTTTTTTTTTTTTTTTTAAAGAGAAGCAACACTCAGGAAATTCTTCCTATTAATTAATGTGTTGCTTTCTTTGGAAAGGGGATAGTGGAGAGATGAAAGGTGGTGAAAGAAAAAGGGCTTCAAACATGGCAACACTGTAATTGCGCGAGATGATAAGTCTTAGAACAGTTGTTGCTCTCCACCTGATGTAGAGTTTGCGAATTTATTGAAGCTTTTTTTTTTGTTTCATAGCCCTGATTCATTATTTTACTTCGGTGGGGTTAAGTGCTATGGGAACACCGAAGGTGGGAGCAGCGATTCATATAAGTGATAGAAAACTCATACATATTATTTTTCTAAATTAATGTTGTCGTCACCGGGAATCGAACCCGGAACCATCTGTGTAACAGTCCAACGCGCTAACCATTACATCACAACGCCTAGTTTTGTCTCTTCTATCAAAATTTATAGGTCGGACCCTGTAATTTTTTTTTGTGTTGTACAGTGTAATGTATCCTAACACATTACTACAGTGTCCATATGTGGGTTATTATTATTGTTATTATTTCAGATATTTCTTCAATAGAGTTTTGTTTTTGTCCATTACCAGTTTTTATACTAATTATTCCAAAATTGGTTAATTTTCGAAAAAGTTTTATTAAAAGAAGTATTTTTTTCAGTTATTCTTTTTATTCGATTAAACGTAAAAATGTATTCGAATTATTCGTCATGTATTTAAAATTTTTCGTTTGAATTTTCTTTCGATTAATCAAATATTTTTTATTCGAGTGACATCTCTCATATTGTTAATTTAAAACAAAAACATATAAAAATTGAAAAATTTAAAATTAAAATTTGTCAATAACCTTTTTATTTTTGTAAAACCCACCGTGTTAAAAATTATCAAAGTCACAACTAATTTTTTACTAGGAACACATTATTTGGTTTGCAAAGCATGTGTTTTGCCAGTACCACAATCAAAATTCTTTGTCAACTTTGTTTTTACCAATATTACAACCAATTAGAAGCATTTTTTTTAATATTTTATTATACTTCACACATTTGAATGTGATGTATAAGACTAAGCCCGCGATGTATTGCTGCTTCGTAAATGCGTTTTATTATACACATTTCTTAAAAATTAATTTAATTTAAGCTATTTGAAAAGCACCAAGTTTTTTAAATTACCAACGTTATACCAACGGTGACAATTTTGCTCAAATGAAAAGTTGGCCACTGTTATCCATCGGGTAACAGGACAATACTGTCACGATTGTTCATACCACGTACAACGCATATCCGACCGTAGTCGACGCTTTGCGAACACTGTGCCGATTATATTTTTCTGCCTGGGTACCTACAAAAACGACCTCTTCGAACAAAAATAATGAGTTTTTACTCCGAATTATATGCAGTTGTTCCTAATTATACTGCTTACTATTTAAACATATACTGGTAATAAGAGCACATAACCCAGATTTTGCTTACAAGAAAATTCTTTGCATTAATATATTTTTTACGCCTAATCTGCTGGAAATTGCTCGAGAAGCGGTCAAAAGACTGCTGTAAAGTCTATTTACTAGAGATCTCACAAATATTTGGTTACTATTCGTCATTCAGTATATATCATCTGTAGAACAGATGAAACGTTGCTCAAACCTGCTAATACCATAGCCGGTGCTATAATATCATTGCCCGGTGTCCACTTGTCCCTTAGGCTCGGTAGTCGTGAGTCTTCTTAGTTGGTTACAAGAGCAAGGATTGGTTCTGGACTTCAGTTCTTTGCATGTCCAACTCGGAACACCAAAGTGTTGTTAATCCATTCGGAACACCAAAGTGTTGTTCATTTTTGTAAAATGAAAATAGTGTGCAAGTTAGTGAAAAATAATATCAGTTTCAACAAAGTATTTAAACATTTTTGACTATAGCCCATATATCAAATTTATATGTCAATGAATGAAAGAACTATTGGGCAAAATTTCGGTATTCCGGTTTAAGCAGTATTCGGTTAAGTGACGAATACACTACACGTGACATCTCTACTATTTACTTTATGGGCGCTCTGACCAATATTGATATTACCCGGTTAAAAATCAACCTATATGTTTCCATTTATGGACACGTATGAATTCATTCATGTTTACATATGAAGACATTCGAGTTCATAAACGTCCAAATACCTACCTAGATATGTGATTAATTTATGCTTATAGGTGTTCATATGCGATCATACATGTAAATATTATCTCAAATTTCGTTCATGTACACATAGTACCATGTATGGAATGTATGTATGACATGTATGATCATACATGTCAATATTACCTCAATTTTCGTTAAGGCACACCCATGAACATGTATGGTCCAACATATACATGTATGGACCATTTATGAACACTAGGCCGGGTCGATTTGTATGGAGGCAAAAAAATCGCTCAACGTTCAAGGAAATCATATTCTAGGGATCAAAATAAGAAACTTTGCCGAAGGAACCATACCCGACTTTTGACCCGTAAGGTCAAATTTTGAAAAAGCCCACTTTGATATTTCAGAAAGTAGGAGGAATCTTTCCAAGATTATGGGAGATACTTCTTCTCCGGGAGACGCGCTAGCAGATTAATGCATAAATCATCATTCTAGGGGTTAAAATTTAAGTTAAAAGAGGGCCTTTTTAGCCGTGTTTTTTTTAGCAAAATGTACAAATCTCGGGATAGAGATATTTTAGAAAGTAGGAGGAGTCTTTCCAAGATTAGGGTCTCTAATTCTTCTCCGGAAGAATTAGAGTATAAATATATTCGATTGGGTTGGATTCGATTGGGGCACTCTAAATGGGTCAAAGTGGGATTTTACGGGTCAAAAGTCGGGACATCAGAATTCGTTTTAGAGGTATGGTTTCTTCGGCAAAGTTTCTTATTTTGATCCCTAGAATACGATTTTCCTTGAACGTTGAGCGATTTTTAAATCGACCCGCCCTAATGAACACATATGAATGGCATATGAATGCATGTGGACATGTATGAAGCATGTGTGCTCATATATAGATTCATATATGTCGATTTTTAACTGAGTACCCAGTAAAATAGTAAAATCCAAATAACAGGTTGCAATATTTTCTAATTTATGTTGTACAACCGATTCTTTTTGTATGGAGTTTGTCGTATTTGCAATAGGTTCTTTACCTCCAAACAATAAAAGGAACCTGTTTTAGAACTGGTTCTATGCTGTTCTGTAACAGATTCAGAGTTAATCGGTTCTAAAAAACTAACTTTGACTTTAAAACTGAATTTGCTTAGTGCAACACTGCGTATGAGTGTTATTTATTTCAAACATTGCTATTGCTTATACGTGGTGGATAGTTTCTAATTATAATGTGCATCTTTTGGTTTCTTTTAAATTTACGAATTCTCTCAGGATTATAGAGTGTATTTATTTCTCTAAGGATGCTTTCCTTTATTGACCAAGAATATTGTTGTTAATTGAAATAATAAGATTTTCAAGACCATACAATTTTATAGTAAGTTGATCTTTGTATTGTAGCACAATATAATAAAGAAATAAAAATTAATTATTTATTAAGTATGAGGGCTGACAGCTCTTGGTAACATGCAAACAATGCCCTCATTTAACCTTATCTTTGTAGCCATAACAGCAACGTATATACTCTTAGTATGTAAAAGAAAGATTGAGCGTTGCTTTGTACATGCATGTGTATGTATTTAATATGTATGAGTGAGTTTTTATTTATGGCTGTATCTGTGTGTTAGTTTATTTAATTAGCTGTTAGTTTTTACACTGTAATAAACTTAAATACTTTTTCTTTTACTCTTAACTTTTTAGTTTTTTTTTTGTTTGACGTACTTGGTGGTGTCATACATGTAACTAATGTTTTTACTACAGACAAAAAGTATACAAAACTAGTATTAGGGTGGTATTTTGAACAAAATAATAGATAAATTGATATGATTGTTTTAGAAATTGTAAAATTATATAAAATTCCATTTATATTGCGAAATATGTATGACCCTAATGTTCATAAAATTACCCTGGTCGTATATATGCCATTAGCTACCAATACAAATATTTATGTGTTTTTACATATACAAACAATATTGTGCAAATTCAATTACTTCAAAGGACTTGTTGTATCAAGCTATTTTTTTTTTTTTTATTCTAATGTTTGTATGTATTTGTAACGGAAATTCATTACAGGTTATTGCATTCAACTTTTCTTAGTTGTAGATTTTTCACAATAATTCTTATACCAATGGATATGACGTTCGATATTTTGTAAATCGTTTAAGGATGAAGTTGTACAAAATTAAAGTAAATTTTAAAGCATAAAATGTTTCTGCTTGTTTATAAAAAATACTGGTAGGAAATTTGGTGGTGATTGGAGACGGAAATAGCACACTACCCCTCGAACAATGTAAGAATTTTCTCGCAAACAACTTTGCGAGAGATTGATAAAACGAAAAACAGGCAAAAACCGATCGTATATATTTTTTTTAGGGCGATAAAATTGCACTTTCTGCCTTTTTCTTAGGCAATATTTTTGAAAGAAACACGGTACACTCTCACGTATTAGTGTTAACATTATTTTAGAAAAGAACACACAAAATTTGAGGGCAAAGTGCAAAACAAAATTTACATTTTTGTCCGAAAAGAAATCACCATTAGATTAGAAAGATGATCATAATATCGTTCACAAGAGCTCCTTTCAATTTAAAAAACAAACCGTTAATTTTATAATTTTTTATTAAAAATTTTACTAAAACCACAATTTATATAAAATTTGTTCCTTGGAACTTTGTCAGTCAAACGAAGGTAAAATAGAGAACAAAAAAAAAAATAAATAAATACTTCAATTAGACTTGTGTAGTTCGTGAACGACCTAGTTCAATTGAACTAGTCTTTACTTTGAACTAGTGAGCTAGTTCGCAATCTTCAGTTCTTTTAGGTCTCTCACTCTTTTCCTTATTTTTTGATAACTGTGCAATATTTCTTTTCTTTATGTTGCTTTTGAGTTTAATTTTGTTTTTAAATGTTACCAGCTCATTTTTTTTAATGTTAAAAAGACGTATCTAATATGAAAAATTCGTTTTAAAAATTAACAAAGAAACGATCTAACGAAAGATCGATTGAACTAAAAGAGCGACCTAGTTTATTAAGATCAATCGAACTAGAAAGAACGCTCAACCAAACGAACTAGTTTGCCCAAGTTTAACTTCAATACTACAATATCGATTGGTAAAAAATAGCAAAAAAAAACTTGTATTTAGTCTACTTAATATCCCTTCAAATAAAAAACAAGCTCTAGCTTATTTTTAGTTGCCCTTGTAGTAATTATTATTTATTTAAAACTAACAGGAGAGCTCCGCTGATTGATGTGCTCCGATTGCCATAAAATTTTGATAAGTGTTATATAAGAGAACATTAATAATAAGAATTAGTATCTTTTTACTGTCAATTTCACGTTCAAGGTTTAAAATTTGTGGTCATGCATAACCCAATTTTCATGCTTTTTTTTAAGAAACAATATATGAATTTGGTATCAAATGAAATACAAATTGGTATTAACCTTCCAGTTGGTGTGCTAAAAATATAAAAAACTTTTAATACAAACATTTTTGGGCAGCTTTGAAATACATTTTTACCTTGAAAATGCGATTGGCCCGTAATGTTTCTTATAAATTTGTTATTACTTTTGTCTCCTTGATCTTCTATCCGAATTTGAACGAAATTTGGAGAAATCAACCTAAAAACAATTTTGAATGTATGCACACAGAGAAATAAAGTGCCAACCGAATTGAAAAGTGTTTATTAATAGTATCAACTTATAAATTCAGTTAGTACAACGATATTTGCATTATATTTCTAAATATTTTAGGTGTTACAAATAAAATTCAGTTGAAATAAACGAACTTTGTTGTGAAAACTAATTTAAGTTGTGCAAACCGTCTGAGATTCGTAATATCCGAATTTGAGTCGTAGTAACCGAATTTCAGTTGGCAAATAGCTACATTTTTCTCTGTGTGTGTAGAAAATGTTACGTTCAGATATTTAAAACCTCGGATATTTTCCAAAATATATGTCTAATCAAATAATGTTATCAATTAAATAGTTTTGTTTCATGTACTGAAGCGTATGAGTGATATTTATTTTGATAATTCAAATCAATAACACTCATACGCTGTGTGTACCTTCAGTGAAGGAAATCAAAAGTGCATTAGAGTGGGTAAAGTTAAAGCTTTTTACAAAAATGCAAAATGCGGCTCCTTGACTCGAGATAATAAGATTTTTGTGTAATTTAATCAATGAACTAGAAAAGTTTAATATTTTAGCTTCTAGTTTTTACAGCAGCTAGTAGATTTGATATTTCCTGAAATATTTGCAAAACAAATATAAATTTAAAAAAAACATTTTATATATATAAAATATTAGGTTTTATTAACTCATTAATGACACGTCATAGATCCGCCAGACATTTTTCAACCAAGCCCTCAAAAATAAAAAAAATACACGTCTTGACTCCCCGTTTGGAAATTCCAACGGGGAGGCTCAAAAAGGAGAAAAGTTTCCTCTAATTGAAGAGGAACTTGAAATTTGGTATGTGGATTCATAATTTGTAGTAGACATAATATGACCCAACTGTTCATGCGATATACCTGAAATTGGATATGAGTGTTCCTTATCCCGCGCAAACAACCGCTAACAAACGGAGTCTCTCGATAGGTTCTCTCCGATCTTTATGAAGTTTGCATAAAGCGATAAAGAAAAAAAAAATAAAAGACACGTATTTTTTTTAGCGGTCCAATCTCATGTTTAGAATTTAAAAAGTGTGGTAATTTTGTTTGCCTTATTTCGAATTGTTTCAGATTAATTTTAGACAAAGGTGGTACCAAATGAAAGAGCTTTTGAAGACTATACGAAACATGACCGATAACTTTCAAATATTTTTGTCATTCCAAAAAATGTGTTTTAAGTGATATTAAAACCGGCGTTTACAAAGGGGAAAAGTCACCCGCTTGGAGGTCAGGCCAAACCAATAAATCAAGTTACTTGAAATTAAGACATCTAAGTAGACGGGATCTTTGGAAATTTCTATGGGGTGGGGCCATATCTGAGAATTATCCCCTTGACGGGCTAGTCATACCGCTTTAGCGAGGATTTTGAAATTTGATAATTGTTTTCGTAATCCGGCGTAGACATCCTTAGACGGAATTTTCTAAACTCGACTAAAAACATGATTTAAATGGAGTTAAAGAGGAGGAAATTCTCCGCCTTAGGCACAAACCGCTATAGTTATGAGCTTTAAATATGGAATACCGGCATCTACTAAGACTGGCCTTTTGAAAACTGAAGCCCCTAATGGAACTAAACGAGAAGGGGACTAAACGAGAGTTTCTCCCTTCACGTCCCATTTTGTAAAGTATCTGCTGACTCACTGAAGGTGGACTTTTTGGATTTGTGATAAAATATTTTTATAATTAGAGCTTAAACGAGAAAAGACTAAACAAATTTAAGGACCTATGCAGAGCCTCTAACCTCTCTGCTGCGTAAGACGTATATACATGTTTTTATCAAGACTATACTCTGTTGCGTAAGACGTATATATTCGTCCACTCTGTATATGAATGTATATGCTCTTTCCACGCAACCAGCGAAGGTTTTTTTTATTTTTTTAAGTTAGAAATCTTAAACATAAAATTGAGATATCTACTACAAAAGGTTTAACAAATTTTTTATGAAGATTAATTAAATTTTCTTCTAAATACTTATAAACCGATAAAACTACCGGTAATTTTGTATCGGGCTTTTAAGCTCGTAAACCATTTTATTCGAGAAAATTTGGTGTTAAGCAAAACAGCACATAATATAAATGTCAAATAAAACAATCACAAATTCATATCTCAACCAGAAAAGCAAGAAGTCGTAATCGAGTTTTTGATTAATTCATACACACTTTACAAACTACATTTATTAATAAATTTTAGTTTAACGGAAATAATCATATTGGCACTTGTCAATTTTTCTTTTATTGCGTACACAGAAAGAAATATATAGACTGTATGCCACAAGAATTACTACACCCATAGAAATAAACCTGCAAAATTGCAGAAAAAGCTATTAAAAGTTAGTTAAAAATGACCTTGCAGAATAAACTGATAAATTTTAGCAGATTTTTTTGCTAAATATTAGTAAAATAAGAGGCGAAAAATAAATCTGTTAACTTTACAAAATTTTCGTTATATTCTATGTGAATTTTAGTAAATTGAAAATATTATTTTAGTCTGTAAAATTAGCAAAAACTTTTAATAAATATTTGTAGACTCAAAATAGCAAAGAAAAACTGTAATATTAACAATTTTTTTTGCTGTATTTACCTCAAATGTAGTAGAATGCAAATAACAGTTTATTTTGCAGAAATGAACAGAAATTGCTGATTAAAAATTGCACATTGCTGATTTCATAAGTGCAGAATTTTATTCGAATTAAAAAAAGAAACTAAAAAAAAACTTAAAAATTTCACATTTTTATTGATTTGATAATATTTAGCAAATATTTTTGCTGATTTTAGCATATTATTTTGTTACTTCAAATAACTAAAATTAATCTCAAATAAAGGGTCCGCCAAATAACTTTTTTTTTTTGAACTCCTGAACCAATTGGACTTTGTATGGCGTCATACCAAGGTCTTTATGCAAAATTCGTCTCAATGATGTCTCCGAAATGTTCAATTGTTGAGAACGACGGTGAATTGATGTTGATGGTGCTTCACGCACACTTTCTGCCACAGCAGCAATATTGTCGGGTGTACGCACTGTTTTTGGCTTTTCACGCTTCGGTTTATCGATGAGGATGCCAGTTTCTTTCACTTTTTTCACAAGATAACGAACATACGGACCATATTCGTTCAGCGGAAGGATAAAACTAATTATCTGTCAAATCAGACATGAGCTAAGTGTTACCATTCACGAAATAAGCCCTAGTTGAAAAAAAACGTTAGATGGCGGACCCTTTATAACTAAATATATGGAAATTCAGCAGATTTATTTTCTATTCTTATATTACTAATATTTAGTAAAAAAATCTGCTAATTTTACACTCAGAATATTATGTAGTTTACTGTTTGCAAAGGGTGTTTTTTAAAGAGGTATAGAACTTTGAAATGGAATTAAACAAAGATGATTTTTTTAAATTGCCATAAAATTTACTTTACTCGAAAGATAATCTTCTATCATTATAATTTAAATATGACTTCTGGCATATGACCACCACGGCTGTCTCGGACGTAGTCTATTCTGGAGGTAAAATTTTCAATGACTTTTTCCAACATTGTCAATAACGTAGCTAATGCTGTCCTCCAAGTGGTCAATCGTTTCGGGCTTATCGGCGTAGACTAGCGACTTCACATATCCCCACAGAAAATAGTCTAGCGGCGTTAAAACGCACGATCTTGTGGCACGAGCTGTGTGACATGTTGCGCAGTCTTGTTGAAACCACAGATCCTGCACATCATGGTTGTTCAATTGATGAACGAAAAAGTCACTAATCATGGCTCTATAGCGGTCCAATTCCTGTACACGGTGGCGTATAGACTGATTGAGGTCTTCCTCTACGCTACGCTCTACAGCAGCAATGCATTCTTCTGTAGGCACTGAACGACGTCTCTGTGGATGCATATTATCATTTAGAGTAAACGTGGTGCGAAAACGTTGCATAGTTAATCGAATTAATTGCTCTGATGGACGATTATGTTGACCGTAAAATGGACGTAGTGCGCGATACGTATTTCGAACAGAACCATGATTTTCAAAATAAATTTGCACAATTTGGAAGCGTTGTTCAGGCGTCAGTCTATTCATGTTGAAATACCAAACCAAACTAAACATAAATCACTTGACAGCTGACAAAATGGCCGCCAGTTAAAAAAGTGTTGCCAACTTAAAGTTCTATACCTGTATCAAAAAAAAACACCCTTCAGTTTAATAAAAAGTTTTCAGTTGAGTTGAAAATGCATTTATTTTTCAAATAAATATCTATTTCAACTTTTTCATACAGTTATTCAAAATAATTTAAAGACATAAACGCAATATTGTCGTTTATTTGTTTCCCTTTCAGTTATTATAAATTTATTTTTTTTTTTTTTTAAATAAAAAATAATCAACAAAATTCGTGTCTGTTTTTTAATTAAACTGGTTTGTTTTTATACAAAATTATTTCAATTCAAATTACAAGAATTTGAAAAATTTTACACATGTAGTGTGTTTGCATACATTTTGTAGCAAAAAAAAAAACACACACACAAAAAAAGAGAAAAACTGAAATAACTTCAAATAACTGAACATAACTTTTATTTTTACTGATCTGTAGTTAAACTTTTAACATTTATTTTTAACTTACTATGCATTTGTTCTTATGGATTTGTTAGTTATTTAAACAATATTTAAAAATAAATAACAAGAAACATTTGATTTAAATAAAAAGTAAGTAGACCGCATATTAGGTGATTTACCATTTATGTTAAATAACATGTTCACTTAATTTGAACTAAAAACTATTTTGAGTGTAGCAGTTTTTTCTGCAAGCTCAGATTTTACTAATTTTTAGTACATTTTTTATTGCTATTTTTACAGGTTTATTTCTATGAGTGTACTAAAGCCTAAAACTAAGCATCTCCACTAGGACTATTACTTTTTGCCTTTTTTTTGCAAATATCATAAAGTACATGGCATAGCCGTGCAGGCATGGAAGAAATATTAATATAATTTAAAAAAAATTGAACATTTTACTTAAAATTACATAGTTTTTTTGTTATGTACTTATACCATTCTCAATAAACACATTTCCCACCATTCCAACACACACATAGAGATCACGCAGATAAAACAATAAACGACTTTCAATTAAAGAATTTATTAAATCAATTAATATTTTAATTATAATAATAATATCAACTAAAACTTTTATTGAAAATTGAAAAGAAAAAAGTTATAAATACCCTATGGGGAATGAGGAGTCAATTGACCTAAAAGTGACTGGTTAAAGAAGGACTTATCACAGGACTGGTATAATTTATTACTGAAGTGGGTTAAGCAGTGTCAATTGTCCTTAAATTACCAATCCTGTGACTGGTAAAGGGAGGACATACCACTTAACCAGAATGCTTACTAACAAGAAAAAGCCAGTTGGACAGAATTTTACCCATTGGAAGCTCTTTAGTTTTCGTTTATTTTATACGACATGGCCGTTTTGCGACAGTCTTGTGGTATGCCCATCTTTGGTTAGTCCTGTGGCTTGCCACTATGTGGTTTAAAGCAGGACAAATGACCCCCTCCTATGACAAGCCAATGTTAAAGTTGCCAGTTGTTTACATAGGGTAGGGTTTAGCAGAGGACCGGTCTCTGGCACGAAGAGACCGATCATGTGGCAAACGCAGAACCGGTCCCATTCCCATAGGGTAACTATCTACAAAAAAATATGATACTCAAAAAAAAAGTGTGTGAATGAACGTTTGTATATGTGTTTTTGGTAATGCTGTGTCTGTTTGTGTCTGTGTTTGTGGGTGTGTGTGTGCTGGTTTTGTTTGTAAACTGCAAATGCATTTAGTATTTGATACTAAAACTCTCTATTTAACCTATTGTTTATGAAAAAATTATGTTTAAAATAAAATATATATTTTATATTTCAAAATAAATTAAAATTTTGATTGATTCAATTAAATATTTGTTTAGAAACAAATTTAATTAAAATTAATTCTTTAATTAGGGTGATAATTTTTTCTGTGTATATTTTACTATTTAAAATAAATACTTAAATAAAAAGGCTTTTAGAAATTGGTTTTGGTGCGGAGGGTTTTTGTTCCAAATGGACTTGAAAAAGTATATTTCCGAACCGGTTCTAAATCATCGTGTTCTTGTTAGGAGGTAAAAAACCCTATTGTAAATGTTACTCCATACAAAAAGTATCGGTTGTAGAACATAAATTAAAACCTATTATTTATACAGTATAAGTTGTTCTGCCTCCTGTTATTTGGATTTTACTATTTCACTGGGACTACAGTGAATTTAATTTTAGCCACCAAATTTTGTTCATGTTACCACAATTCAGTTGTAAACCCCCAAATTCTGTAGAAACCAGTTCGACAACATATTTTCTTCTATCTGGGTGTTTGTGTAAGTTGCATGAATGCGAAACCATTCATTCATATGGTAGCTGTTCATAAAAAAAATATAGTCATCGTTTGCAGAAATCCATAATCACAATGACGAATGATGACTGTGAGTTATGACAGACAATGAAGTGTTTGAATATTAAATGAATGGTAAAAAATATGTGTATGCATGAAATTTATTAGAAAATATTTGATACTGGCAGGTTTGAAAATTAAAAAAAAATATACAAAAATTTTGACATATTTAAATAATTTAGGCCGAGTAACATTTCTAAAAATAAATTTTCATGTGAATTTGACATTCACAACTATGGTTAAGCCTTAAACTTAGGTTATTCTGATATAAGTTAACAGACCTTAGATTTATAAGTATATAAGAGTATATAAAAAATTTATGTAGCCCAACATAACTCATTTTTGAAACAGTGTTCCTTTTTCGACTCAGTACTTTAAGCAACTATACACTTATAGAAATACACCTGTAAAAATAACAAAATAGCTACTAAAAATTAGTTAAAAACTACCTTGCAGAAAAAAACTGCTAAAATTAGCTGAAAAAATGTCAAAACTACAAAATGTTTTGTAAAATGAACAAATTTTCGTTTATTTTACAAAATTTTTGGTTATTTTGACATTTATTTGCATTTTTACGCATGGATTATTATCAGTGTAGTAATATCAAGAATAGCAAAAATAAATCTGTTTAATTTATATTAAGTTATATTTGAGCTAAATTTTGGTTAATTGAATGTAACAAAATAGTCTACTAAAATCAGCAAAAACATTTACTAAACATTAGTAGACAGAAAAATCATTAAAAAAATGTAACTGTTATTTGCATTTTACGAAATTTGAGGTAAATATAGCAAAAATTTTGTTAATATTGCAGTTTTTGTTTGCTATTTTGAGTCTACAAATATTTAGTAAAAGTTTTTGTTAATTTTACAGAGTAAAATGCTATTTTCAATTAACTAAAACTCACAATGAATATAACTAAAATTTTGTCAGGTTAACAGATTTATTTTTGCTGTTCTTATTTAGCATTTTTTCTGCATTTTCTAAATTTAGCATTTTTTCTGGAAGGTAGTTTTTAAATAATTTTTAGTAGCTTTTTCTGCTATTTTTATTTTTTCTGAAAAAAGATAATTGAGTGATTTAAAAAGCTTTAAATAATTCAACATCTTGACTAACATCGTGAATAAAAAAAATTGTGAATAATTTTTATCCAGAGTAGCCAAATAACTAAAGGGTCCGCCATCTAACTTTTTTTTTCAACTAGTGCTTATTTCGTGAATGGTAACACTTAGCTCATGTCTGCTTTGACAGATAATTAGTTTTATCCTTCCGCTGAACAAATATGGTTGTGTAAACGCTTGAACAACGCTGGGAAATATTGCGACATTACTTTGAAAATCATGGTAATGTTGCAGAATGTGTGCCGATACACCCAAAACGAGCCCTGCTAATTGCGGATTTTGGTCCAGAGGCATAATTGGGCCATTTTTCTTCGAAAATCAGCAAGGAGTGGCCGTTACAGTCAATGGCGATCGTTATCGGGCCATGTTGAACGAATTTTTGTTCACAAAAATTGAAGAGGTGGAAATAAAGCTGCACACAATCGATAATGTGCTTAAAAATTGGACCGATCGTGTAGGCTATTGCATGGCCAGCCGAGGCAGCCATTTGAATGAAATTATTTTCCATTATTAACCGGAAGGATTGTACTTTCAAATAAAAAAAGAAATTTGAGAAAATATTCAGTAGTTTTTTTTTAAAGCATTTTCAAAAAAAAAAAAAGTTATTTGGCGGAAAAAATATATTTGTTCTGATGCAACTTCTTTCAAAAATTATTTATAAATATAAAAGGCCTAATCTTTTGTTATTGTTCAGTTGATGAGAAAATACGAAAATGTATTTCCCTGCTAGAAATAAATTCATCGATTGTATATCATTTTTGAAAATCTGGCCGATCTTACATTGAACTTTTCAAAAACAAAAAGTCTAAAATATTCCAAAATTTATTTCGTTTTCACTCAAAACATAAATAATGGATGGTTCTTATTAAAATACTTCTAAACGTATACAAATTATATCGTCAGCGTTGTCATATGGAAATTTAAGAAAATGTTCAAAAATCTCGATCATTTTTAAAGTTTTTGTTAAAATAGGTTAACTTTAGTGAAATAATTTTTCATATATTTTTAAATAAAGATTTGTTCACAAAATTATACAAAAGTTAAGTTTTTAAAATATATTCCACCGGTTCTAGATCAAGTTCCTGGGAGTCGAAACGTAAGGTATCACTGTCCCAGAACTAGTTCTATAACTGGAGGAAAAGAACCTATTGTAAATAGGACAAAAACCATATAAAAAGAACCAGTTGCAGAACCGGAATTAGAACCTGTTATATTACAGTATAAGTTGTTCTGCAACCTGTTATTTGGAAATTGCTATTTGACTGGTTCGCAAAATATAATATAGACTTTTCAAAAAGTTTAGAATTTATGTTTAATTTGTTATTTAACAAAAATTATACATAAGGTATCAACCTTAAATATGGATTCATATATCTCATTACAGTTAAGAGATAAATCAAAAATGTTAACGCAGTTTTTTAGAAACTGATGTTTTTTAGACACTTATGTTTTCAAAATTTACCAACAATAGTATTTTTAAGAAATTTTTTTTAAAATTTTTAACATTGACCTCCATAACTTTCGTGGCCCATGATTGATGCACGCGAACAGATTAAAAATTCGTATACCTACTATTTCAAGTGCACAAAGCGTCATTGATGTGCCATCAACAAATTTTTAATTTTTTCTTACCTCTTAAATTAAAAGATTTTAAGAAATGTCCATATATATTAGTTAGGTGGATACATGTCTTCGAAATGGCTAAAGATCTCATCAGAATCCGAAGTTTTAGAAAATATCGATCATCCAGAATAGGCAGAGCTTTAACAAAAAACCTATTAAACATCAATTTTGCCTTCTTAGCAATCAAACACGTGGCTATGGTCTTTTCCTAACAAGCATCATGACGTTACTAAAGTTTTTAGTTTTACTCTGGCTCTAGTATTATTTACTACAATTTTATTTTTTTTATTTTTATTAATTTATAATCTTTTAACCTACGCATATTTACAAACGTATATTCACGTGTTGGACAATTGCAATTTAAATCATTTGGATCAGTTTAATTTTAAAAATAACAGATTTTGAAAACTTTTCGAAAATTCAGACTCGGACCTTTGTTATTCAGTATTTTTGTTAATGATATATTTTGTGTGTAAACATGCAAAGGTTCATGCATACGTGATGACATTCAGATTTACTTGGCAAATGGTAATCATGATACTTGGGAAGTCACTTGTGACAAATTAAATGAGGATTTGAAATCTAGTTATACTTGGGTGGAGGCTAACAACTTGAGGCTTAATCCTGGGAAGTCTGTGGTATTACCAGTGTGTAAGGCGGATTTGTGTGTTAATCAATTGCCGCGAATAATGCTAGGGGATACTTCTCTTATCTATGTTAAAAAGGTTAAATATTTAGGTTTCTACATAAATTCCACACTCTCTTGCAGGGACCATATCAACATTGTGATACGCAAGGTGTACCTTACACTTCGTAACTTGCGTATGTCATCTAATTACACAGAAAAAATTATGGGCCAAAAATATCTAATTAATCGATTGTTTGAATATCAATGGCAATTTAAACAATTTGTTTAATTGATTCAATTAAAAAATTTATTGAATTTTCTAATATATCCATACAGTGTTGACAACATGTAAACAACATTTTTAAAAATTTGGCAAACTATTTTTTTTTATTTTATTTTGATTAAATAATCAAACAAAGGTTTAATTATATAAATATATTATTTAATTTGTAAATAAAAAGGAAAATAAATCGCAAATGATTAACTTTTAATAAGTTGAATAGTTTACCGATTTCAAATACACGCAAAATCGTAGTTATTTCACTAGAGTTTGCAACACTCTTTTTGTTGAAATATTCGTGTACGCACGAAAACTTAATTTAGTTTCGTGTTTTATCTGTGGTAATAAAAGTGCACACGTGGATTTAAATAAACCTCGATAAGGTAAGGACAATTAAACTAGTGTTTTTGTAAATAATTAAATTTTTAATAAGTATAAGTGTCATTAAACTATCATTTTAAAGTTGTGTGTGATTTTTTTAAGAAAGCAATTCAATTACAAGAAAAAGTTAAAGACAGGCAAGCAAAACAAAAATTTTTTCTTTACTTTTATTTGTTTTCTTATAATATATTTTTATATTAAAAAGCTTTAATTTTATTATAAATAAAATGTCAATTTAATTTACAAACCTACATTTCTTTTTTTATTTAATCTTTTATAACAAAAATAAAAATTACGAGTTTTCAATTAAAACTACCATTGTTTTCTTCTCAAGTTTCAATTAAAGTTTAAATCAATTTAACTAAACTTTTTAATTGAGGTTGTAAAGAAAAACAATAACTCTTTTAATTGATATTATTATTATTTTAATTGAAAGAGTTTTAATAAACTGTGCAAATTTTTTTAGTTAATACTATCATTTCAGTGGTAGGTGCAAAATCAATTAAAATATTAATTGATTCAATAAAATTTTTAATTGAAACCCGTTTTTAGTTTTTTCTGTGTATGTTCCGACTGAAACGAAGAGACGTTTAGTAATTCTGTTAATAATGCCGATTATAACTTACTCGGCTGAGGTCTTTAGTAAACTAGATTCCGAGTCTTTACACAAATTGCAGGTATCTTTTAATAATGCTACTCGGTATGTTTATGGACTGCACCGGTTTAACCATATATTACCGTGGAGAACAAAGGTTCTTGGATGTGACCTTGTCGACTATCTTCGAATGCATAACCTGTTATTTTTACACAGACTGATATTTCAGAAAAGCCCTTTATATTTGTATGAAAAGATACGATTTGGTCCATCAACTAGATGCATGACCTTGATACACCCCCTTTACAAACTCTTAAATACCGGCAGAATGTTTTTTATTAACTTAAAACGCATATCCAGAACTGACAGTTTTAAAAAAGCAATTCTCGTTTACATTATTATTAATAACTAGTCTTCTTATGTTTCATTTTCTTTACTTTATGTTTTTCTAAAACTTGTTTATAATTTTATCTCCTAGCATTCTTTGCTCGATTTATACCTATCCTTAATTAATATCAATTAGTTATTTAAATCTCAATTTCATATAAAAAAAACAAATTATATATATTATATTACAATTTACTATTAACCCTTAACTATAGATAAAATATTTACAAACTAATTATGACTTATTTACATGTTATTTATTTGAACTATAAAAGAATTTTATTCTTATTGTTCTAACAATGAAAATTTTAAATAAATTAAATTAAATTGTGAATAATCTAGCCAATTTCTTATAAACATTTTGGGATTTCACATTATGTTACATAGCCCTATTCCGTTACTCTATTTATGTACAAAAAAGTACCGAGTTGTTGCTAAATTTTAACCTACTGAAAGCACTTTTTCATAAAAGATAGTTACCGATTTTTAAATAAAAATTTTTCCGTCGAAAATATTGTTGTGGCTCATTAAGCGCTTTACATCGAAATCATCTAAAATTTAGTTGACAAAGACAGAATTCGTCCGACATACAAAAAAAAAAAAAAAATGTTTGTATATACATATTTTCTACATAATCATGACTAATTGAAATATACAATTGTTAATCGCACTGCCTGACATTTTTACCAAATCCATGGATTAAAAACATATATTTTTCTAATCTATATGATCTAAATTTTAATAAACCTGTACTTTTTTGCATGTCTGAAAACTCTTCTTAATTTTTTTTCACTAAAGCGTGATTTAAAACGTTAAATTTTGGCATGAAAAAGATCCCTTACAACCAGCCAATTAACGTCGCAAAACACTACTTCTGCATTTAATTCTCATTTTTTTATAAAACTCTCATGTACCCCCAAATCTAATTTATAACATCTTTTTTATTTTATCGATTTACAGTCTTCCTTTCATAAATGTGGTAAAAATATACTAATTTAATAAAAAAAAAACTGTCCAACTCCAAGTTTTTATGTCTTTTTCTGCCACAAAAATACTATTTTAATGCTTAAAATGTTTATACTGTAATAAACATTCACTTCAAAGAATTTAATAAAATTTCATCAAAAGCGGTTACAGCTTTTGCACAATTCGCATCTGAAAATGGTTAATTTTTTCCACAATTCCACCATTTATACTAATATATCATATATACTTATATATTTATACATATATCACAGAAAAAAATAATATCTTCAGAAATATACGCTCTTTTTTTTTTTTTTTTTTGATTTTTACACTTTTTCTATATTCTGTTTAAACTTTTTAACGCTTTGATCAAAATTATGAATAATTATAATGATTTTTATAATTTTTTTCCCCAAACTCTGAAAGCTATAAAATTATCCATTATAATACACATCATTACCACAATAAATATAGTCCATAGTCAGAAATCACTCTGTACAAAGTTTTAAAATAGTTTTTCAAATCTTCATTGTAGTTCATTTTCATTTAACAAATATGACCACATCTGTTCAAAATGTTTTCATAATTCATTTCATGCACGGTAGGGTGGAATTAAATTGTTGGGCTTTAAAATGAATTCAAAATTTTTTGATGGCACATCAATGACGCTTTGTACACTTGAAATACTAAATATAATTAACTTAAATCAGTTCGCGCGCTTGGTTTTGTGCGTGGGCCTAGAAAGTTATCGCGGTTTAAAGTCGAAAATTAAAAAAAAAAAAAAAAATGCAGATATGCAGATATGCATTACAATGATTAGTGTTTAAAAAACTGCGTTTAAATTTCAAAGTTTTTTTATACCTCAAGTATCAATTTTTGAAAACAACAAAATACACAAAAATGTTAAAAATTTTCAAAAATATACATTATATTATGCGAACAATAAATAATTTTTTGCAATTTATTTAAGGGTAATATCTTAACTGGTTTATAAACAATAATGGTTTGAATGTTACAGTATTAATATTTGGGATAAAGAAAAATTAAAAATTGTTTGTTTCAATGACGATTTGTACACTTGAAATACCAGACATAAGAATCTTAAATTCGTTCGCGTAGAACAATTTGAGCGCGTGACGAGAAATTTATAGCGGTTTTAAGTTTAAAGTTTGAAATTAACAACAAAAATGTCAAAATTACAATTTTTGGTAAATTTGCTGCAGATATGCATTATATTCATTAGTGTCTAAAAAAAACTGCGTTTAAATTTGTGACTTATCTCTTAAGTGTAAAGAGATCCCATATATGCCATATATATATTTTTGTTGGCACCTTGTGAATCATTTTTTGAAAATAAGATAGTAGTGGAAAGTGGTGCACCTTGAAACGTTCCACTTTTTACGTATTTTTGCACATTTAAAAAAAGAAATTTATTCTATATTGTGTTTTATTTAGCATGTTTACCATATCGCACACCCAGTTCAAAAGTGACTCAACTCAAAATTTTAATTTTTCGGTTTTATATGCTCAAACTATGCAGAATATACTTGTTTACCTATAAAAAAAAAATATCAGTGTATTTTGTTGTTGTTAAATGTTGCTAAAAAACAGTTATGTCTTTCTTTATGTTTCAATTGGTATAAAGTTGCAAATATTTTTTTTTGATTTCTGAAAAATGAAAAATTTTGAGTTCAGCCACTTTTGTACTAGGTGTGCGATATGTCTCGGTCCATAAGTTAAATAGATGCAAAAACAAATGGGGTGGTATACTTTGAAATGCACAAAATAAAAGAAAATTAAAATTGTATAGGTGCAAAATTTTTATTCAGACCAAAAAAAATATGCATAAATTTAAATTTATTAAAGCCTGGGATTCAAAATTGGTACAATTATTTAGTGAATAAGAGTAACAGTTTATTTTTTTTCTAAACACTATCATAAGTTGGCAAACGAAACTATTTTCGAGTGTACCTTGAAACTTATATTTTTTTAGTTGAATGTTCAATGCTTGGATCACGGGACACAGAAGAAAATTTCATGTCTTAAAAACCTCAACAATTTGTTTTTTTTTTTATAAAATTTTCAATATTTAACAAAATTTTTATTTTTTCAAATATTGGCATTTAAAAGAGACCTATTAAGGTTATAATTCTATTGGCAATAATATAATTAAAATTTCTATGTATTTATTCCTTTTTGCATACACCGTATCAATAAAATGTATTGTAAAATAGGCGTTCAGTACCGATATACTTAATAACTTTAGTCTAATAAATTGTAAGTTTAATTGATTTTTTGAAAGGGGAGGCGTCTTTTGTCCTTTCTATTTTAGTAACATTAAATGAAGGTATGGAACAAAGTAATTTTAAACGCACATGTTAAAAAAAGTAATGGTGAAGGGTGTAACTTTCTGCAATATTTTGAAGGACATTTCTTTGATCATTTAATGGGGGTTATTTTTTTAATTTATTTAGGATTTAGGATTTATTAAGTTTTAAATGTCATATCTATAATATTTTGGATTAAAAAAAATATTAAAATGTTAGTAACTTAAATCCGTTTATGTCCGTTGATTTTAAAGATGCCCGCAAAAGTTATAGCGGTTTTTAAGAATTTTAATCGTTTCCGGAAAAGTGTTATTCTTTTTATGGTCTAATTTGTTTAAAAATAAATCCGAATCTTCATTTTAAGCTTTTAGCGAGTTCTTCGACAGGTCAACTTCGTGTTGTATGTCTTTTGTCTTTTCTAAAGATCCATTTTTTTTCAAGAAAATCGCTATTTTTGCAAAATTTACAGCTGACAGAAAATTATTGATGGCAAAATCAAAATGAGCACGAGCAAATTGATGGAAAGATATATATGTATAGAAAAAATGTATAACTTTAATTTTTATTCGTTCAAAAACGGTATTTTTTTTGGCCTCCAGCGCTTTGATTTTGCAAAAATTGTGCATACGTATACCCTAGAATATCTTTTACTCACTGCCGTTTTCAGGTGCTTAAAATTGTGTAAACTCGCGTTTTATTCACGTTCCTAATTTTTGACAAAATCAAAAAATGCTTCACATAGTGAAATTTGAAGAGCCATATTTCCTAAAGTAGATGGATGGACTATTTCAAAGATTTCAAATGCATATGAAAGTGGAAAATGTCTAATTTACGATTTGTTATTAAAAAACAACCAGTTTTATACGGAAATTTATTCATAATGCAAATGGAACTTTTGATTACATTTTGCACATTGAAAAACGTTTCAAAAAAAATGGTATTATGAATGCATTTTCGCAAAAAAGTGGTTGTTTTTTAATTACAAATCGTAGAGTTGACAATTTTAACTTTCATATGTTTTTTAAATCTTTGAAATATCTAAATGGGAAATATGGTCTTCAAAGTTTACTACTTTTCGCATTTTTTGTTTTTTTTTAAGAATTTTAAACGGGAATAAAAACGCCAGTTCATAAAATTTGCAGAAACTGAAAACGGTAGTGACTAAAAGACATCCTAGAGAATACGTTTATGATATATATAGCAATTTAAATGAACCACGGTCAGATTTTGGCCGATCTAGCATGGAATGGACGATACAGGCTATAAATTTTGAAAATTCGTTTGAATATAAAATTGTTGAGATCCAAACTCGTTAAACAAAAAAGTTTAGTCCAGATTTTCAAAATCATAAAGGCCTAAAACTCTAAAAAGGTATAATGTACAAAACACTCCATTTTTATAATTTTCTGATAAGAAAACAAGAGAAGGACAAAATATTTTTATTTGAAAATTACGAAATAAAATCTTAATTGAGCTTTAACAGTGCTTATTAAAGGAATAATTGACAATATTTAGTTTTTGTTTTTACTGGAAATAAGAATAAGCAAATAATATTCCAAACTAGTTGGCCTTTTATTAAAGAAAATGTGCAAACTTTGTTGTGTGCGATATAAATCTAAAACTTTCACAAACAGTGGAATATCAAGTAGACATATTTTTTTAACTGAAAGAATGCTGAAAACTTAAATTTTTCGTTGCACAACTTATATCTTCAAATCTAAAATTACAAAAAAATTTTTTTAGTAAAACAAAAAAACTTTTCTATAGAAAAACTTCTACAACAAAATTGCTTAATAGTTCAACCTGCCACTATTTTTTCGAACACCTCGAGAATTTAGGCAACGAAAAAGTGGGAAAAAATCTGTTTTTTTGGAGTAACCAATAAATTCTCAAAATTAAAAATAAAAACTGCTAACATTACTGAAACCGTCTAAAAACAAAGTTTAATATGCGTTATCTCCATGTTTGTGAACAATATTGCCAAGTTGTTTTAAAAGTTTCAAAAATTTAAAAATTTGACTAATAATGGGAGTTTTCTGATAGGTACTCTACGATCTTAATGAAATATGGATGTGTGATAAAGAAACAAAAATAAGGGACTCATAACATTAAAATTTTTGAAAACTTTTTCATATATTAACATTTTGTAATTCAAATTATTTTTGTTCTATAAAGACAGGCCTTTAAGTATTATTTTAAGAAAAGTTTTGAGTGTACGAAAAATAATAACGTTCATGATATTCCAAATAGCTTAATGTTGTTGTGGGATCGAATGCGAATTTTCAAAAAAGAAATTCCATTATGAAAATTTAAAAATTAAAAACTTTTAAAAAACAACTGCTTTTTGTGCATTTTAAAAAGAATATTTTTAGTTATTTAAGGAAAAGCTTATACGATTGAATAGGTCTATTTATTCACTGTGTACTCACACAAAAATTATGTATTGATTAGAGAAGAAACATAGTGTCAAATTCCATTGTGATTATGGCAAAAAAAAAAAATATATTAGAAAAATGCAAAAAATAGTAAAACTGCAAAAATTGTTTTTGAGAAAAAACCCACTTTAAGCGAGAAAATCATAAAAATGCGATTTTAAAGTTTAAAATCTTAAGAAAAATCTATTTTTAAACCCAAAAATGAACAAACAAAAATGGCAAAAAAAAATGCAAAAGGAAAATGTCACTTCCCCGCTGAGTTGATTGGTTTAGCCAGAAAAAAGTATTTAGCTAATTTTGTATGCGATCCTGTATATAACACTAGGTGATAAATCCATTAGGTGATGCTAATAGATCAACGATTTGACTGTACCAAAGAAAAATCTCTTAAATTAATAGTAACGCATAATTCACTCATGGCTAAAGTGTATAATAGGGATCATTAACAAAGTAACTCTGTTCTGCTAAAAAATGCAAAATTCAAAAATTTATTTTTGCAAAATTTATGTAACACCAAGAAAAAAACAATAAATTAAGATTTAAGGGGGACATGACATTGGCCGTTTTTGAAATCGACTTTTTTATAATTATGTATTTTAGAAAATACTCCTAAGATTCTAAGAAAACAATTTCATGGAAAAATTCCTACGGGTTCAAAAGTTACAGCCGGTTTAGTGAGAGCGCATTTTTAATTTTCGCGCTACCTACACACAGAGAAAAATTTAGCTATTCGCCAACTGAAATTCGGTTATTACGGCTCAAATTTTGTTATTACAAATTTCAGACGTTTGGCACAACTTCTCATTAGTTTACACAACAAAGCACGGTTAATTCAATTGAATTCTAGTTGCAACACCCAAACTATTCAGATATCGAATGTAAATATCGTAGTATTAACTGAATTTATAAGTTGTTACTATTAATATACACTTTTCCATTCGGTTGGCACTTTATTTCTCTGTGTGTACGTACGGCAGCTGGTGTATACTTGTTTTACTTGGTATCACCATATGAGCTACAGCATTGAATTTTTGCAAGTTAAATGATGCAAATCGTTTGAAATGCGCCAGAGTGATGGCATATGAAGCTTCAAAAGAAGCCCGAATTGCTAAACGATTGCAAAAAACTGTAAGAAACAGCACAACACAAGATTAACGAAGGCATACAGTACGAAGCAGGTATGGCAGATTGAAGGTAACCTTTTTTTCTTTGTTCACAAACTTTGAACGCGTTTATCTCGAAACCATGTTTTTCGTACTGGTTGCGGCACTACCGGGTTCATTTTTTGACGATTTTTTTTTTTTTTTTTTGTATCTTTTTAAACTTGATTCGCTATCGTATGACACGAGCTTTTTTTAAATTTTTTTTTTCGAAAAAACACACTTTTAAATTTGGAACATCACCAAAAATTGAAAAAAAAAAATTAAAAAAAAAAGCTTGTGTCATACGATAACCAATTTTGTTAAGATTTAAAAAAGTAATTTTTTTTAGATAGAACAATTTTTGCGACTCCCAGCGCTGCAACCACGAGGCCCTGTTTTTTTCTCTGCCGCCAGTTTGGAGCTCCATAAAACCATATTGGCGTGAAAAATATTTTTTTTTATTTGTTTTTCTTGTAATTTGTTCAATTCTCTACATTAATAAAAAAATTTTTGGAAAAATGTTTGTTTTTGACTGAGTTACGAATTTTTAAAAAAAAGTCTGTTTTCTCTGCCGCGAATGTAATGTCCCCCCCCTTAAGAGCGGCCATTTGCAAAAATGTGTAAAATGGTAAAATGTTAAAATCACTTCATAATCGTACCACCTGTCCATGAAATTATCATGTTAATTCTTGGGGAGCTCTTACTTCGTGTATATTTATGGCACATTATTTCCATTTTATTAAAACTTTCTAAGTTTTCGATACGTGAAGGGTCGGTTACACATTTGATGGTTAAAAATACTGCGAAAAAGTGAAAACAAAAAAAAATGTTGTTTCAAACCATTAACACAATATAACTTTAACGAAATAATTTCAAAATTTAGTTAGTTTCATCAAAATCAAAAATTTCCGAAAAATTTTCATATCTTAAGGCAAAATAAAATTTGCAACTTTCTCCAATTCCAAGATCTGCAATATAATTAAAATATAAATTTTCATATTTCGTTCCACTCTAACGTAGTATGTGAAGTATTATCACAACTAACGCATGTTAGACAGTTTTAGGAACCACATTGATTTGTTGGAATGTGTTATGGTTTGTGTCAAAATTTTAACCAACCAAAAATAGAAAATTTAAACCACTTTAAGGAAGAAAATTGTTAAAATTATATTGCAATATAAACAATAGACCGGATTTTACAAGCAAAAAACTTAATTTTTAAATTTTCATCAGGAATAAATGTATTCTGTTTAAAATGAAGATTTTATGTAAAATATTTTTTTTTTTATTTTTATCTATAGTTTTTAAAATATTTTTCTTTCGAAAAGAAAAAAAAAAAAAAAATAAAATGAATATTTTTTTTTTCCAAAGTTTAAACTCATTTTTTCCTTCAAAAAAACAAGAAAAAAAAAGAAAAATAAAATAAAATAAATTTTTTTTTAGAGACGGAGGAGATTAGAAAAATAAACGAAAAAAAATCTAAAAATAGAATATTTGTGTTGTTAGTGTTGTCAGTTCTGAGTATTCTGAATATACAATAACAGAAAAGCTAATAGAAAAGAAAACTGCAATTGAAAACTGTGATTGCTAAACGGTCATAACTTGGTATTGTTACGTTTGTAATGTAAGAAGAGCGCAGGTTTGATTCTTACAGCCGCAGGTTGTTGAAAAATTGATCATATCAAAACCTATAAAAAAGGCACATTTTGAACCCGACCCTATCAGATTTTGATAAAATTTTGCATACTGCTACATTTTACCTATGCAAACACAACCTCATTTTTAAAAACTGCATTTTCGAAAAATTGTGGGCGTGGCAAGGTATCGAAATATTTGAAAAATGACGGTAATAGGTATTAATATCATGTCATAGGTATTAATATCATATCATTAATATCATATCAAAACCTATAAAAAAAGGCACATTTTGAACCCGACCCTCTCAGATTTTGATGAAATTTTGCATACAGCTACATTTTATATACGCAAACACAACCTCATTTAAAAACTTCATTTTCGAAAAATTGTGGGCGTGGCAAGTTATCGAAATATTTGAAAAATGACGGTAATAGGTACTTTTAAGCAGCGATTACTACGGAATGGCACACCCGATTTCAAAGATCTTGGAGCCATTAGAAAGGTATATAAGTCAGCTTTAGAAAAATTACACTGTAAAAATGTTCTATTGTACTAAATTTTTTTTTTTTTTTTTTTGGCAAAAATAAAATTTTAAACTGGGAAAACACTTCAAAGGCCAAGTGTTTATTTCCAAAAAATTTTTTTTTTAGAAAGGTCTTTTTAATGTATACAACATATCTAAAAACTAAAATGACGTTTTTTTTCTTTTTTTAATTTTTTTAAGTAAATGCATCTCTTGTTAACTTCCTTATATTTTGATATCATTGTGTGACAAAAAAGAATAAAGTAGCTATACTTTGAAAGTTATATAGATTTTTTTTGGTATTTTAATAGATTAGAACAAGAATCGTATTATCAAATTTTTCAGACACCCCCAAAATATGGACTTAACCTTGGTAAAAATTATTTTTTTTTATTTTTTTAGATTTAATATATAATTTTGCGCAGCTCATTCGGTTGACTTTCGGACTATTTGCTAACTTTTATTGAAGTTTCATCTAAAGCATAAAATTGACTATATATCGCAAACTAAGCGAAATAGAGCAAAGTGAACCAAAAATCGTTACTCCGTACCTTAAGTACATTCTATTAACTACTTATATACCTGGTAATAAATATGGACCATCCTCTAGTCAGACCTGGAAAGATCTTTTCAGCATATATTTTCTGTTGATTCAACTTAAAAATTCTGTTGATTTAGCTAAATTTTCAAATTTAGTTTTGCTAAAATGTAGGTCACCTATATTTAGCAGACTGTGATTCTCGACTTCATTGAAAAAGCCTGCGTAGCAAATTCAGGTACTTTTTCCGTGTTGTAGTAGCTGAATTTTCAACTACCCAGCACGAAACTGCCAATGGTCTGAAAAATCAAGCACTGGCAGAGCACTGTTTTCCAATGGTCCAACAAATAAAGTGCTGGCAAAGCACTGATTTATAACGCTCTGCCAACGTTAGTAAAAAGTGCTTTGCCAGTACTTAATTAACAAAATTTACAACAGTGAAAATAATAAAAGCACTGGCACAGCCCTGTCTTAGAACGCTCTGCCAACGTTCGTAAAAAGTGCTTTGGCAGTGCTGGATTTACAAAATTTACAACCGTTAACATAATAAAAATAGTGGCACAGCTCTTGTTCACAACGCTTTCCCAACTTTACTGGCTGTTCTCCCAATATTTTGGCAATTTTTTAAAATGATGGTTTTGGTACTGGCAAAGCGCACATTGCCAGTGCTTTGCCAACGTTTTAAAAAAGAAACGGCCAAGCCCTGCTTGGTGTTATTATTTTGGGGTTGGCAAAGCACTTATTTTATCATTAAAAAAGCACTTTATTGGAAGTTCTATCAATGCTTTGCCAACGTTTTAAAATTATGGTTTTCATACTAGCAAAGCGATCATTGCCAGTGCTCTGCCAACATTTTAAGAAAGGAACGGCCAAGCCCTGCCCGGTGTTGGCAAAGCACTTAAATCTTCAGAAATCCAACGCTCTGACAACGCTTATACCACCTTTGAAAGCACTGTGCCAATGCTTTGCCGTTCGTATTTTTCTAGCTGGGTAGTTGATTGATACAAGTTTATATTTCCTTTCATTGATGGATGTATGTTTGTATGTTAGTATAAAATGTCATTTGTTGATTTTACCTAAGGTATATTTACTTACTAACAATGTTTTCTTACTTACTTTAGTTTGTTGCAATAGACTTTGTTGTCGTAACATTGTATACAATAACATTTATCAAATGCAATCTTGTAAAATATTCACAAGCATTTGACATCTGGTACATTATTTACTTCATGAAAACAACGTTAAGAAACAACAACAAAAAAACCGGAACTTTTTTGCTAAGCAAACCATCATATGTCATTCACAGGTTTCAAAATAGTCAATAGAATATGCATGCTTAAGCATGCATATTTACACATATGTATGTATATGTGTAACCTATTTAAATTTTTTTTTCTCCTGTTTTACCAAGAATGGAAAAAAGTGGAATATATAAGTTTAGCTAAACTTTTGTGTAGATATTAACATGTATAGTTTAAGTTGTTTCAGGTTGTTTAGAATATTAAATTTATAACCCGATCAAAAAAAAAAAGTTATTCGTACCGATTTTTAGTAACCGACCGACCGAACAGTTTGGCCAAAAAACTATATTTTGTCGGTTTTTTGATATCTAGAGGCAATGATGACAAATTTTGGTATTGGAAACATGTTTGTTGAGCCGATTTAATTCGATTTTGTGTATAAAATTTAAGAGAAAAGCCGAAGTTTAGCTATAAAGTTAAAAGTTCGGCCGCCGAACTATTTTCAATTTGGCCGAACTTTCTGAGGCCGAACAGTGAATTCATTGCTTAACTACAGACTTTTCTTAAAATTTGACACTTAAAATAGCATCTAATCAGTCCAATAAACATTTTTCAATCCGCCAAATTAGTCCATAATGCTTTAAAATACCGAATACAGACCAAATGCATTTTCTGGCAGAACTGTTCGGTCGAACACTACTGATTTTATCAGTACATGTACTGATTTTTAGTCACGTGTACTGATGAAAAAAATTGTGTTCTGATTTGTACTGATTGTACTGATTTTTATGAAATTTATATTTTCTATAGAAAACCTAATGTCTTCATCCATTTAGAACAGTGGTTCCCACCAACTTTTGCTTCACGGACCCCTTGACTTATTTCTACTGGTTCACGGACCCCCAGAACAATTTGTTTGTTCATATATTTTAAAAAATGCAGAAGTAAAATAATTATGTACTTTTTAAATTGAAAAAAAAAAAACATTACAAAACCAAATGCAATAAAAGCCATCTAAATTGGGGAACTCCAAGCGACCGAACAAAATAATTCGCTATAAGCGAAGTTCGTATTTATAATTCGCTATAAGCGAAGTTCGTATTTATAATTCGCTATAAGGGAAGTTCGTATTTGCAGTAAAATTTGTTTTAATTATTTTTTACTGCCCACAAAATATTAAAAATTTTCATAAACTTTTTTTTTTAATAATGTGAAATTCTTTCATGGACAGTTTTTGATACATTTTGTTAAAGAATTTGGGTGTTTTCGGATTAAAATATGTGTAAATTCCTAGAAATTTCAAGATAATTTACATAATTTTAGAATATTAATTTAAAAATGGGGAATACAGTCATAGCTAGAGTCTCATGGGGAATACAAATTGTTAATAGAATCAACAAAAACAATCAGTGGGAGGTACTTTCAAATTTGGTGCACAATTATTAAAGGGACATATTGTAAGTAACAGACAATTTGAGGCGATCACGGATTTATCTAACTATTGTAGTCCGAAAAGTATTTTATTATTCAAATGAATTGTTTTAATAATTTGAAATATTAATAAAATTGTAAAAAATATTATGATTCTTTTTGAAATTAGTTTTTAAACATTAATTTTTTCGAAACTCTTCGCGGACCCCCTAAAATATCCCTACCCCCAAATGGGTGGTGTCCGTGTCCCCCATTTGTTAACCGTTGATTTGGAATAAGGTTGTCAGAATATACAATTTTCCAAAAGATAAAGAATTTAAAGCCAATTTAAAGTTCTCTCAATTACCAATTTTTTAATCTGATGGAAACTGTAAAGAAAATCTTTCAAACTAAAAGTGTTTATGTGGGAAACTCATTTTAAATCTAAGATTAGTTCGAGATATTCAATATTTTAAAATCTCGGTTGTTTTTAGAAACAAATATTCAGGACGAAAAATGGAAGTAGTCAGTCTGCACACATAAAATTTTATGATTTCCAACTTAATCTGTAGGTACAACTAAACATTCATTTTCACAATAAAATTCGGTTAACGCAACTAAAATTTAATTTAGGACGAGTTTTCTATGAAATTTTTCTTTAAACTAATGAAGTTTATTCTTAAAACAAATAAAATTTTTCATAAAATTTTATGAAAAACTGCATACGAATTTCAGCGAAACTTCGGTAATTTAATTCAAAAATTGAATCAATATCATGCGCATAATTTTAGTAATTTTAATTATTTTGTAGGATTTTTGTTAACTTTTAAATAGGGAACATCAATTTGCTGTGTTTTTAGAATTCATAGCAAGATTTATATTTTTAAAAAATTTTGTACTGATTTTATATCAGAAAAAACTGGCCATCCTGCGTATCAAATAATATCCAATTAAATCCCCCAAATGTATCACTGGATTAAATAAGATCAAAACTGATCTTACAATTGGGAGATCCAATAATAATAATATTAAGATTCTGATAGGTACCAAAATAGCCCATAGGATTAATTTTGATCTAAATGGATCAAATTAGATTAAAAAAAAATATGTAATTTGTGATGGCTCGAACTAGAACTTTTGAGATTAAATTGGCTATACTTAAATCCCATCAGATAGTTAATTTTTAATAAAATTTTCTAAAACAAAAAAAGAAATAATTTTGTCCTCAGACTCATTTTTTAATTATTATATATGGGCTTACATGTAGATAACAATATATAAATTTATCTTATACGCTTAGAAAATATATATGATGCTGGACCATATATAATCACATCTCAACAAAATTGGTCATCTTTTGCTATATATGGAATCTTACACAGTTATATCTTATATCATTTAGTATCATAACCCGAGTAAAAAAAAATAATATATTGTCATATGTTTTTCCACCTTAAAATATATTATATATGTGATTATATATGGTGATGCATAGTCATATGTTATTATATGTATCTTATATGGTAACATTTATAACGATACAATTTTATATATTTCCCTTTACAAAATTAGATATTAAACATATATGCTATACATAATAAGATATGGTAGATCTGTTGTCATATATAACATAATATTTAATCATATATGGTGACATATAAGCTAGTAAAAAGTTTATGACTTTATTATTTGTAGAAAATTCCCTTCCATTTGAAATTTTTATTTTATTCATAAAATTATCGTCAAATTGCATAAAAGATAAAAATTGTTTGAGAAAAGCACATTGAAAAAACTAATAACTACGATTTGAGGGGATTTTGTAACATTTAGTGTAACGAATAACAAAGACGGGAAAAAGGATTTACAATGACAAAATTCAACAAATAAAAAGTAAAAACAAGTTAAACAACTTCTTTTTTTCATACAGAAATGTATGGTTATTATAACATTTTATTCAAAATTAGATAGTGTTTTTTTAAACATGATATTATATCTATATATATATATTATCTTGTATTTCGTTATGTCTAGGTATATATAACGTCATATTTAATTCAATTAATTTTATTTAATTCTAAATGCAATACACAATTATATACTGATCTAGATGCGATATGACACAACTATATATGACATCATATTAAAATTGTTGACACAAATAATTTCGTATATGAATTTATATAATTATGGCCGGTAAATACACTGGCAGACAAACACATATAAGTGCATATAAAATAATGTATTATTATGTGCAAACGTTTTACTCGAGAATATAACTTAAGATATATTTATATATGACATTAAATAATGTAAGATACAATTATGTAAGATTCGATATATGACACATGATTAAAAATTTGGTTTGATGTATGATTATATATGTCCTGCGTATAAGATGTAATTATATATTTTTATATAAATAACGATCCGTATCAAATGAGATCTGATTTTGTATTTGAGACATGACTTTTTTTGATCGGTATGTAATTATATTTTTAGTAGTATTATACATATGGCACCATATATAAACATATCTTAGATCAAACAAAAAATATTTATGACACCATATATTATTGTATCTTAAACTATATAGAATGTATGGCATATATGCTTAATATATAATTCTGTGAAAGTCAATTTATAATAATATATAGTTATATATGTTACCACATAAGAAACATACTACTATATGTCTATGCATGACACCATATATAATCATATATTTTAATATATTTTAAGAATAAAAAACATTAGACTATATATATTTCTTTTTACTCGGGAAATATAACTGTATTGATTATACTGATCAACAACGATTATGAGAGCTACACTCTAAGAAAAAATCTATAAAGTTATATAAAAACAACATCAATTTTACCCAAAAGGAGAAAAAAAATTATGGACTAGTTTCTGCAAATAATGATTTTTAATTTACAGGTTTACTTTGGTAAGAGAAAAACATCTGGGAAAAAAATGGGGTTTGGAGGATCAAGATCTTTTTAAAACTACTTATAGAAAAAAAAAACAAGAAAAAATTCCATTTTAAAGCTGTTGTTCTTTGGAACCCAAAAATCGCGATTTTCCAGATTTTTTTACCAAAACTTTTTATCCAAATTATTTGTTATATTTTTAACAATTTCACGACCGAACTTAAACTGATGGAAAATTTAGATTTTTTTTGTGGATTTGGGTTTATCGACTCAACATTTCTAAAAAAAAGTGTCGTCAAAAATATTTTTTTTCCAAATCCTTTTTTGAAAAAATCCATAGACATAGAACACATTGGTCGTCAGCGGTCAAAATAATAGCGAAAGACGTATCAAGTTTATTTCTATTATCTTGTTAACGTTATATATCTCATGGTTTTTAATTATTTTGATAAACGCAAATATCTCAAGACGTAAATCTAGTTTTGACTGTCTACCTAAAATAACCATTTTTAACGAAATAATATGAACTAAAGATTAAAAAATAGCACTAAAAATTCAAAAATATATATGTACACTGGCAGTCATAAAAACCGCACCACTGAGAAATTTGTAGAATATTGTTTATAAAAACAGTTAAAATCGATTTTTGTTAAAAGGATATATTTTTTAATTATTTTTAAGACCAAACCAAGGACAATATTAAAAAAGTACCAAATTTAAGGGAAGTTTCATTAGTTTTTATTTAAAATAAAATTATTGAAGAAAATTCACATTGTTATGAATATTGCTAAATATTAAATAAAACTTAAAGTTATTCAAAGTTTTTCAGGATTTTTTTTCAGTTATACTGACTTAACACTAGAACTAAAAAAAAAAAAATATCAGTATCGTGTTGCTCCTCCTTTTGCCTTTATTACAGCCTCTATTCTGGATGGCATTGAGTTAACAAGGACTTGGAGGATATTATCGGTAATTTCTTCGTACCAGACTTTATCCAAAGCAGCAACAAGCGATTTTTTACTCTCTGGCTTATTATCGGCTACTTTTCGTTTCATAATGTGCCAGAGGTGCTCTATTGGATTTAAATCGGGCGAGTTTCCGGGCCAATCCATTTGGCGAATTCCGATATCAGTCAACACTTTTTTAATCTGCAAAAAAATTAATATTAATATTATTTTTTTTTAATTTTTTTTATTCTTTTGTTCTTAATTAACACTAAAAAGCCATTACTTACCGATTTGGCACGATGGCATGGCGCAGAATCGTCCTGGAAAACAAACTCATTACTGTACGATAAATGTTCCTCAATGGCTGGCAGTAATTGGTCCCTAATAATTTGTCCATATTTTTCAGCGTTTACAGTTCCTTGAATATGGAATAAGGGACCCCGGATAAAATAGGAAAAACAGCCCCACACCATCTGGCTTTCTGGAAACTTCACTGTTTTCACTACACAGTTATCCTTGTGTCTTTCACCATTTAACCGACGAACATACGGCAGATTATCAGCGCATAGCAAATTGAATTTGCTTTCGTCGGACCATATCACTTTTCTCCAGTCATCGAGGGTCCAGTTTTGATATTTTTTAGCCCAAGCCAAGCGGTTTGACTTCATCCGCTTAGTCAATAAGGGCTTTTTAGCAGGTCGTCTTCCATATAGCCCGCACTCCCGAAGCCTTCTACGCAAAGTTTCGGCACTCAAATCTACATTGTGATACCTCTTCATCTCAGTCCTTATTGCCACTGCACTTTTAAGTCGATTCTTCATACTTATTTTCCGTATTACGCCGTCTGTCCGGGCGTTAGCCTTCCGAGGCCTTCCTGATCCTTTCGTCCTTGCCAAAGGGTCCACATTAATTTTTTTTTTTTATGAGCCTTACAACAGTTGAGTGTGAGCATCCCATTTTGTCTGCTATACGACGATAAGGAACTCCCATATCATATAAAGCAAAAATTTCGACCTTTTGGTCATGTGTCAATTGCTTATACCGTATGGACATTTTTAAAATTTTTACAAAAAAAGCATTGATAAGCAAAGCGGCGCGATAAAAACGGACAGACTATGCTTAAATCCGTTACTTAACTTGAAATAAAATTAAAACAATTATAACAAAAAAAGAATGTGCCATGTGTTTTGAAATTTTATCGAAATTTCTACAAATTTCTCAGTGGTGCGGTTTTTATGACTGCCAGTGTATATTACTCGAGCTTGTTGTATTCGAAATGAAATCCCATATAAATGTCTAAAAACTTAAAACTAGATGCTATGTTTAGGGTTGCAAATGTTTTCTTTTGTTTATTCTTAATTAGAACTGAATTTAATTTTTTACAATATATGCAACTAAATTGAAAATATGCAAAATATGCAACAAAAAAATTTCCAAATATGCGCTTAAAATATACATTTATAGCAATATATGAAAAAAATGTATTTTTAACAAAATATGAAACAAATCGATGACATTTTGTTTCAAATTCTTTGATTCGGATAATTATTTGTCAAAATCGATTTTGGGCTACTGACTACAAACATGCATTTGCATGAAATTCCTTGCCCTATTTATTACTAATTCATATAAAAATGCATAAAAAAAAAACAACTACCCAGTTGGCAAACTAGTCTAATATGACATTTTCATCAATGATGTTTTGATGACATTTTGGAATTTGTCGCCTATATTTTAATATCGAGGACAAGCTTAGCGACAATATCGTGCACTTGGTCGTGTTTCAAACCTTGATAAGCGAAAATTTTCTGAACTTGTCTTATATATGACAAACTAAGCGATTAATGCGGTACCGTGAAATACTTCCCAAATGAAATAACTCCCAAAAAAAAATGAAATAACTCCCAACAAATTTCCATATTAAATTGGGATTTATTTCGTTACTCCCAATGCGTTAGGACTTATATCACAATTTTCAGTTAGGAATTATTTCGTTATGAAATAACTCCCAAATGAAATAATTCCCAACCAGATTTTGTTGGGAGTTATTTCACTTATTTTTGTCATTGGGAGTTATTTCACATTTGTTGGGACTTATTTCATATTCATTTTTAAATGTGATTTTATCGTTGGGAGTTATTTCATTTTTGTTGGGAGTTATTTCATTTCTATTAAAATTACATTTTGGTAAATTTTATGCATTCTTGTCTTAAAATTGTCGTAAAGTAAATAATAGCAATACAGCAATAGCAATAGCCCCGGTAGGCTAGTTGGTAGCGTGCTGGCTTATCAGTGCGGGGGTCGTGGGTTCGATTCCCACCAGAGGCACTGGTCTGTTTTCGCTACAACGCGCCGAAAGCCATAGTAGCTAGTGCTCGGTTAGGGTAATAGTATATAATTTGTAATTATATGATTATTAATTAATAAAATAAAAATAAATAAAAGCAATACAATGAGTTATTTTACCAAAACGAACGCAGTTCTTGCTAGAATTTTGGTAATTTTGGTGGCATGTCATAACGTCCAATGATATAATGTCCATGGACGTTATGTCACTCGAAAAGTGTCATAATGTCCATGGACTTTATGACACTCTGCAATGTGACATTATGTCCTCAAATGGAATGACATAAAGTCCATGGACATTATGCCACTTTTTGGGTGACATAAGGTCCATGGACATTATACTCCAGTGTGGAAACAGATCAGTAATTTTGAAGTTTCTTTTGTGTCGCACGCAGAAAAAACTTTATTTCGTGAAGCCGCGTTCTACGGAGAAAAAAAACCCTTAAGAGCGGAGGAAGGCCGCCAACCAGATGAACTTGTTTTTCAAATCAGATGTCGAATCCGTTGAAATCTTATCTTATATATATTTTTAAGACATCAAGTAATTTGTAAAAACAAGTGTTTCTGTGTGGCGGCCTTCGGCCGCTCTTAGGTGTTTTTTTCCTCCGTAGAACGCGGGAGGCGGCTTCGCGAAATAAAGTTTTTTCTGCGTGCGATTATACGATTTATAAGTTTAGTTTTATTTTGTCCTATACATATATTTAAAAAAATTGTATTGATATACTAAATATTATTAATCTTTTTATTTTAAAAAGTCTGAACGCTATTCCACATTTGAAAGTGACATAATGTCCAAAATTGTCAAAATTGTCATAACGTCCATGGACATTATGTCATTGGACGTTATGACATGCCACCTCTGGAAAGCAGTGCGTACAATTCGCGTACGATTCGCGTCCTGCTGCGCGGCCGAGTTTCGCGTAATGCGGCGCCACCGTAGTTCGCGTCCTATAGGCGCGGCCACGGCCGCGAATCGTAGAATTCGATAATTTTGAATTGGGAATTATTTCATTTTTTTTGGGACTTTTTTCATTGGGAGCTGTTTCATTCTTTGTTGGGAGTTATTTTATTACTATGAAATAACTCCCAAATGTTGGGGCTTATTTCATTTTTTTTTTGGAGGTTATTTCGTTTATTAAAATTGGGACTAATTTCATTTTTTTGGGACTTATTTCATTGGGAGTTATTTCATTGGGACTTATTTCATTTGGGAGTTATTTCACGGTACCGATTAATGCATCTGTTGCAATAATCACACCACATTGACGACTTTATGAGCGGCAATGTCATTAACTTGTTTGTAATTAATAAGATTTTATTCATGAAAAGTTAAGCAACATTTGCATGTTTTTAGTCGTCGATACGAAACTGTTTCAAGACAAAAAATGCAAAATACCGGGACAATAGCCGCTCAAAAAAAAAAAAGAACCTATAAACAAGAGTAACAAATGTAACAGTATTTAGTTGAATTTTAAAAGTGCAAGTGAAAGGTAGTATTTTTGTGCGAATTGCCGTTTTTATGTTTATTTACTTATTTTATTTATAATTATTTATTAAGTTTCTATTTGGATTTATAATTTTAAGTTTTTAGTTTGTAACTAAAAGCAACTACAATGAATTTTAGAAAAAATAAAGTGCAAAAAATATATACAGTAAAAACCGATTAAGACGAACTGCTAGGGACCATGAGAATAAGTCGCTATAAAAGACGTTCTTAAAGACTGTTGTAAAATGTATACAACATTTTTTAATTATCCTCAAAATATTTAAAATTATTGAAATAATAATTTTATTGGATTTATTCTACTGTTTGCCGAACATTTAAAAAACTATTGTTGAGTGTTCAGAAAAAATTGCAAACAATCCAAAAGCCTGTATCAAAAATGGAACATTATATAAAATTTTGTTGGAATGTTAGCAACAGTTCGTTTTAACCGAGAATTCATCTAAAGCGAGTTCGAAATTTAATATACGTACCCGATTGACTAAATTTATACAAGTCATATCATATTATATATACCCAGGCAGAAAAGTACAATCGGCACAGTGTTGGCAAAGTGTCAGCGACGGTCGGTTATGCGTTGGCAGTATGGTCTTACACAGCAAAATAGTAAAATCCAAATAACTGATTGCAGAACAGCTTATACTGTATTATAAACTGGTTCTAATTTCTGTTTTGCAAATGGTTCTTTTTATATGGAGTTTGTCCTACTTGCAATAGGTTCTTTACCTTCAAACAGGAACAGGTTGCTTTAGAACAGGTTCTAGAACCAGTTATCGAACTGGTTCTGGGACAGTGACACCTTACATTTCGAATCCCAGGAACCTGTTCTAGAACCGGTTCCATGTAACCGGTGGTAAAAGAAGTTGTTCTAGAACAGGTTCAGAGGTAATCTGTTCTAAAAAATGTTGCTGGGTGGTATTATACATCGTATTTAAATGTGTGAAATATTAAGAAATATTTAAAAAAAATGCTTCTAATTGGTTGTAATATTGGTAAAAACAATATTGGCAATTAATTTTGCGGGTGGTACTGGCAAAACACATGCTTTGCAAACCAAATAGTGTTTTCGGAGCTTCGATATTAGTTGTACCTTCGGTAATTTTTAACACGATGGGTTTTACAAAAATATCAGTGGTTTGCCAGTACTATTTTGTTGGTACGGTTTGCAATTTCTACCTAGGTAATTATATAAGGAAATTGGTGGATATAATTATATATAGTTCTATAAAATTAGATATATTTATACATAATTATACTCGAAAAATTGGTATATATCATTTTACATAATTATAAAAATTTATATAAAATTAGATCTAATTGTAAAAGGCAGATATATTTATATATAATTTTATATAGCGCCATATAAACATATTTTTTAATAATCAGAAGCAGTTCTAATTATATCTAATTATATATGGTGTCATATATGATTATATATAATAATACATAAATATATATTATTATATATACATTTTTTTACTCGTGATATTGTCGCCCATGTGATAGGCAACGACAATGTGGGCGATAATTTCGCTCAGATTGTCGTATACGATTTTGCGGATACTTGTTTGAAAGAGTCGTCAACGATTTGCTTGGACTGTCGCCAAAGTGTCTTAAACGATTTCCTATGAGTGATGCATCCGTCGTCAAGGATGTCTTCAAGACATTGCCAACGGGGTAAATATAAATATTACAAAAAATAACAACCATATATAGTTGGCCAATCCTCATCAACAAAATTATCTTCAACGATTTCTTTAAGACCTTTAAAGATTTTCCCTTACGACAATTATCGCTGAAATTGTTTTAAACAACGATCTCAGCGAAATCGTCGTTAATGTTTAGCAGGATAAATAAAATCTTTGCTGATCGTGTATCGCATTCTGTTAGTGACAAGTTCAGCGACAATATTAGGCATTTGTCGTATATTTCATTCTGTTGACGACATTATAAGCGAAACAATTTTATACTTGTCGTGTTTCGATTCCATTGACGACAGGGTGAGCGACAATGTCCTTAGATATCTTGTTTTTTTTAGTAATTCTCATTTAGTAGATCATTTTATAACAATAAATAGAAAACTTTTGTTATTAAAATAGAATAACTTGCAAGCGCTTGTATTAATGCTTTATTGTTAAACTAATAAAACAAATTTTTAAAATTAAATTTCGTTTATTTAAAAATAAATTATTTAAACAAAAAAAAAAATTTAATTAAAAAATTAGTTTTATTCTTTAAAAAAAGCATAAAACTAATTTGTGCAAGCTGATTGTTGCACATTTAATCAAATATTAAAATTAACTAAATGTGAATTTTGTGGATTAAATTAGTCAGTAAAAATTAAATTGAATTAGTCATTGTTGTCAGTAACCGTCTGGCGAAATTTTAGTCAGAAATGTCTTCGACGATCAGATTGCGAACAATGTTGTCGATATCCTCGTCGACCACAAAATGTTGCCCAAATGGTCATAAAAATGTCAATGAGAATTTAAGCGAAAGTTTCACTTAATTTTGAGGACTAAAAATTCGTCAACAATTTTTTTAGACTGTCACTAATAAGTCGTCAAGGAATTTCCATGATCGTGCACGCAGAGTCGAGGATGTCTTGAAGACAAAGCTAACGGGATATGTTGATGTTATCTTGTTTTTTAATTAAAATATGTTTTTGAGCGATAGTATAAAAAATGTCAAGCAAGATGCGAATTAATTGATTCAATTAATTTTTAATTGACAGCAATTGTCAACAAATCGATTTAATTGAAAAAAAGTGGAAATATTTTTTTCTGTGTACATACTATAACTTACAACAAAAACCGCAACGTAACCTAATTTAGCTTCATCATTCTTATTTTTTTACAACTAGTAAACTCAGACATTTAACAAAGTTAAAAAAAAAAAAAAAATAATCCAAGTCATTGCCTTTATTGAAAATAAAAGAATATTATAATCCTTGTTATGAAATGGGGTAAAAATCGATTATATACTCGTTATAATAGTGAATATTTAATAAAGTAAGAACAAAAAAAAGCTGAGGAGATAAGAATGTAGCACCATCACAGTGTAGAAAAGCATTATCATATAAATGGTTATATGTATACCCAGTGTAGAAACGGCAATGTCATGACATTATATTTCCTACTACCAATTATGAAACCAGCTTACTCTCTGCATTACTTTAATAAAAGTAATAATGACTAGTATGTAGTTAATTTTCACAGTATTTCAATATAAGTACTTATTTTTAAGTACTTTTTTTTGAGGAAATCCAAATTTAATTTAGGAAATACAAATTGAAATTCAGAAAGCAAAATAAATTTTGGGAAAATACAAATTGATATTAGGAAAAACAAATTGTTTTTGAGAAACAACAAATTGATGTTGAGAAACGAAACTTAATATTGAGAAATACAAATTCATTTTGAGAAATATTTATGAATATTGAGAAATTATAAGTTGATATTGAGAAATATACGAGGGCGGTCCCAAAATAAGCCGACCTGACGTATAGATGGCGACAGTAGTTTTTCTATAATACATTTTTAATACAAATTATAAAACATATGTTTTAAGTTTCAAGGCGCCACGTTGTTTAGCATTTTATTTTTGGAGCCAACAAAAATAATTGATCGCAGTGAATTTGTAAACATGGAAAAAATTGGTCACTGCTTTGTAATTCAATAATTTTAATTTCAAATGGCTCAGGGGAGTCTGGTACATCGTTTAGGACTATAAAATAAATATTAAGTGAGTATAAAGGAGGACGTACGAGCTGCCAAGACGACCAATTAAGGTGTCCATGCTGGAAACGGGTAAGAAAATCCACATGGAAAAAATTGGTCACCGCTTTGTAATTCAATATTTTCATTTCAAAGATCTCAGTCCAATCAATATTAGAGTCGGGATAGATTCTACACCGGGAGAGTCTGGCAGAGAAAATAAAATCCACAAAATGGTATTGGATAATTGTAGGCTGAAGGTGTATGAGCTGTCTGAAATGATAGGCATTGCAAAAAGTGCTATACACCGTATATTGACCGAAAATTTGGAGATGGGAAAGCTGTGCACAAGATGGGTGCAGCGTTTGCTCACAACTGTTAACAGGTTATCGAAACTATTGAATATCGCTGGGAAAAAGTGTATCAAGCTAAAAGAGGATTATGTTGAGAATTAAAAATAGAGAAATTTTTTCGCAAATCTGTTGTGTTTTCTTTGTTAGGTCGTCTAATTTTGGGACCGCCCTCGTATGTTAATCTTAACTAAACAAAATTGATATTGAGAAATTAAAATTAGAATTTATATGAAATAAATTCATACACTCATAGAAAAGAGCATCATGTTATGGTAGTTTAAGAGCATCATATTATGATTCCAAGGTCATAATATGATCGTAGCAATCATATTATGATTCTAAATGACGATAAAATCGTCTTCCTTAATCATAATATGATCAGCCAGAAGCACATGTATGATAATTAGGATCATAATATGATAATTTCGTGGCCGCAATCATGTTCAATCATATTTGTGCATTTAGAATTAAAAATTCAAATTTACAAAATACAAAGTGATAATTAACATAACAAATTAATATGGAGAAAATATAATTAAAAATTGAAATTGATAGTGATATTGAGAAAATCATAATTGATATTTCGAAATAAAAATTAAAGAGAAGTAAAATTTGTAAATTGCGAAAAAATTGTACATAAATAATAAAAAAAACTCTCCCATAGGCAAATCCTCCATTTCTATAGCTCTTTGGTAAAACGTTGTAGAGTATTGGACTGTTCTTGAGCAGTCGCTACCAATATTTTTTGTTTGCTATTTTCAACGTGTTTTACAAAGGATAAACACACATCTTAAAAAAAGATATAATGGAACTCGTTTTATTCGTAATATTTCAATCCTTAATTATTTTTTTTTCTTCTTAATATTAATTTTTATCTGCTCAGTTTAAGTTTTACAAATCTTACTTCATTTTAAATTGTAAATGAGCAAATATAAATATATTAATAAATCCAAATTGATATTGAGAAAATACATAATTTTAATATCTCAATATTAATTTTGAATCTCTCAATATACTTTTTTATATTCTTAATTTAAATTAAGCTTTTCTCTATTTAAATTTACACTACTCAATGTTAATTTCTTTTTTCTTACTTCTAGTTTTCAATTCTCAATATCATTTTGAATTTTACCAAAATAAGCTTTTATTATTCAATTACCATTTTTTTAATGTAAATATTAATTTCTCAAAATAAATTCTCTAAAGTGGAAATGGTGTAGTAAGTACATATATAACTACTTATTTTTGATGTTTCAGAAGGTCGAAATTAAAGTTACTAGCAAGCAAGTTATTTCTATGTCGTGATATCTGAGGTGGTACAGCGGTTGACTGACAACCCAGAGGCCCGGGTTCGTATCCCGTGTGGGCACAATTTATTAAAAAAAAATTCAATATAAAATTTTATTAATGAAAATGAAAATTATTCAAGTTCGAGCCCATACTCTATATTTCTTCATTAGGATATTGTCCTAACAAATAATCTATAGAGTTTTTTGTTTTCAAATTTATTATTTGACCCTTTCAGGAATGTGTTGATAGATCTATTTCGGGAATTTTCTAGGTTCCCATCATCAGAACACGTTTTGAAAGAAGTAATAATCCCATGCCAAACATCATAACTTGAATAATTTTCATTGCATAATTAAAGGTCGATATTACTTTAACACTCATTATTATTGTTCATACTGGTAAGCATATATTTAGCAACATATTTTTCTATTTTTCGTATGGTGTTTAGTAATCATATTATTTTTTCTATTTTTCGTAAGGTATTTAGTAATGATATGTCATTATTTTACACGACATCCCCATTAAAAAGTATTGAGATTTGTAATGACAATTGTAAGCACTTGCCATTACCAAATATGTACTTATATAACCACTTATATAGTAATGCTTTCCTACACTGGGTAAGTACACATTTGGTAAGACGAGTACTTACAATAGCCATTACAAATCTCATTACTAGCCGCTTTACCATCTGAGCTAACTCGACATTTTATAACTGATCGATAAAAACATAAATTACCTGATTCTGCAAAGTGTTATTACCTTACAGCTTACAAAAAATAAAAATTAAGTAGTTATATATGTACTTACTAGAGTTGATGAAGTAATCAATTTAAAAAAAGATTTTCAAAAAATGTTGAGATGATTTCTTTATATGTAAAATAATGATAAAAGTACGTATGGGTAAGGCATTACATTTTGTATTGAAATAATGGAGAAATAACCAAGTTATTAGTTAGTCATTATTACTTGTATTTAAGTAATACACAGAGTAAGCTGGTGTCAAAAAAGTAATGAGATGTCATTACCATTTCTACATAATATATGGGACAACAACGAAATTGAAATAAACTACAATCTTAGAAAAAATTTCATTGCTTTTATTAAATTGTTTTGTTATTTATCGTCCCATTAAACTTTTTGTTATATTTATGGTAAAGTTCATCATATTTGCAAAACATTTCACTATAATCAGATAATGATGCAATATATTAACAAAATATTTTTTTGGTTTTTTGATTTCTAAAGATTATCTTTGATTCTAAAATAATTTCATATTAAAAAATCCCAAAAAAGTTTTTATTCTAACAGATAAAAACAGTTACTGTAGACGAAAGATATAATTTGTTACACATTTTAAAAATTTTATGATGTTTACAGATTTTTAAAATTAAATACAAATTCCATGCTTAGTAAAAAATGGGTTAATATAAAAAGTGAATAACAACCCAGCTTTAAAGAATTTTCCAAGTCCAATTTTCGCAAACGGTAAGAATTTTATGCACAATTTCAATAAGAATAATTGATTTCATAAAAAAATATCATAAATAAAAAAAAAATGTGAAAATTTAATTTTCATAATGTTCGCTAAAGTGGACCTTTGATATATTTTCCAATTTTTTGATTTTTTCCCAATTTTATTATTTTTAAAATGGTTTACGCCTTTTCTTAACTGTTCTTGTCTATTTTTACGATTATTCAACATGTTTTACAAAAAAAAAAATAAGGATTTTTTACCTCAATTAAAAAGTTAGCTTAATGAATGGTAACCACAAAATCAACTTTAAACGACATGCCTCTAACCGGCATGCCCGCCTCCAGGCGGTGTATTTTAAATTGGCCATAAATGCTACAAATAAGGGTTTTATGATAAGAAATTAAGCTACTTCAATAGAAACATAAATTTACAAAATATTTTGTGAAGTAATTTTTTGTGTGTAGTGCAGTGCACCCTCTGGAAGGAAGAAAGCGTTAAAGTCAGAATTTCGTAAAATTTCAAAAAATAAATGTTTTGAAATGAACACAATTTTCAAAAATCTTGAAAACATATTTATGTGGAGTAGAGAAGCCGTTGATACTTAACACAAAATAAAATTAAAGCTTACATTACATAAAAAAGCTCTAATTTTGGTTCAAGGACATACAGAATTCCAATAGCATACCTGTAAATGACATCGTCTTTATTTGAAAAAGTATGGACAGATTTCCACGAAATTTGGCAGAAGGATTATATTTAATAGCATTAGCATCAATATATGTTGAAGTTTACGTGCGCTTTCGTACAATTTCGCAATTTTCGAAAAACGAAACTCGCCATATATTCTTCAGTAAAGCCACAAAAATGTTAATTTTTTTTGGACTGTAGTTATATCGTGGAAAGACGAATAATTTATGCATATTCTTATTCAGTTTTATGGATTAGTTTCTGAGAATCATCCCTAAACCTATTTTGTCAAATATCGCCTAAAATAGGCAAATGAAAAAAATTTTGGTAGAAGAACATATTGTTTATTTTTCGTGCCGAATAAATGGTATAAATTTCATTGCAAAAAAGCTTAGGCCGGTTTGAGGTTTAAATTAAATGTTCATCTATTGTATTTCATTCTCTAACAACTTTATGTGCTTTTAGACAGTTTTTTTTATTTTAGCTCCAATTTAGAGTACATATTCGCTAAAGTGGACCTTTTGACTTGTTTTGAAAATTGTAATCTAACTTTTTTATCTAAAAATGTTTTAGTTTTTGTACTAAAGCTACAAAAAATTGTTTTTTTCCGACTATATAAATATATTTTCTTATTTATAGTTAAAATATTGTTCTACTTCAAGTCCAAAATCTAATATGATTTTGTCATATAAGAATTTAATTGTTGCTTTTAAAAAGGTTGTTAATTTTCATGATAGACAATACATCTGTTTCCTGGACGTCACCCAACTTTTTTTATATTAAATGCCACCAGTTGCTAAGAGTTCGCCTATAAGCTGATGTTTTTTTCATTTGGAATATTCCACTTACATTTTTTATAGTGTCCAAAAACCAGATGTAGGGCTACATTAGAGACCATACTTCACGATTGCCTTTTTCAATATTTATTCCTAAATAAGCCTTATATAGCATAAATTTTAAGGAAAATTTTGTTTAAAATGATTTTTTTTTTTTTTTTTTAATTTTGCAAAAAGTTTATTAAAAAATTCTTTTAAAATTTTCAAATTATTTGTTTTTTGTAATGTTATATTTATGTTCAATTGAGTGTTTTTATAAAACAAAAAATTAAAACTAATAAATTTGTTGCTAAAATCTTAAAAATGCTGCTGTAGACCAAAACTATTTTGAAATAAATATTTTCCCCACTATAAGGTCTACATAACGACTCTTTTGATTCCTATTTCAACAAAAAGATAAAATAGTTTTTTATTTTTTTTATTAATTAATAATCATATAATTACAAATTATATGCTATTACCCTAACCGAGTACTAGCTACTATGGCCTTCGGCGCGTTGTAGCGAAAACAGACCTGTGCCTCTGGTGGGAATCGAACCCACATACCCCCGCACTGATAAGCCAGCACGCTAGCCTACCCTGGCGCACTCAGATAAAATATTAAATTTTTTTATATCTTAAATCACTTGTCCAAAAAAACTTTCGTTATATTTTCCGTATTCATCTCTTCAACACGCATCGTTTGAGCGCTAATACTTGTAATTGTTTTTAACGGGACACCCTACTGTATATACTCTAGTTTTCTATATAATTCTAAAGATAAAAAAAACACATTATGTAAAATAGCAAAACTTGAAAATCATTCTAAATAGGTTTTTTTTCTTCCACACCAACAGCTAAAATGAAAGCAAACACATTCAAGTGTTAAATACAAAAAAAAAAATTGTAAAATAATACAGAAAATATATTGTAATAAGGACATAATGATTATGTGTCTGTCATAGTTATAATAGTTTTTGTTCAAACCAGTGACGAAAGCGTGACGTGAACTAAATGTAAATCATAAAAAAGATCGTAAGTTAAATTGAAAGTTTCATGCGTAAATGATTCGAACTGATAAAAAAATGTTTGAAGTGAACTATTTTTCTTCACAAAGTAAACGAAAAATTTCGTAGAAGTAACGAAAAACTTTATAATTTTTATAAAACGAGTTTTTTGTAATGAAAGTTTTTCATTAGGTGCATGATTATAGGGGCATTGCTAAGCTTAGTGTTATCCCAAAATTGTTCGAGAAACTGGTTACTGATATGTTATCTCACCAAGTATCTTGCATTCTTTCACCAATTCAACATGGCGTCCGCAGATCTCGCTCCACGATCACCAACTTGTTAGAACTTACTACCTTCGTAAACGATGGCTTTGCTAAGAGAAAACAAACGGATGCTATATACACTGATTTTAGTAAAGCATTTGATAAGGTTAACCATGATCTTCTTCTTTACAAATTAAATCGCATGGGCTTCATTGTTTCGCTTCTAAAATGGACAAATTCTTACTTAAAAAATAGAAAACAACATGTTGTTTTCCGTAACACTAAGTCAAGTTTTATAAATGTCTTATCAGGCGTACCTCAAGGTAGTCACCTTGGTCCTCTGTTGTTCACACTATTCATCAATGATCTTCCATCCGCTATTCAACATGCCAACGCCTTAATGTATGCTGACGATGTTAAATTATTCATTTCTTTCGACAATCCTGATGATCAAGCTTTACTTCAATATGATATTGTTAACTTTACTACATGTTGTGATGAAAACTTAATGTAACTTAATACAAAAAAATGTAAATACATGATTTTTTCAAGGTTAACCCCTTTTAAAGGGTTATACTTGATGAACAATGAGCTGCTGGATCTGGTTGATACATTTAACGATCTTGGAATATTACTTGATACGTAACTTGATTTCAAAAAACATATTACTACAACTGTAAATAAAGCAACCGGAGTTCTTGGTTTTATAAAACGCTGGGCTAAGGAGTTTTCAGATCCTTATACAACAAAACAACTTTTCACAACGTTAGTGAGGCCAATTCTGGAATACGGATCTGTTGTTTTGGATCCATTCTATGAAACACATTCGAAATCCATCGAGTCGGTACAAAAACAATTTTTGCTTTTTTCTCTCCGAAATCTCTGCTGGAATCCACTCGTGAATCTTCCTTCTTATGAAAACCGTTTACTTCTTATTAGACTGCCTACACTAAAAAGTCGAAGACTAATGCTAAATGTGACATTTCTATTAAAACTAATAAATGGAACAATGAATTCTGAATACCTACAAAGTAAACTCGAGCTTAATACGCCTTTTTACGTAACAAGAAATTTCGAATTCCTTCACCTAAAAACTGTACGAACAAACTATGCTAATGCAGATCCTTTTCGCTGTATTTGTTCTGATTTTAACCAATTATATCATGTCACTGATTTTAACACAAGTCTTGACAATGTGAAGCGAGAATTAATTATTTATCTTAATCAAATTTAAAATTTTTTGTAAAACCTGTAATATTTTTAATAATTTAAATTTATAGTCTGTAAGGATTTTATATCTGTAGACTGAAGAAATAAATAAATAAAAAAAAAAAAATAATAAAAAAACTTTAATATCTAAATCATCGGTGCAACTCATTATGAACCAATAGTTCCGTTTCCAATCCAGTACTTTTAAACGGTTATACATTTGTGCCAGATAAAGTTAATCAAGTGGTTTAGGAACTTGACTTTTGACTTCAATCGAAAATTAAAAAAAAATATTGAAAATTGTTATCAAGAGTTGCCAAATATTTAGTAAAAAAAAATAAATTTGTGACTTTTTTTAAAAATTATTTAAAAATTTAAAAAAACCTAATCTTTTATATTTTTGATTATAATATTGATAAGAAAATATACAAATTTACTTATTTGCTTATAACTAATTCATCGATTGTATACAACTTTTGAAAATCTGACTTATTTGACCAAGAATTTTTCAAATATATGACAATATTTATTTCGAGTTTAATGACGACAAAACTTATTGTTAGCTTTTATTGAAATATTTCTACTCCTATCAAAATCATAATGTCAGGCTTGTCAATGCCAATTTTGAAAGATGGTAAAAAATCAAAAGTCATTTTAAAAAATTTTCATTCGATTTTAGTCGTTCTTGAAATGGATGTGTTTCGATTTCATTGAAAGTTAACACATTGGTATTTCGAAATTCTGTGTACTTTGAATTCTATCGCATTTCGACACATTACGAAAATCTAAGTAAAATACCTAAACTAATCCAACTTTAACATTTTAAGTTTTTATCCGATTTTTACAAATTTTATTTCGTATGAAAGATTGAATCTTTAACTTTTATATATTTGTTAGAAAATTATACAGCCTCCCAGGTAGAAACTGCCAACAGTTCACAAAAAATAGTACTACGCGAACTGCACCGAATTTTGAAAAAATGTACTGTACTGTAGGAATCTTGGATCATAGGAACGTTGAATATCGATATGTTTTTTTTTAACGATATCCGTAATCACATATCCAAAGACGGTATCGAAAATTTTTACAATGACTAACTTTTTAAAAAAATTAAAATTTCATATATTTTTAAATAAATATTTCTTCATAAAATTATAAAAAATTACATTTTTAAAATATTTTCAATTATATAGGAATAATATTCTGTCAAAATTTCAACTTTATTTACTGATATTTCCACTAGAGGCTCATTTAAGGAAAAAAAAAACTACAGAAATTTCCTAATGAAGCATTGTTTAATACATTTGCAAAGTGTGGTTACAAAATGTAGAGCCGATCTCTGACGTATTCTTTGCAAGAAAAATATTTTTATATGTGTAAACGATATACACTAGAGCCCCCATAATAGGGTGGCCCATTTTGACAACTTGGTGCAATTTGCTGGCTGCTCTCTAAAATTATGATAAAGGGCGTAATGTTACCACGATGGGAAATGACAAAATGGGTAAAAACTCCCTATACACTCAAAAAAAATAAGTTAGTACAAAAGTTAGTAAAACGTCTTGTAAATCAGGTATACTATTTTTTAGCAAATTTTTTTGCTGAAATCGTGTTTTCAGCTAAAATTTTTGTTATACTTATTCAGCACTTAACTGTTTTATACTAATGCTTTACTAATATACTAATGTTTACTAATTAATTTTGCTAAAAAAAATTGTGCTGATAAGCACATTAATAGTGTGGACGACAACCAGATTGAAAGATATACGCACAATGAAGCAGATGTCGCGGCATGTCAAGATGTAGTAGAGAAGAGGAAAATGATACTAAAAAGTACAACTCTAATAAGATATATAAAAAAATAACCATGGAAGTTTTTGTATTTGTTTTTCATACATAAAACAAAATTGAGGATTAAAACAACTTAAATTTTGCGTTGTCACCGGCTTGTGAAAATAATTGTCTATTAATAAAATAAAAGACAAAAGAAAATATTTAAATTTAATATGTATTTCTATAATAAATGTTAATAGATTAATAATCTAGTGTGGTCAAATTGCAAACAAACATATACAGACATGTAGGCAGAGTAAAGCGAAAGACAAAGACACACATCTTAGGTAGATTTTTAGGGTTCCTTTTTCTTATTGAAAAAAAGGTTTTTTTTTCGTTTCGTTTGTTTTTGTTTATTTTTTCGTTTTGTTTCTATAATTATCTTCGGCAGTTGCGTCCTTTAAAAGAAAGCATCATTTAGACAACCATTGATGTAAGTAGTTGAAAGAAAATTTTTGTTATGTTATATATAATTATTTCTATATATTTTTAGATATTAAATTAATTCATGTCGTCAATGTGGGAAATGAAAATTTTTATATTTCGTAATTATTGTAAGTTATTTTTAAAAGAATCACAAAAATATGTTTTATGATTTTCAGCAAATATATTAACTTAATTACAATTTTTTTACAATTTTTTTGCGTTTTTTTCAGTCTACTAAAATTCAGCAAAAAATTTATTAATTTTTAGCAAGGCTTTTTTATTTCTAATCTACTAAGTGTTAGCAAAACTTTTGCTGAATCTACTAATTTAATAAAGATTTTGCTGACATTAGCAATTTTTTTGCTAGAACCCTCCTGACTAAAATTTTGCTGACTCAGCAAAATTTTTTGCTGACTTTACAAACTTTTTTTTTTGAGTGTACTTATAATTTTTAGTTTTTAAAATGCAAGAGTTGCAAACGCTAATAACAATCATGAGGTCCAAATGTTTTAAGTTTGTATTAAAAGGACTAAAAGGAGCTCCAAAGTTCTAAAAAGCTAGTAACAAAAAGATGAATAACTTTTGATAAATCCAACCAATATTAATGGCTTATACATCAATGAAATAAGTGCAGGAGTGTTGGAAACCAAATAAAAAGTGAGTAAACATAATGTTTTACTTTTAAATTTAAAAAAATTAAAACTAAAAGTTTATTTTTCAATCTTTTATCATAAACTTCTCATCGGGTAAATAATATAATAAGTCTAACGCGTTGATCTTTTTCCTTCAAAAATTATAATTTGGGTAAATCTTCTACCCCTTCTACATTGGTCCTCTGAAGATTTTCGGTGACGCGATATGAAACATGTAAGGACCTGTCAGCAGATAAAGTCTGCATTAAATAAGTGGATGAAGAAATTTTTTAATTAATAAGCAAACATTGCACGGTTTTTGTTCAACATAAAATACATGAAACATATGATCTTGAACTTGAATAATCCTGCTCACATCATAGTAAGTTAATTTACTTTCGATTTATACTAAAAAACTATGCATTTAAAAAATAAAGGGCAAACATTAAACACGAAATTTACATAAATTTATTAAAAACGCTATAACTTCATTGATTTAAAAAACAACTATATTATATTGAGCGCCATTTGAAAGATATTTGAAGTACATTTCATTGAATGTTTAAACCATTAATATTCGTTAGATCAATTAGAAGTTATTCATCTTTTGTTAATAGCTTTTTAGAACTTTAAAGGACGTTATAGTCCTTTTTATGCAAACTTAGGACATTTCGACATTTTGTTGAAATTTGGCCAATATATTGAGAGCACCCAGCAAATTCCACTAAGTGGTCATAATGGGCCACCCTAAACCATAAAATATATGGAATGTGCAAAAGTTTTACTTTTACCGCTCCCCGCTCATTTTCAGGTACATTGGATATAAAAAAATAAATTTCGTGCAAAAATTTTTCCTCTCGGATGCAAACAGCCGAGTCGGAATCGACTTTTAGCCCTGAAAATAAACGAAAGCTAGTTAAATTTTTTTTTGTGGTATAACTCTGAAACTGTAGTTGTTTTACAAAATAAAATGACAACCATTTTTCTCATAAGCATTTTTTACCTATCAATGATGCGTCATGATGTTGCAATCGGTAAAAATCAAAATTTGTGTCTTAAGAGCGGATATGTTTCGTAAAGGGACAGTAACTCCATACAATGTAACAAAAATAGTACATGCATACAATATGTTGTCTCTGTTTTACATATTAAACAAATGGTGACGGATTTGCGGAAAGTCAATTCTGTTGAAAATAGAATTTATTTCCCTAAAAAAGTATCCGCTCGAGTAACGAAGCCTTTAGATTTTTTTTAAACAGTTCCTGTACATTAATTTATAAATTTATTTCAGTTTAGATTTCGTCAAATTGTATGGTATAAATTGTAGTTTTAATAATCCAATAACATTTGAAAAATATATGGAAAATTCCATGGCGCACTTACCAAAATCCAATTTTCAAATTTAAATTTTTTATATTTTGGTCACATCAAGTGTGGACCTGGTAAACTTTATCGATATTTGAATTGATTAAATATTTATTCGGACATTAAACTTTACTGGTTAATTTAAAACGATAACAATTCGTAAGTTCTACCGTTGCCCTTCAAATACCAATACCGAATTAATCAAAAAACCGTTATCCTTAAAATACCGTTAACCAAATAATTGAAATACCGTTATAGGCAAAATACCGTTAACGTTATTTATAGTATTCTGCTTTTTGAATTGCACATGGTACGGTATTTTAAACATTTAGTTGGAAAATTGGTTTTGAATTTTTAGTTTTATAAAAATTTATCGGCATTCTATGAAATTGCTGACTACCGTTAACCTTACTGTAATGTTAACCTTACCTACCGTTCGATAGGTTTAGAAATAGTTGTTTTTTTATTAAATTGTCAACAAATCATTCAATGAGAGTATAGTTCTAAAGGAATTCATTTGACAATTTGTTTTGTATCAGTATTTTAAGGAAAACGATATTTCAGTTATTTTGGTAACGGTATTGCTTACCGTTATATGTAAATTATAGTAATGAAACACTAACAAAATATTATAACACTCTTAAATCAATCAAGCAATCTCTTAAATTTTACCCAATAAGAGAGCAGTTATCACACTCTTAAAAACACACTCTTAAGTTTATCACACTCTTAAAGTTTAAAAAAAAATGTTTGTAATATTAGAAAAAATAGCATAAATCATTTGTAATTATAGTTATGCAACACAGTGTATACACTTTTATGAAAAAATTTTAAATATGATAAATTCATAATAACTTTTAATTTGTTTTTTACCTCTTGAATATTTAAAACAACTTTTTTATGAAAAAATTATTTAACTCCAAAGTAATTTGATGACCGTTCACTAGTATAAATATCATTAACAATATAAGAAAAAAAACTAATCTTGATTTAGCAGTTCTGCTGATAAAATCCACCAAAAGCTTATTTTTATATGCTGTGTGGAGATAAAAAATATCCTTGATAATCTTACGCACGTTAAGTTTGAGCGATTGTAAGTGTTTTGTGGGAATAAGTCTGCAACTGTTGTAAGCGGTGTAGATAAATAAATCTTCTGGCTAAAATAAATATTTGTAAAAGAGTTTAAATTTTATATATTATTACCATATATTTAATAAAATATTAAAATTAAATCATTACAATTAACAAACAAAATTGAAATTTTAAGCCAAAATAAACAAAATTTGTGTGTTTAGGCGGGTTTTTAATAAAATAAACCCAATTTATCTGAAAATCTGCCACATTTTTTTTTTTTTTTGTTAAATATTTTTCTATCGAACATGAAAGATTTACCGTGTAAATTGGTTTTCCTTTTAAAAGATATTCGTTTAATATTGTCTATCTCAAATATTTAAAAACTAGTTAGTTAAAACTACAGTGCATGTGATGAATCATCCCTGCGGGAATTTACCAGTCACTGGTATGGTCACGTGACTAGAACTTTGTGTGTATGAACTTCTCCTAGTTTCGGTTATGTTTTATGAAAGTGACCGGTACTTTTAACATGGGCTTGTCATAGGAGATGACAATTGCTACCTGTGGAGCACTGTGTGACGTGGCGAATAACTTGACTAAGGTAACCTATCACCGTACCGACTGAAATGAATATACTACAGGACAAGTTAGAAATAGGTAGTGTCTATTTTATTATTTATGTGATATGCAACAGAACCAGTGTGAAAAAAATTATCACGTGACTGGTTTAGGTGAACGTATCGTAGAACTGAAGAACAATTTTTGAAGGCAACTTAGTCACATATTAAGCTCAATGTGTTCTGTTATAGGGATAATATGAATGAAATAGTCTTGGACGTACCACTGCACTGGTCTAAGGGGTACATGTCGCCGGGCATGCAAAAAGTAATTAGCAAGTAACCTGTTACCTTTTATTCAAAGAATGTCACATTATTCACGGATTGCTAAATAGCCAGTCCGGAACCAATCACTGCACTTATCCAAAACACTTATGAAAATACCCTCAAAAATGCACAACAAAAATCAATTTTAAAATTACTTTATTTTTTCTATACCCAACAAAAAACTGAGCATGAGATCCCGACGTTTGGCGAGAAATCGCTATATCTGACAAACTTGGTCACTGTCTAAACAGTTCCGTATTCAGTTCTTTTAAACCAGTAGAGTGTTACGTCTTCGTTTCTACTGTCACAAAGTCGGTACAGAAAAAATTCCTTCAGTTTTGTGTCCACTTCGTAGCAGTAAAGGAACTGAATCCTTTGGCAGTAATTGCCATATTTTCATCCCCTGCTTACGGTTTTGAACCAGTTCACTGACCAGTAGCAACTTCAACTGCAACGACCCTAGTTGCTTCAGTACACTTTGATGTTATGTTACTTTTTCTCCAGTTACATGTTATATCTGGTAGCAACCAGTGAATATTTTGTCACCATAACTATAGTCACGTGATTGGTCATTTCACCCACATTAACACTTTTTGGTGCACCATAATTTTGATTTCACCAGTCTCGTGACGTGCCACTAAATCATATATTACAGAATTACCACTTTGGATCAATCGACCCTTCATTTCCCGCAGGGATATAACACATATAACAAAATTCATTATATGCATTGTAAGGAATGAGATCGAATAAATCCTAATACAGATTATCACTTATAATTTTTTTTATGTTTAAAAGTGAACTTTTTTTTAATCAAGTTATCTTTTAAAATTATTAGCGAAATCGGATCATTACTTTGTTTACAAATGGACTTTAAAGAAAAAGTGAAAACGAAAAAAGTATCAGTTTTTTGTTTTTATATACATCGAGATTATTTTTATGTTATTTTCAATTTATAACGAGCTTTCAACCTCCGTATATTTACAAAAATAAAGCAAATCAAACATATTAGCTAGGTTGATACTAGTATTTCGATCTGGCTAAAGATCTCATCAGAACCCGAAGTTTTATCATTTTTACAAAAAAAAAAAACTTAAATTTCGTAGAAAAAAATATGCTTATTTGTTCAGAACTCAGAAAAATTAAATTATATTAAGTTTCTTCTTAAATTATTGATAAAGGCTACAAAGCAAGTTCCCAATACTGTCACTTTTTTTTTGGAAATCGTCTGCTTCTATCAATTAGGGCACTAAAGATGGCAAAAAAAAGCTCCTTTACTCACATTTTGTTCAGCTTCCATTTGCAAACAAAGTAGTGATCCGATTTCGCTAATAATTTATACACATCATCTGGCGACTTTTTAAAAGACAACTTGATTCAAAAAAAGTTCACTTTTAAACATAAAAAAAGTTATAAGTGATAATCTGTGTTAGGATTTATTCGATCTCACTCCTTAGTTAACACAAATAAATTTTTAGTAGTAACTCGGTACCGATATAATTTGTTGTGAACATGTTCCCTAATGTGAAGCTTAATTAAAAAGCATTTTAAAAATTATATAAAATCGACAAAAAATTTTATTTAAATTAAAATTTATTTTTGATTTTCTTTATTAAAACGATTTTTGTATCGTTACAACCTGCATTAGGGGCTACCATATGCTCACTCACAATATATTTTCAGTTACAGATTGAAATTTATTTATGAAGTAATACGTTAAGTCCAAAAATCTAATATGATATTGTCATATTCGATTTTATTTGTTGCTTTTCAAAAAGTTGGATCATTTTCATGATAGACAATACAATTGTTTCATTGGCATCACCCAAATCTCTTGTTGTCTACAAAAGAAAATGATAATTGGCTTAATACAAACCGAGACATTACACAGAAAAAATTATGGGCAAAAAATATTGAATTAATCGATTGTTTACTTATAAATAGTGTTTTAAACAATTTTTTTAATTTATTCAATTAAAATATTTATTAAATTTTCTTATAAATCTAACCAGTGTAGACAACACATTAACATAATTATTAAAAAGTTTCCCAACATTTTTTTATTACTTTACTGTGATTCAAATGTCAAACGAACGTTTAATTATATGAATCTTTCATTTTATTTGTAAATAAAAAGAACAAAATGCAAATGATAAACTTTTAATTAGTAGAATAGTTTAACGATTTTGTATACACGCAATATCGTAATTATTTCGGTAGAGTTTGCAACACTCTTTTTTTTTTGAATTCAATGCTCGTGTCCACACGATAACTATACACGAAAATAGTTTAAGTTGATTTTCGTGTTGTTTAGAGGTGATTAAAAAAAGTGCGCTGTGAATTAAAAAAATAATATTATTGAAAAAAAAGCATTTAACTATTATTTATGTAAATAATTTAACTTTCAATAACTAATAGTGTTTTACAATTATAATTTTAAAGTGTTGTTAGATTTTTTTAATAATTAAAGAAAAGAAAAAAGTTCAAGTAAAGACAAGGAAAACGAAATATTTGTTCTTTACTTTTAATTATTTCATTATAATAAATTATTAAATTATAAAGCTTTCAAAAAGTTAATTGTATAACACAAATTGTTATAAAAAGATAATTCTTAGAAATATAAGTTAAACGCTTCTTTTTTTTTATTGTCAAACTTAACATGTGAATTGTTTTTTCCTTGTTTACAATAATACCTCATTTATACTACAACCAAAAGCTAGTAGCTTTTGAAAACAGCTGGTTTTTAATAAAAAATTAAATTTGACAGGTAAATTATTAATAGTTTTCAAAAGCTATTGGTTTTTGGTTGCAGTATAAATGAAGTATAAAATATATTTCAAAAATTGTCAGCCTGTGTAATTTAAATTTACCCATTTTTTCAATACCTTTTTAAACTGTTTGGCAAACTTAAAATAAAAATAGTTTTTTCCTTATTTAAAATAAAAAAATATTTCTGAAAGCCTTTATTTTAAAAGCTCCTAAAATACCTTTCAAAGACACTTGAAATGTGATTTATTTTTTGTTTATTTCAAATAATTTTTTTTTTCTAAAAAATATATATATAAATAAAAATGTAAATTTAATTTACAAATCTACATTGTTTTTTTATTTAAAGGGGGTCATGTAACAAAAATATAATAATTAGAATTTTCAATTAAAACTACCATTGTTCTATTTTTAAGTTTCAATTAAAGTTCTAATCAATTTTATTAAACTTTTAATTTAAGTTGTAAAAAAACCATTACCTTTTTAATTGATATTATTATTATTTTAATTGAATGTGTTCTAATAAACGGTCTGCAACTTTTCTTAGTTAATACTATCATTTCAGTGGTAGGTGCAAAATCAATTAAAATATTAATTGATTCAATAATTTTTTTAATTAAAACCCGTTTCCAGTTTTTTCTGTGTACATACAACAGACAAAATACACTCTATTAGAATCTTTATATACGAGTATTATATAAACTGCCTGATCTGGTAACCGTTATTATAAAATCAATTTGTAAAAACAACATATATCCATATATTCAGACATATTAAAAATATTCGCGTCTATTTTTTCTATTAAATTGGTTTGTTTATATACAAAATTATTTCAATTCAAATTACAAGAAATTGAAAAAGTTTTCACAAATGTGTGTGTGTATATATGTATTTTGTAAAAAAAAACAAACAAAAACGAAAACCTGAAATAATTTCAATTTTTAACTTCCCTATGCGGAATGAGGACTTATCACAGGACTGGTATAATTTAATACTGAAGTGGGTTAAGCAGTGTCAATTGTCCTAAAATTACCAATCCTGCTACTGGTAAAGGAAGGACATACCACTTAACCAGAATGCTTACTAACAAGAAAAAGCCAGTTGGCCAGAATTTTACCCATTGGAAGCTGTTCAGGTTTCGTTCATTTTATACGACATGGCCCTTTTGCGACAGTCTTGTGGTATCCCCATCTTTGGTTAGTCCTGTGGCATGCCACTATGTGGTTTAAAGCAAGACAAATGACCCCCTCCTATGACAAGCCAATGTTAAAGTTGCCAGTTGTTTACATAGGGTAGGGTTTAGCAGAGGACCGGTCTCTGGCAAGAAGGGACCGATCCTGTGGCACACGCAGGACCGGTCCCATTCCCCATAGGTTTACTATTCATTTGTTCTTATGGATTTGTTAATTATTTAAACGATATTTAATAGTGAATATAAAAAAAAACATTTGATTTAAATGAAAAGTAAGAGATTTATCATTTATGTCAAATTACATTTTCAGTGAATTTAAACTACAAACTGTTTTAAGTGTTGAACACATAATTATTCTTTGAAAAGATTTTCTGCATTTGGCCTTGAGGTTTGAGAAAAATACATTGATGGACTAGGTAGTTTTGCATGTTTTGTTGATTTTAATTCCCTAGCTCACATCATAAATTAATTCCCCTGTTTTAGAAAAATTTTAATCCTTATTTTCATAAAGGTTGAAATAACTAATATCGAACCACTTTGTTTTCTTAATAAAAAAATATCCAAGAAGTTTTGAAGTTTTTTTTTTATATTTTATTATATACATATATCAATATTAACTACCAAGATGTAAAAAAAAAAATTATTTAAAGTCGATTTTTTTGTATACCCCAAAACCTAGCCGTTCTTATGCAAAAAAAAAATTTTGTCGATATTTTTTATACATCAAAAGTTGTGACCTTTTAAGTGAAGTCCCTAACCCACAATTTGAAGCTATAGGGTTGCCAGAGTTTTCCAAAAAAAAATTTGTTTTTAATACTTGCGTTCACTACCGCACACACTCACAAAATTTTATCAAAATCGGAAAACATCGATTAATTTCACGGTGATATTAAATGGAATTGCTCAGATATTTTCTCATAATTTAGTATGGTATTATTATTATTTTATTTTATGAAATATGTAGCATTAACAAGTAAATCCGCGGTTCTCCGTTTTCACTATATTTTACAATTTTTTGCATAACTTGTCATCAGATTTCGGAAATTCTTAAAGTTTTTTTTGGGCATAAGTAAAAACACAAATCTGAACAATTATTTTGTGTAAAGAAAAGAAAGAAATTTGTAAAATATATTTCCAGTTTTTCTTTGAATAGATATAAATATAATTGTTGGATTTATTTACGTACGAAAAATATCTAACGTATTACTTGATATGAATTTAACTTTCTACAAATTTTTACTACTAAATACGATAATATGTCAAAATAATGAAAACCTTCGTAAAATAAACGAAATTTTGTTAATTTTACGAAAATTTTAGTAGTTTTGACATAAATTTCGTATTTTTATACGTGGATTTTTTTCAGTGTACATTGTAATAGTATTTATATATGTATTTATATATGTATTTAAAAGCAATCATATACTATATATAATTCAAACATGTGAATACAGAAACACTCAAATTTATTTAATTTATTTTTTTTACATGTTTAATATGATTATCATAGGTCAGGGTTACTTCTGAAATATAAAGGGAGCATTCATATTTTTACAGCAAAGAATTACTCAAAGATTTTATATAAAATTCATTCATGTTTTGTTCATAAAATTCTAATTAAAGAAAGACGTTGTGGTTTCAGTACATAGTTTTTGCTATATTAAATGGATTACATAGGCCAACACTCAATTTGCTTTTTTGAATTTTTGGGTGCGCTGAATTCAAATCTGTAATCAGTTTGTCTCTATCAGCCCTAGTTTTCATGATATAGCTTCTTTTTAAGTATTTCAAAAGTAAAACTTTTCCATAGGAATTGCCGTATTTTGTAAAAGTAACAATGTGTGGGATGGACATATCTCAGGAAGTAGGAGGAGCTTATCCAAGATTATGGTATTAATCTCTTCTTTGGAAGATTCTATAGCAGATTAATGCATCAATCTTATTTGTGGGTGGGGTTTAAGGGGTTAATTTTCAAAATAGTGCTATATCATGAAAACTAGAGCTGATAGAGACAAACTGATTACAGATTTGAATTCAGCGCACCCAAATTAACTAGAATCAGTTGATAAATTCAAAGAAGCAAAAATCTTTTTTAATTTTGTCGGGCTGTGTTATCATTCTTTTTTTTCATAATAATTAACGATATTCCAGTGGATATAAAATAAATAACCCAACATGTAAGAATATTTATGTCGATACAGACCAAACCAGGAGCGGATCCTGGAAAGGGTTTTCTTTTTACATTTTTGTATTGAAAAATATGATAAACATTGGTCAACATACACCCAACCGCAAATGATAATAAAAAAGTGCAAATTAAACTTCACAACAACTACACTCAAAAAAATAAGTTAGTAGAAAAGTTAGTAAAACGTCTTGTAAATCAGGTATACTATTTTTTAGCAAAATTTTTTGCTAAAATCGTGTTTTCAGCTAAAATTTGTGTTATACTTATTCAGCACTTAACTGTTTTATACTAATGCTTTACTAATATACTAATGTTTTACTAATTAATTTAGCTAAAAAAAAAAATTGTGCTGATAAGCACATTAATAGTGGTGACGACAACCAGATTGAAAGATATACGCAGAATGAAGTAGATGTCGCGGTATGTCAAGATGTAGTAGAAAAGAGGTAAATGATACTAAAAAGTACAACTCTAATAATAAAAAAATCAACCATGGAAGTTTTTGTATCTGTTTTTCATACATAAAACAAAATTGAGGATTAAAACAACTTAAATTTTGCGTTGTCACCGGCTTGTGAAAATAATTGTCTATTAATTAAATAAAAGACAAAATAAAATATTTAAATTTAATATGTGTTTATAGATTAATAATCTAGTGTGGTCAAATTGCAAGCAAACATATACAGACATGTAGACAGAGTAAAGCGAAAGACAAAGACACACATATTAGGTAGGTTTTTTTCGTTTCGTTTGTTTTTGTTTATTTTTTCGTTTCGTTTCTATAATTATCTTCGGCAGTTGCGTCCTTTAAAAGATAGCATCATTTAGACAACCATTGATGGAAGTAATTAAAAGAAAATTTTTGTTATGTTATATATATTTATTTCTATATATTTTCAGATATTAAATTAATTCATGTCGTCAATGTGGGAAAATGAAAATTTTTATCTTTATAATTATAGTAAATTATTTTTAAAAGAATCACAAAAATATGTTTTATGATTTTCAGCAAATAAATTAACTAAATTACAATTTTTCTACAAATTTTTTGCGTTTTTTTCAGTCTACTAAAATTCAGCAAAAAATTTATTAATTTTTAGCAAGGCTTTTTTATTTCTAATCTACTAAGTGTTAGCAAAACTTTTGATGAATCTACTAATTTTTTTGCTAAAAATCAGCTCGCTGATTTTCAGCAAAAGATTTTGCTGACATTAGCAATTTTTTTGCAAGCACCCTCCTGACAAAAATTTTGCTGACTCAGCAAAATTTTTTGCTGACTTTACAAACTTTTTTTTTGAGTGTAGTTTAAGCACAGGACAGATAGGACGATAGCAAAAGATAGAGCATCTTCAAAGAAAGGAACATAGGTATAACAAAACTAATGAATTGTGCCATCATTTAATAGCGTTGCACTTGAATATGATCCTTAAATTAAACATTGTGCTCATACTGAAATTATGATTGGTAAGGTGGGTACAGAACGCTATTTTGTCACGCTCCGAAATAAAAAAAAAAATAAGATCTTAGGGATGTGTTCTACATTAGAAAAGACAGATCGTGATTCAATATAGGGACACAGAATTTTCTCACATAATTCTAAAGCCGGCTGAATAGAACTATACACTCAAAAAAATAAATTAGTAGAAAAGTTAGTAAAACATCTTGTAAATCAGGTATACTATTTTCAATTCAATTTAAATTTAAATTAATACCATGCGATATTTTGGGATCCATAGGGATCCTAAATTAGATACCCCAATTTTGAGATCCATTTTGATCTAATTAATTCTGTAATATATTTGAGGGATCTGATCGGATATAACTGGATACTCCAATTTTGAGATAAACTTGTATAACAATTAATATCGATCTATATCAAATGAGATCTGATTTTGTATTTGAGACATAACTTTTTTTTTTTAAGCGGGTATTGAATTATTTTAAAATTTTTAAATTACTTAATTATATTTACTGCAAAAAATATACTTTAAAAGTCAATTTTCGTAGAGCTCCAAAAAATAATATAAATTTTTTGTATGTGGTTCACCGTTTGGCTACCACTGATCGAAATAATATCCAAAATAGAATATTTCCAATTATTATTATAAAGAGAACTAAAAAAAAATAAAAAAAATGATTAGCTATTAAGAGAATGACGGGCACCTACTATACGAATGAAAAAAAAAATTAAAAAAATAAAAAATACAAAAAGTAATAGAGACACTATGAAACAAATCAGCAACAAAATAAATACGCCAAGATATACAAATAATGCAGACATTAAAAGGAATTAATTCGATGGCCAAGCTAAGACTTTTTTATAATAAAAAAAAAAGGATATTACTTTTTTGATAAGCAATATTACAACAAAATCAAATTTTTTCCAAAATTACAAGGTCGGACCTATAAATTTTGATAGAAGAGACAAAAAAAAGACATCTGTGTCTCCTTTTAGGGGGAGGTAAAGTTTCCCCCGAACGCAAATTTTGTATTGTCAATCGGCATAGAAAATCGAGTAAAGCTTACGTTTAAGTATATGGTATATGGTGTTTTCAGCAAATTTATGTAAACTATTACGGAGAACATTTTTGTAAAATATGTTAACCCTCTCTCAAGGTAAGGGTCTTTTTTGAACTTCTTTTAAAAAAAAGGCAAAAAACACCATTAAAACAGCGATTAAAGGGGTTAAAATGTTCCGCAAAAATATTCGCCGTGAAATTTTAAATTTGTTTTAGCTCTAGGCAATTCCACTTCATTACACTGTACAACACAACAAAAAATTACAAGGTCCGACCTATAAATTTTGATAGATTGCCAGCTGTTCTTTGGCTGATTAGATCCGTTACATTACTACAAAAAAAAAAACAAAAAATGCCCCGGTAGTGATTACACAGGAATTGAAGTTATCCCAAGACCAATATTAATGTCTCAAGAGCATTTAAAAATGCATTGGCTCGGAGACTGAATCTGTCTAAAAACAAATCAGAAATTTTAGCTCCAGACTTAAACAGTCTTCATCTACTTGAACCTGTTGTCAATGTTACGAGCTTTCGTAAGCGTCAAGACAAATTTCTGCTGTTCTTTTCAGTAAACGATGATAATATGTTTGCTTATTGCAACGATATTGAAGGAATAATAAATGCTATGAATTTTGAGTACAACCAGAAGGACTGGCGTATATTTATTGATTCATCTAAGAAGGGTCTTAAAGCTGTACTTCTGTATTTCGATAATACAAAAAATCCTATTCCAATTGCCTATGGAATGAACATTAAAGAAAGCTATGATTGTATAAAATTACTACTGGACTCCGTAAAATATGAAGACCATAAGTGGCGGTTCTGTTGTGACTTAAAAGTTGCTAGTTTCCTTTCAGGTATGCAGGCCGGATACGTTAAGTACGGATGCTTATTATGCACTTAGAATAACAGATGGAAGGGCGACCAATATTCCAAAAAACAATGGAAGTTGAGAGCTAAGGGAACATTAGGAGAGCACAATGTCGTTCATCAAGCATTGGTACCAACTGAAAAAATTTTCTTACCCCCATTGCATATTAAACTTAAATATTGGTCTTGGCATAACTTATGGTATAACGTATGGTGTCCATTAAAAATAGATTTACACCCCTCGTTTTATTGCAAATGGTTTCAAATGGAAGAAATCGATTTTTTTGAAAACATTATATGAAAAATTGTGAATTTTAATTAAAAATTCCGAAAAATTCGAAAATTTTAATTTAATTTATTCATTTCTTCGGGTATCATTAACACACTTTAGACTGGAATGAAAAATTACCCATGATATAGATAAAAGTCCAAACATGTCTTTTTTTAAATTCCTTTTAAAGACTATTTAAATGCGTGGATGGCGTTTGTTATTTTTATAATATAATCGTTAAAATTAATGAAAAAAATAAACAAATTGAAAAAATCTAGCTAATATGTTTGATTTGCTCTATTTTTGTAAATATGCGGAGGTTGAAAGCTCGTTATAAATTAAAAATAACTTTAAAACAATCTCGATGTATATAAAAACAAAAAACTAATAAAACTGTAAAAAATAGTACTTGAGCCAGAGTAAAAAATAAACATTTTTTATATAAATAGAACATTTTTGGTCTTCAAAGTTTAGTAACGTCATGATGCTTGTTAGGGAAGGACCCTTCCCACGTGTTTGATTACTAAGAAGACAATAATGGAGAAACATTTATAATTAACAGATTTTTTGTTAAAGCTATGCCTATTCTGAAGGCTATGGCTTTTCTAAAAATTCGGCTTCTGACGAGATCTTTAGCCAGATCGAAATACTAGTATCAACCTTGCTTCAGTTTTGTAAATATACGGAGGTTGAAAGCTTGTTATAAATTAAAAATTACACTAAAATAATTTCGAAGTATATAAAAACTAATAAAACTGGAAAAAAATTATAATTAGTGTATAATTTTTGTCAAAAATTTAACAAAATTTTAATGTTTTCATCAAAGTTGGCGTAATTTTAGGAAAATTAACACTTATTAACACTCATCTTTCAATATATTTAAAAAATCTTTAAAATCCAGACAAAAAAGGCCCATAAAACGTAATTCATATTATGTTTACGAGCTGAACTTTAGCAAAAAAAAAAAATTAGTAAATTCAGCAAAAGTTTTGCTTACATTTAGTTGATTTAAAAGTAAAAAATCCTTGCTAAAAATTAATAAAAAAAATAAAATAAATAAATAAAATAAAAATCACAAAAAATATGTTAGAAGAAAAGTTTGTGTAAATTATTGTAATTTTCTTTCTGAAATTGTGTTTTCAGCTAAAACTTGAGTTAGACTTATTCAGCACAGTTTTGAACTAATGATTTACTAATATATTACTAATGTTTTACTAATTTATTTTGCTGAAAAAAAAAATGTGCTGATAAGCACAATAAAAGTGTGGACGACAACCAGATTGAAAGATATACGCACAATGAAGTATATTTCGCGACATGTCAAGATGCAGTAGAGACGAGGAAAATGATACTAAAAAGTACAAATCTTGTAAGGCATATACAAAATCAACCATAGAAGATTTTTGTATGTGGATTAATAAACATTACTTTTGTGTTGTCGCCGCCTTGTCAAAGTAATTGTCTAAGTATTAATTAAATTGAAGACAAAAAAAAATTTTTAAATTTAATAAATTTGATCTTTATAAACTAAATGATTATAATGCCTATTAATGCTGTTTGGTCAAATTTCAAACAAATATACGTTTAGGTAGACATCATAAAGCGAAAGACAATGACACCCATCTTAAGTAATCTTGTATGTATTCTTTTTCTTATTGCAAAAATTGATGTTTGACATGGGATTGTTACCGCTTTCAAAATGTGTTCTGATGATGGGAACCTAGAAAATTCCCGAAATAGATCTATCAACATATTGCCGAAAGGGTCAAATAATAAATTTGAAAACAAAAAACTCTATAGATTATTTGTTAGGACAATATCCTAATAAAGAAATATAGAGTATGGCCTCAAACTTCAATAATTTTCATTTTCAATTTTAAAAATATTTTAAATTAATTTTAAAAAACATGTGTTTGTATTTTTATCAAATTGGTTCGTCATTTTTGATGATATCTGATGCAGTCAGAATTCCGCATCTGAATAATTTTGAGTATATTAAATTAATAAATGAAATAAATAAATAAATATTTCACAATTTCGAATGTTGGGACTTTTTAATAAAAATACATACACTGTTTAACAATTATTACATTTTCCAAACAAAATTTTCCAATAAAACTGGGGGGAGTAATGAACGAAAATCAACAAATCGCCTTTTAAGGGATATCCTACTGTATAGCTCTTAATAACTTTAATTTTCTTTACTTAGAGTATAGACACAATGGAAAGGTCCCAGATTTTTCTATGAAATTTTACATTTGATTTCGTGCAGCGATTTCCGTGAGAGATACTATTTATTTTATTTTCTCACAGGAGTTTATCTTGTTTTTATACTTAAATAATTTTACTAATGTTGCTACTTTTTCACAAAATTATACACTCTTGTGAATGGTTAAAAAATAAATAAATAAAAAAAACACTATTCAGCAGCCAAAAAAGCAACATTTGAAACGCAGATTTTTTATACACCTATATACACTAAATCCAAATCTGGCAATAAAATTTCTTATTTGCAGTTTTTGAAATAGCGCTATTTTTATTTTACATCATTCATATAATTTTTCGAACATTTTGACTAATTTTTCAAAATGTTATCGCACAATCATGATTTCTTTTTTTAAGAATATAAATCTATACAAAATGATCTTTAATTTGAGTATAATCATGTTGGTGTTTACTGTGCCTATACTTGACATTCCAGTGAACAAATTTTTGCATTAAAACTGCAAATCCATTGAAAATGTCTTGAAATATTTAGAAAATCACTTCAAAATTTAGCTTATTTTTCACATGCCAAAAATATTTAGAAACAAACAGCAACACACACTCAGGAACTTCAGTTTCTTTATTTTTTAATGTAAATGTAAGTCATTTGTAGAACAAATAACATTTTTTACTAACCTTGTAGTCCACTTAAAAAAACAAACCACATCAAATGACTGTTTTATGATTTTACATTCATTTTTTACAGTAGTTTTTGTTATTTAAAAAAATAAATAAAATTGTTTATTTTTTACTAACATGTGGTTTATTTTTACTACAATTGTGGTTCATTTTTTGAACATTAAAAACCCAATGACAATGTTAGTTGAATTTACTGAAATTTAAGTAGTCCTTTCTTTAAGTGAAATTTCAATTGTTTTTAACTACATTTGCAGTGGCCTTTACCTATTCTAAGTGCACGATTGTACTCAAATGAATGATAATTTTGTGTAGATTTATATTCTTAAAAAAATTCATGATTTTGCGGTTGAATTTCGAAAAATTTAGAAATGCATATAAAATAATGGGGCGAATATTGTAAATATAAAAACCGTGATATTTCAAAAACTGCAAACGAAAAAAAATTTTTTTGACAGATAATGCAAGTCTATTAAAAAATATCTACTTCAAAGACAAGTTCTGGAAAAAGTTTAAAACTGTTGACTAGTGTAATTGAGATTGATTTTTCAGTTTTCCGTATTGTAAGTTGTGAATTGTATTGTGCTTATTCTCTCATTCGAAAAACTTAATACGAGTATTTTTATATTAGATTTTAGATATTTTTATTATAACAAAACCAGGCCAATTTTTTTCATTATATCCAAATTCTAGGCTTAATGTTAGACATAGATATTTCGACAATAAACATCTTGAATAAATCATGGATTTTAGTAGATTCCGAATGAAGACCTACCAATGTAAATTTAAACAGTCTTAACGAGTAACTATTAAGGTCCGATTACTGAATGTACAGTTAAAGTTTAACAGTAAAATTGAAAATTCATATGGGGAAAAAATGTGCCAGTTAAAGTCGCAGTAGTAGCTAAGGGGTCAGTGTGGAAATGAGGCTGTGTTTATTTAAAAAAAAAATATTTCAATATTTAATTCTTTCTAAATTCTGCAAAGTATAAGATGTAGATACACTCATAAAAAAAAGTTAATACAAAAGTGTCTTAAACGGGTTCTAATTAAGTTAAACTAATGTTTTTTGTTGCTCAGTTATTAAGATAGAGTTATAAGTTATCATATTTTACCACAAACACAAATTTCATCCGTATTTTAACTAATTTTTCAAACTAATATTTAGTAATTCAAGTTTACAAATTATGCTAGTTAATTTAAAATACAATTGTTTTAAAAAAATTATTTTTTTTCTGTCTCGGCTATCTCTCTCACTTGTATATGGCATTATTATCTCATATTTTTTTATATGATCACTAGCTGTTTGCACCCGGTATTGCCCGGGACTTAAATAAAGTATTTGAATAGAAAATATATACTAGAAAAAATTTTTTGCATACCTTTAGACTTTAAAAAGGTATTGATTTTTCTCCGAGTCCTTAGCTAAATTAAAACGCATGCCCAGGAACCCCTGTGAAGGTCCGCTCCCGACGTCTCGCCCAGAGAGGAGCGCGGCCGGTGCTATCCCGACATCCGTAACCTCACATATTGCGCTATGCCTCGTTTGTATAATATTGTGAAAATTCTAAAAGAATATAATTATTTTAATTTAATTTTAAAGTACTAGTAAAGTACATGACAGTTTATCGATTTCTAGTGATTATAAGATTTTTCTTCGTAATGTGCGTAAAATTTTGTATAAAGGCTAAAAAATAACTAAATGGCATTATATACAGTTAATATAATCTTATTGCATTTAGTTAAACAAATAAAAGGTGATCTTTTGGAGGGCGACCTTTTCAAATTTTGAGCGGAAGCTGGTGAAAAATAAAAAAATTGTTTAATGAATATTCAAACTGGACTCTATAAATCTTATCAATTTTCAAACTTAAGCGACATTTGTTGAAGAGTAACAATTTATATTCCATAGTAGACCAAGCATTTATACATTATGCGAATTGTCTTTCAAATTTGTGCAAAATTTGTATAAAGAGTAAAAAATAACTAAATGGCTTTATATACAGTCCAGTCCAACATTATTTCAATTGCTTTAAAAAATATAAAGCGATTTTTGGAGGGCCATCTTTTTGATATTTGAGCGAAATCTGGTGAAAAATAAAATTTGCGCAAATCCATAGTGAAACATGCATTTATAAATTTCAGTTTGTGCGCCCCGGCAGGCTAGTTGGTAGCTTGCTGGCTTATCAGTGCGGGGGCCGTGGGTTCGATTCCCACCAGAGGAATCGCTACAATGCGCCGAAAGCCATAGTAGCTAGTGCTCGGTTAGGGAAATAGTACATAATTTGTAATTAAATGATTATTAAATAATAAAATTAAAAAAAAATAAATAAATTTCAAAACAGTTGGCCTTTAAATAGGCGCGGTCGATGATAAGTATTTAGTGACCTCGCCCTAGATGTAAAAATTATGAGTGCCAAATTTGATCGAAAACCGCAAGAAAATCAAAATTTGTTTAACAAACAACTAATGTGGGCTATGCAAATTTCGCATGTTTTATGACAAATGGAACTGATCAATTAAAAATTTCTTGCCCGTTGTGAAGAAATGTGGTATACAACGTTTTAGTGAAATACGTTAAAAAATTAAAATGTTTATAACACATACCCAAAGCGTATATAGAAATTTTATCAAAGTTGGTGTTATAACTGGATATAAGAATCAAGTGCATAAAATTCAAGCTATGTATATCCTTTATAAAATAAAAAAAATTTTAGAGACCTTTAAATGTAAAATTAAAAATTTACAATAAAGTGGGCGTAAAAGCAGGCGTGATCAATTAAAATTATATAGCAATCTTGCCTGGGGTATAAGGATTGTTTGTGTTAGTTTTGATTAAGTTCCAGTGAGAAAAAAATGTTTTATTTAAAGTAAAAAAATGCATTCAAAAAAATGTGGGCTTAAAGTAAAGGTGGGCAATAAAAGTAAATAATGACCTCGGCTGAGGTATAAATAACATGTCGACCAAGTTTGAGCGAAATCCGTTGAAACATAAAAAATTTATTGTTAAATAACACATTCATATTTTTATATAAAAAATGGGCTTAAAAATGGGCGTGGTCGAAAAAAGTATATGACTACCTTCCTTGGAGTATTAAGATCAAGTGTAAAAAATTTCAGAGAAATCCGTTTAAAATAGGTGGCATACAAACAGAAAATGAATTTTATAAATAGGTTATATCTCAGAAACTTGACGAGATAGAGTAAAATGAACCAAAAATCTTTACTTCATACCTATTACGTAGGCTTTATTAACCACTTATATGTCCGGTAATAAATATGGACCTGCCTCTAATCAGATGCGGAGAAAACATTTTAGCAGAAACAGGTTATATCTCGGAAACTTGACGAGATAGAGTAAAATGAACCAAAAATCTTTACTTCATACCTATTACGTAGGCTTTATTAACCACTTATATGTCCGGTAATAAATATAGACCTGCCGCTAATCAGATCCGGAGAGAACATTTTAGCAGAAATAGGTTATATCTCGGAAACTTGACGAGATAGAGTAAAATGAACCAAAAATCTTTACTTCATACCTATTACGTAGGCTTTATTAACCACTTATATGTATGGTAATAAAGATGGACCTGCCTCTAATCAGATCCGGAGAGAACATTTTAGCAGAAATTTTCTGCAAAAACAGACTAGTTTGTTAATTTTTTTAACCAACTTTTTTAGCTAAAATTTAGGTCACCTAAAATTAGCAGAATGCGATTCTCAACTTCATTGAAAATTCTGCTGGCGCAATATCAGGTATTGTTTTCGGTTGTCGTAGGTGAATTTTCAACTATTTGTGCGCTTATTTTTTTTATGAGTGTAAGTAAAGATTTTTTATTTTTTTTATATTTGCAAGAAACAAAAATATATCTACAACAACAAAAATAAGACATATAAAATCTATTTTTAATGGAATTAAAACAAAACATTTCACACACATTTCAAATAAAGAGCTGCGGGAAAACAGACGGTTTATTTGAAAATAAGAAAACGAATACGTTTAAAATTAATTTGTTTCCATTAACTAAACAACTGAAAAAAAAGAACAAAGAAACTAATTAACTAAAATTTAATTGAAATATTCAAAAATTAAGTACTAAATATTTAATCAAAATTAAAAAAAAAATCAAATAATATTTCTGTTATTTGTTTGAAAGTGAAAAAGTTGTCAATTAAAATTAAAGAAAAGTTTTAATAGCAAACAACAATTTCAAATCAAGTACATGCATACACACATACATACATAAATTTGAATAAATTTCACTTCAATGGTCATTTATAGCATTCAACACATGAGTGGGGGTGATTGCTAAATATATTTAACATACACCTTTAACATAACGTTAATTAAATCAACAAGAACATCATCAACAACAACAACAACAACAATATACAACAATATACAAAAACGTTGCACTTGCATTTTAAACCACTCATGCAATATGTGTGATTCAGAACAAAAACAACAACAACAACAACAATTGCAAGAACAACAATCATCTGTTAAACCGGAAACTTTACCCGTAACACTTCACACACAACTACAACAATCACCAGAAGGTATATTTATTATTATTTTATGTGGATCTGTGTGTGTGTGTGTGTGTGACCATTTTAAACTGCATGTGTGCGTGCGTGCAAGTGCGTGTTAAAGTCATTCATTAACACTGTCATTAAACAAAACAAAAAACGAAAATTAAAAATGGTCTGTGTGGAATTAAATATTATAAAGTTTTGCATAATTTAAAAAGCTTTAAACGCTTATTTTTAATGTACAGCAAAATTACTAGCCTGATGTTGAAGTACGTTTTACATTAAGTTTACAGAATTTTACTTTAACTTTGCTGTCCGGCGTTCTATGTGCTTAAAGGAATATTCATTAATGTGCATCAAAACCTGTTTTTTTGGGCTATGACTGAAAACATATAAAATCAACCACTTGATTTCCTCCACCCATTCTGATTTCTTGGTATAGAACATGTACATCACATAACTGTAATCTCGTTCAAATGTAGGGCATTTAATGCCAGGGGAGCTTGAAATATCGCGTTTCTAAATATGAAAAATATTCGAAAATTTTAAAAAGTAGTCGTGGATAATCCTCAATATCTTGTTAACGGCTTAAGCTACAAGATTCATTGATACCTCATTTTAAAGCTACACTCAAAAAAAAAAAGTTTGCAAAGTCAGCAAAATTTTAATCAGGAGGGTGCTTGCAAAAAAATTGAAAATGTCAACAAAATTAGTAGATTCAGCAAAAGCTTTGATAACACTTAGTGGATTAGAAATTAAAAAACCCTTGCTAAAAATTAATAAAATGTTTGCTGAATATTTGTAGACTAAAAAAACTCAAAAAATTTGTAGAAAAATTATACTTTAGTTAATTTATTTGCTGAAAATTATAAAAAATATAGTTTTGTGATTCTTTTAAAAATAATTTCCAATACCTTACAAAATATAAAAATGTTCATACACCCAAATTGACGACATGAATTAATGTAATATCTAAAAAAAATAGAAATAATTATATATAAAATAAACAAAATTATGTTTCAACTAATTACATCAATGGTTGTCTAAATGATGCTATATTTTAAAGGAGCGCAAAATAATTACAAAAACGAAACGAAAAAAAATAACAATATAACAAATACAATCCTTTTTTTTTTGTAATAAGAAAAAATAAACATAAAAATCTACCTAAGATATGTGTCTTTGTCTTTCGCTTTAGTCTGTTTACCTGAAGGTATATTTGTTTGCAATTTGACCACACTAGATTATTAATCTCTAGTGTCCGACCGAGTACTCGGCTTCGGCTTCGGAGTTCGGCCAAAAAGTGAAGTTCGGCCAAGTTCGGTGTTCGGCCAAATTTGGCCGAACTACCGAACTTTTTATGATTATTTATAAAAAGCACAAATAAATAACAACTGTGGTTAGAATTTACAATAAAAAACAACATAAAAAATACAACGTGGAATATGATAGAATACCAAAAAAAAAAAAAAACAACGATATTTAAATATCAATGTGTGTGAAAAAATTTCAAAAAGCCAAGAGTTAAAAAAAAAAAAAATTCCAGAAATATACCTACAAGACTTATAAGCAAATAATCAAATTTAATGCGATATAATTAAATATAAAAAAAATTCGAGTGGTAAGTAATCCTAAAAAGAGAATAACAGCTTCATCAATTTGGGATAGACATGATGCAGTACGAGACTTAGAAGTAGCAGAACCAAACGAAACTTTTATTGAAAAGGAAATTAAAATGTTTATTACGGAGCCTTTAAGTCCCGAAATATAAATATATTTGAGTATTGGAATTCAAGTCCATTTACAAATATAAAAGCTGTAGCAATAAAATATTTAGCAGCCCCACCAACTAGTGTAGCTAGCGAACAGCTTTTTAGCGCTGCCGGACAGCTGTATTCTGATAGACGAAGCAATTCACATGGTGTGAATGCGGAAAAATTGCTTTTCTGTCATTACAATATCAAACTTTTTAATTTTAAATATTAAATATTAAAGTTTAAGTTTTTTTTTATAATAACTTAAAAATCCATCAACTATTTTTCTTTGACTATAAAATATAGCATTCTTTTTTTGTACATAAAATATTACAACTATTTTCCAAATATGATTTTTTAAAAAAATATACCTATAAATTTGTATTTTGTTTATGTTTAATAACTTTTGGGTTTAAATTTATTGATCTAAAAAAACAATTTATATTTTTTTTTATTAAAACAAAAAGTTCGGCTTCGGCTTCGGTTTCGGCCGAACATTGATATTATGGCCGAAGTTCGGCTTCGGCTTCCGCCGAAAAAAATGAGTTCGGTCGGACACTATTAATCTCTATAAACATTTAGTTTACAAATACACATTTAATCTTTATTAAATTTAAATATTTTATTTTATCTTTTATTTAATTAATAGACAATTACTTTCACAAGCCGGTGACAACGCAAAATTTTAAGTTGTTTCAATCCACAATTTTGTTTTATGTATAAAAAACAGATACAAGAATCTTCCATGGTCGATTTTTTCATATGTCTTACAAGAGTTGTACTGTTTAGTATCATTTTCCTTTTCACTACTACATCTTGACATACCGTGACATCTAATTCATTCTGCGTATCTCTTTTAATCTGGTTGTCGTCCACACTATTAATGTGCTAATAAGCACAAGTTTTTTAGCAAAATAAATTAGTAAAACATTATTAAAATATTAGTAAAACATTAATTCAAAACAGTTAAGTGTTGAATAAGTATAACTAATATTTTAGCACAAAACATAATTTTAGCAAAAAATTTGCTGAAAAATAGTATACCTGATTTACAAGACGTTTTACTAACTTCTCTACTAACTTTTCTTTTTGAGTGTACTTAAATTGTGGTTCTACTAGTACACACACTAATCATTCACTTCCCTGCAGGAAGCTTGGGGTCAAGTGTCTCCAAGTATCCACTTTTGTCTACTATTTTGTTGACATTGTCAACTAAGCGTCTACACTTTTTACTTTATTAACTCACTAGTAAATTTTTGGTTCCAATGTCTACATATGGTCCCATTAGAACTAATAAGTCACTAGTGAATCTATGTTTCTAATGTCTACATATGGTGCCATAAGAACTACCTAGTCACTAGTGAATCTTTGGTTCCAACCGCGATTCAAAAAGCTTTATTTCATAAAACTGGTTTTGTTAAATTTAAAAAAAAAAAGAGTATATGTGAATTATAAATTACTTGACTATGCTGTATCCAAATCCATACGTGAAACTCTTACGGTATTCTGAGTTATGAACAAAAATACACAAAAACTTAAGTAAAAACCCAATAACTCCGAATCATGCAGGAGTACCATAAAGGTATTTGGCAACAGTATAAAAGACTATTTTGTAATTAACATATATTTTTTTAAACATTTTAGAAAACCAGTGTTTTGATATACAGCGCTTTGAACCACGGATTTTGAAAAAAAAATTCATTTTGATATTTAGAAGTGAAGTGTGTGTACCAGTAAAACCACGGTTTAAATAAAAACAAATGAAATTTCACTTGATGAAAAGACGACTAACATTTCATTAAATTCAACTAACATTAGTCATTTGTTGTTACTGTTCAAAAAATTAATAACAATTGTAGTAAAAATTTACCACATATGTTGTAAAAAACACACAAACATTTATATTTTTTATTTTTTTAAATAACAAAAAACGGTTGAAAAAAATTAATGTAAAATTATAAAACAGTCATTTGAAGTGGGTTGTGTTTTTAAATGAACTACAAGGTTAGTAAAAAATTAAATTTGTTCTTCAAATGACTGACATTTACATTAAAAATACATTACAAACTAATTTTTAAAGCAGAAGTTCCCTGAGTGTATGGCATAAAAGTAAATTAAGTTTTAGTCGATAACAAACATAAAGCCATTGTTTCCAGCGAAAGCGTTAAATATGACAGTGAATTCAAAAGTGAGCGAAAAAAGCGCAAAATGAGACCAAATCATATAAAAAGTTTCGATTTGTATATAATGTCCTCAATTGTAAAGGGTTTTAAAAATAAATTGTGTAGTTGCCCATTTCATTAGCCGGTGAGCGTCAGTACACTAAAGTAGAATACCCTCAAGTGTCAAAATTAATTCGGATCTTGAAAGTTCATTAAATGGGGACAGATTTAAATGATTTTAGACTTTTGGCAATCTGCTTGATGAGATTAGTTTTGTAATACAAAACTTATTTGTTTTTTAATAACTTTTGGGGTTTTTGGAAAAACGGCATTATTTAATAGCGAAATGTGAAAAAATGACAAAAAAAAGTATTTCATTCGAACTTTGTCATTCAAATTGGGAAAGTTTAGAAATATATATATACATATATATTAGAGTTCGTTTTAAAATTTTTTTTTATTTTGATTTCTGGATATTGTCTCTTTTTAGAAGGTTTTTGTATCAATAAAAATAATGGCGTATTTTTTTTTTAATTCCAACTCCTTCCCGTGCCTATAGGCGACTCAAATCGCGGATTTTGGGTCTATTTTTCCATACAACAAAAACGGCTAAATATATGTCAAATCGTACTTCGGTATTCGATTCTACGGGAAAACTTAGGCCCATAGGTTTTTTTTTAGTTTTTGGAATGCAACAGAATGCATAATTAGAGTGGTCCAAAAAAATATTTAAAAAAAAAAAATATTTTTTAAAAAAAAAAAATTAAAATATTTTTTTTTTTGTTAATTTTTTTTTTTACAATGAAAAAATACTTACATCTGAGAAAAATGGTCCAAAAATTTTAATTTTGTAGTTACCCGTTCAAAAGTTATTAAAGTTTAAAAATTTAATTTTTTAGTGAATACAAAATAATTTATTGGTTTATATAATAATTTATTGGATTTGAGTCGCCTATAGGCACGGGAAGGAGTTGGAATTAAAAAAAAAAATACGCCATTATTTTTATTGATACAAAAACCTTCTAAAAAGTGATAATATCCAAAAATCTATTTTTCAAAATTAACTCTAATATATATATATATATATATATATATATAGAGTATGCGCTGTGCATACATATATATATATATATATATATATATATATGTATGCACAGCGCATAGTCCAGAGACATTTATTCGTTCCCCCGCATAGTTTAGGGACATTTCCTTACTTTGGGGACTGTCCCCAAAATTTTCGCGCCTTTTCATACATCTAGCGTTTAAGATGAGGACAATTTTTTCTATACACCGCATATTCCGGCGACAATTTTGGCCATGTCCCTAAAGTATGCGCTACGCATACATATATATATATATGTATGCACAGCGCATAGTCTAGAGACATTTATTCATTTCCCCGCATAGTTTAGGGACATTTGCTTACTTTGGGGACTGTCCCCAAAATTTTCGCGCCTTTTCATACATCTAGCGTTTAAGATGAGGACAATTTTCTCCATACACCGCATATTTCGGCGACAATTTTGGGCATGTCCCTAAAGTATGCGCTGTGCATACATATATATATATATATGTATATATATGCACAGCGCATACTCTAGGGACATTTATTCGTTCCCCCGCATAGTTTAGGGACATTTTCTTACTTTGGGGACTGTCCGCAAAGTTTTCGCGCCTTTTCATACATCTATCGTATTAGATGAGGACAGTTGGTTCGATACACCGCATATTTCGGGGACAATTTTGCCCGTGTCCCTAAAGTATGCGCTGTGCATACATATGTATATACATATATATATTCAGAGTGAAAGTCGAATGGATTCTATTTTTTCCCGATTTTTTTCCATTGTAGTACCACGATAAATTACATTTTCAAGTAATACATACAAAAAATTCTAACGGAATATAGAAAAAGCAAAACAAATAATGCTCAAGAACAATATGAATTTGTTAGCGAGTGTTTTTGCATACATGCATGCATTAACATTTTCGTTAACACGCTTAAAAATATAATGTTCAAAATGTAATTTTTCGTTTTACTACAATGGAAAAATATAGAATCCATTCGACTCACATTCTGAAATTTACAGGGAATATTAAGGTTATATTGAGCTTTATGAAAATATTTTTTTTCAGATTTTTCGACTTGTTCGAAGATGGTGAAAAACAGAAATTAAGTAAAAAAAAAAACAAATTTTAAAAATAAAAAATTAACAAAAACAAAAAAATTTTTTTTTAAAAAGAAGTTTTAAATACCTTTAAAATAAGATATTAAACTTTAAAATCCATTCACTAGTTATAGAAAAACATTAGTTTAAAAGTTGTCATGTCGGAAGATTTTTCACGATTTTGACGATTTTCAAATGCACATAACTTTTTGAAAAAAAAAAATGTTTAATTTTTATCTGGAACCACGTGTAAAATATTTTTTAATGAAGAATACGTACTAAAATTTTGAAAGACATCGGAGACATCAAAGTCAATTTTTAGCAAAAATCGTACGGTCTGACATGGAATGACTTATATTTAAGTTATTGTAATTATTATTCTTCGAAACAAATTAATGCTTTTATATTTTTTTATTGCACTAAATTTTTATTAGCAGCCAAACACTAAAAAACACATGTCTGTCTGGGACTTGTATATTTTTTGTTTGCAAATAAATACACAATAATGGAAAATAAGAAAATTCATGTTTTCTTTTGTTTTCATTTCTGTTTTTATTTGTATAAATGTGTCGTACCCCTCCAACATTTTGTAAACAAATCATTCAACAGTTTCTAACTTATTGCTTACCAATGATGTCAACTAAATTTTAAAAAATACACATAAAATTAAAATTAAAATCGAAAAAAGCAGTCCACTGAAAATCGACTTTTAAATCATATAATTCTCTTTCAAAAATCCTTTTTTGAGATCTTTTGAAATAAAAAAAAAAACAACAAAACTCAGAATGAAGTTTTTAAAAAATTCTAAAATTCGCTATTTATCTCGCGTACTCTCATAAAAATTTGAAAATTTTATCCAACCCAGTTGATTTATTTGCTTCACCCTCGTAAATTCGGTTATCCCAACCGAATTCAGTTGTCACAACCAGCAAGATTGAAAATAAAACTCCAAAAATTGCCAAATCTGCAAAAATCGACAGAATTAAAAATCAAAATTGAAAAAATTAAAATAAATAGCCAGCATTTTAAACCATCACTAGTGTTTTTTAAATTTTTGTCAGAATTTGAAGAAAAAATGGCAGGAATTTAAAAAAAATCTCCAAAATTTAAAAAAAAATTGCAGACTTAAAAAAAAAAAAATCGCCAAAACTAAATAATGAAAACTAAAAAAAAAAATTACTAAAATTTTAGCGACTTTTTATTTTTTGCGATTTTTTAAATTAAAAATTTTTTTTTTTTGTTTTAAAATTTTGTCGATATTTTTTTTTAAATTCCTGCGGTTTTTTTCTTCAAATTCTGACAAAAATTTTAAAAATATTAGTGATGGTTTAAAATGCTGGCTATTTTTTTTTTTTTTTTAATTTTTTAAATTTTTTTTCAATTGAGAGATTTATTTTAATTTTGCCGATTTTTGTCTTTATTTTAATTTTGGTTTAAAATATCAGCGATTCAATTGAATACATTTTTTTTAAATGTTTTTCCTTTCTCCAAATTTTTTTAATTACGAAAAATTTTTTCCCATTTTGAGCTTTTTATTTTTGGTGATTACACAACCGAATTTTGTGATTCCACGTACTATCACTATTATTAAATTTTAATACTATTGTAACAACAGATATAAATTTACAAAATTTCGAATTTTTATTGCAACAATTGAATACTTTATGTTTATGGACTATAATATTCTATGAATAGACTCACATGCTTTCAACAAAATTTATTTTATTAATAAAAGAATTATATGCCTCGAACTGAGCTCGAACCGGCGATCTTCCGTTTGTCAGGCAAGTACTTTACCTCTATCCTAAACCCAATTTAAATACGTTTTTTTTTTTAATTTCAACTTTGAATATTTTCTAGTTTCAAATTTAAATATATGTCTTTTTGTCTTTTGTTTTATTGAGCTAAAGATCCTTTATTTTATAATTATAAGTATTTATTTCCAATATTGCGTCTTCGCATTGGAAGACTTCTTCAGGGAAAATTTTTTAAAAAATTTTTTATTTTCCCTGAAGAAGTCTTCCAATGCGAAGACGAAATATTGGAAATAAATACTTATTATAAAATAAAGGATCTTTAGCTCAATAAAACAAAAGACAAAAATTTATTCAAAAAGATCGAAGAAAAATAAGAAAATTTAAAAAAAATTAAATATATGTCTAAAAATAGATTTGTATGTACAATAGAAATTCGCTTGCTAATCTCAATATTTTATTAGAGTTACCAAAACTATTAAAAAACTTTATATTATTTTAAAATCGGTAACGAAAACTTATATTTTAGATACAGTCATTGTTTTTTTTGCAGACGAAACTAATATTCGTTTTAAACTGCAAATATTTTATTCACGGGATAAAATCTCCGAAAAGTGGTTGGTTGTTGGTATTACACGTAATGTAGAAGATAATATTTTTTCAATATTGATTAAGAAAACCAATATTTTGAATGATGTGACTGTGTTTTGGTTTATTTTATATATTTTCTGTTTACAATATAGTTTAATTATTCTGATGATAAATTTTAAGTCCTTACAAATAAAATTATTGAATAATGATTAAATTTTGTTGGCTACAATCGAATTACAACCAATTTATGCTGTGTGTGTAACTATTTTAATAAAAATTTATGAAATTTATGGCTCATTTTTTAAACGGCTTATTTTATTTTTATTTATTTTCGAGCTTTTTTAAACGCTTAAAATATTGTTTTTAGAGCTGTTTTTTTGGTAGCGCTAATGACTACTATTTAAGCATACAAATTATAAATTTAATTGAAAAAATCGCAAGAAAAAATTGGTTTGCTCTGCTGCTCTTTTAGCAATAATTACGAAAAAAAAAAATACAAATCACGGCTTGGGGTCATATTTTTTTTAGGGGTGCCCGAAAAAGTAACTTTTGTCAATAGACTCTCTGTAGTTCAAAAATGAACCATCTACGTATGTGGATAAGGACACCAAGACTTGAACATATAATAAATTTTCAATCTATCTAAAATCGCTTGCGAATTATCTCTTAAACGGCATCATTGCTTTTCATATGTTTTTTTGTTGTTCTATTTTTGTATGATTTTCTAAGAAAACAATTTAAAAGCACATTCTTTAAGAAAGTGTATGTGTATTTAAGAAAGATTAAAGCACATTTAAAAGCAACCAAGAAAAAAAACATTTACAAATAAACACATTTACTTATGCATTTAAGTTTAGGGAAAAACTAAATTTTTATGATTTTTCTTTTAGATTTTTTTTTTTTTTTTATATTTTAGTTGATGTTTATTATTTGCTAAAGATACTTTACATTTTATTTGTTCTCAAAAAATTGCGGTGTTTCATTTACTTATTGTTAGATAAGAATACTACAAACAAACAAAAAATTATAATTAAAATTTACGGGATTTAAAAGAAAATCTATTAAACATATTTTAGTAATTTAGTAATTACATATAAAAAGTGAATTTGACAGCAAGAACAACTACTAATCAATGTTGTGTACAAATCATTTTGAAATTGTCAATGAGTTTGATTTATAACGTGACACAATTTTCAAAAAATATTTATTAAAATATTAAAATATTTTGAAAGTGAAAACGAGAAAATAAAAACAGTGATTACCAACGAAAATTTTGAAAATAACGGTAACATAAATTGGAAATAATTAAAACAATTAGTTTTAAATATAACATAAAGAAATATTTGTTCGGGTGCCATTTTTAGAAAGTGATAACAATTTGCTGTATATTTTGTTCTATATATCCGAAATAAGAATCAATGTGAAGATGAAGTGCAGTTAAAGAAAATTTTTTTAAAAAAAAAAGATAACCTGATATCTTAAAATCAAGTGAATTATGAAAATGCAAACATTTAGGTTAGGTTAGGTCGAAAAGAGGATTTGGAGAAGGGAAATGCTTCCCTAATCCGACTCAAGTCCCTGCGGACTTACACTAAAGCCAGAATGTCGGATTGTTGTGCTCTCTAAAATTCGGTCCCATGTCTATTTCCTACCCCAGAAACTCCGTCGCACTGACGAAATTCCTCAACCTCTTCCATCCTATGCCCCTACACTCACAATATTTTTTCCGTAAATACTACTGAATATACACATTGAATTAATTGAAATTCAGTTAAAACAGGACTACTTACTTTTCGTTTAAAACAATTGTATTTTATAGTTTGTTTTCCACTGGTAAATATTAATTGACAAAATCCATAAAAACAATAGATTGTTTTCGTTTATTTCAATACTCAATATAATATAACAACTTTTTGTTTTGAATAGAATTTTAACGGAATATTTAAACTATTATGGAAAGTCCGTTTTTTGTTTTTTTTTTTTTTTTTTGTTGAATAACAGACAGAACGTTCAAAAATATATTTCTTTGGTAATTTAACTGTATATTCCATAGAAACAACTTTACCGATTAAACTTTTAAATAACTGTTGATTTTTATGGAAAAGTTCTTGTGAGTGTAAGATCCCCCAATGTGGATATTGGGTCACTGGATAGTATTTTGACCCGGATCCCGGCAAATGCCGGGCATTCACGGAGATAGTGTTCCAGGGTCTCTTCGTCCTCCCCACAGGCCCTACACACTCCCGAGTCCACTCTACCAATACGGTGGAGATGGGTCCTCAGTTTCGAGTGTCTGAGGATTTCCATCAAAAGACTCAGTTCCTTCCTAATTATATTCAAAATTTCCCTCCTCCTGCCCCTGTCCGGGTTGCCCCAGAGAATCCCCGTGGTCCTGACAACACCCGCATTCTCCCAGATGGTCCTATGAATGGTGTCAGCCTAATCCACCAGCTCCGCCTTGAGAGCTCAAAAAGGTCTAGCGTTCCCCAAAGTGACTAACTCTAGGGAAGATCCTCCCCTTCATTAGCCATTTCGTTCCCCGCTATACCACAGTGTCCCGGCACCCATATAATCTCAATGCATCCAAGTGCAGAGAAATCGTTAATTTTCACTTTACTAATGAGTATCGTCATTGATCCCAGAGTCCGTAGATAGAGCCCGAATAGCCGCTTGGCTATCCGTGAAAATCACAATATCGCCGGTCAAGCCCATAATATTCACTTGCTTAATGCATTCCGTAATCGCGGTGACCTCCGCCTGTAGCAAACATTTAATCAGTAATCTTATGTTATGTGCTTGCAAAATAATAAAATTGTCAAATAATTTAATAAAATTGTCAATTTTAGATATTTCTGCAGTGTCCAATTTAGTGTGATGTGAAGATTCAATTGATGCAACTACAACGTTAACCTTTTCAAATCTCTGTAGTTTTGAGTTGTCCCACAAAGTTAAGCACAATGCTTCATGATTTACTGTTATTACCATGATTGACGAGTTTTTTATGAACTTAAAACTAAACCTATTCATATTTATATACAAATATTAGGTACAATTATTAGCTATCATAACCCAGGTAACTGGGTCTTCAAATACTAAGGCCCATAAAATATAAAAAGAGAGGGTATATTTAAAATAGCAATCATAAAACACGTATCTTTGGGTGGGCCCACAAAACCTTTAATATCATTAATGAAGAACATCATAAAACCCTTTTTACCTGACCAAATTATGTAAGATGTGAATACGAGGACACATTAGAAGAAATATATGAATAAGGGCTAACTTTTGAAGATTTTCTGTTTAGGAGTTATGAACATAACATACCAGTGTTTGGTATCGTTGAAAAGAAAATTACCTGTAAATTGCGATTTTTTTAAAAAAGGTTGAATTTAGCCATCTTGATAAAACAAAAACTTGGGTAATCCAAATATGAAGGTAAATATTTCAGTTTTTGCTTAAACGAAAATTTTCACTATTCAATAAAATATTTATTAATAGACATAATCCAATGATTTTTTAATTTAACTAGACTTTAAGGTCAAAAAATCGAAACAAATGTCAGAATTTATGATTTCCTGAAAACAATCCCACAATTCCTTCGTTTTTTGCTGCCATGTCGTCATTTAAAGCGGGGATTGGAAATGACTTACACACTACATTAGGTATCTGTTGGAGTATCTAAAACCGGTTTCCACTACCCAATTGGAGGCGTGCACAAATTTTAACTGTGAGTTGATATTTACCTCAAAAATATGGCAACTTTGGAAGCGGATGGGGGGGGGGGAAAGTATTTACAAATCAAAATTTTTTTTACCACAACTCGCATTTATATAAAAAGACCTTCCAGAAAAGTATACATACTTTATATGTTCAGAAGAAAAATATTTGTCTGGAGCGATAAGAAGTTTGGTGCTTTTTGGGGAAAATATCGCCAAAATTTACTTTTTTTTTTAATTTTTACTTTAAACTAATGTAATTTTTGACTGAAACAAGATATTGAACTAATTTTTTTTTTATTCAATCAAGAATTTTATTGGCTATATAACCGTTATTTGAAAACGAAAAGTGGTTCCAATTTTCTCCCGATATTCGAAAAACTTTGGACCTGAGTTGGACAAAATTTGGAATTTCACATTTTCAAATCGGAATATCTCGGAAACTATTGGAGGTAACCCAAACATGTTAGCATGTTTTTTGTTCATCTTTACAAGAAGATTACTAATATGTTAATTTTTTGAAAATCGGATGAGAAACAAAAAAATGGCAAACACTCAAAATTTTTTATGAAAAAAGTACCCAACTTTGGGCAGCCATTTTGCCGCCCCCAAAGGGTCTGGAAGGTTCAAAATCAAAACTTAAACTCCATTTATGCATGTTCCAAATTTCATTGCAATCGGACCACAAGTTAACAAATGGCCGAATTATTTCCACAAATTTTGTGATTTATCCCACTGTGCAGTGTTATACATTTTTTTAATATTTACACGTTCCTCTTCACGAGTGTCTTGAAAAATGCATTGGAACTAAGTCAATAAACCGTTTCATAGGATTTACAATTTCATATAAGTCCAAAATTAATGCAAGGCTACATTGAAATAATAAAGCACTATATAAAATATGTTGAACACTTGAGAATTATATCTTAAAACTAAAGTTTGGAATAATAAAATTATGAAATTTTATGAAAAAATAAAAAATAAATCTTTGAAATAATTTCGTAGTTCTAAAGAAATTTTTTATTAAATTTATAAAGATATAATTTATGAAATCGAATGAATTTTTTTTATGAAACTATAAAATTTTACGAAAATAAATGTATGAAACATTTTTTTAATATTAATACAATTTCTAGGATATAATGAAATTTTTCATTGAGTCTATGAAAATAATTTTATGAAATTGTATCATTATTATCATGAAGGGTAATTCTTCTAGAGTACCCTTTAGTCGAAAAGGAGTTAGCAAAAAATATAGTAAATTGTTTACAGTTTTATTTATTTTTTGTTTTTATATACATCGAGATTATTTTTAAGTTATTTTCAATTTATAACAAGCTTTCAACCTCCGCACATTTACCAAAATAAAGCAAATCAAAATTTATCCGTTTCAGAATAATTGACAAAATCTAGAATCGATTTTTTACAGTTATATTAGTTTTTTGTTTTTATATACATCGAGATTATTTTTATGTTATTTTCAATCTATAACGAGCTTTCAACCTCCGTATATTTACAAAAATAAAGCAAATCAAACATATTAGCTAGGTTGATACTAGTATTTCGATCTGGCTAAAGATCTCATCAGAATCGATTTGTTAGAGCATATTTTTGCATATTTTGAATATTTTGATCTTAGGAGCACATTTTTAATAAAAAATCTTATTTTTTTAGCATATTTTTGTAGTTTTTAGAACAAACCTGTATTTTAAGAGCATATTTGCTTACTTTTTTTTTGTTTTTCCTTTTTTTGTTTCTTCGAAAAATAAATTTTTTTGAATTTTCTAAAGCTACACCTACAATACTAGGTAGGTAAAGGCCACTGCAAATGTAGTTAAAAACAAATTAAATTTCACTTAAAGAAAGGACGACTTACATTTCAGTAAATTCAACTAACATTGCCATTTGTTTTTTACTTTTCAAAAAATTAACCACAATTGTAGTAAAAAATAAACAAACATTTATTATTTTTTATTTTTTTAAATAAAAAAACCTACTGTAAAAAATTAATGCAAAATCATAAAACAGTCATGTGATGTGGTTTGTTTTTTTAAATGAACTACAAGGTTAGTAACAAATTTAATTTGTTCTACAAATGACAGACATTTAGGGCCTGTTTTTACAATACGTGTATAATTTCAGACGAACGTGTGGCACCCGAACGAATACGTAAGGAAATGAGTTTTTATAATTCGTTCGTCTGACTTACGTTTGAGTACGTAAAGCTTTATGTTATTTCAAACAGTAGAGATTGCCATGATATTGTTTTCCGGTTTTTGTTAGCTTTTTTCATATACAAATAACTCATTTTTCGTTGGTGAAATGAAATATAAACAAAAACAGCTGATTTTTGCGTGAAATAAAAAAAAAATATTTATTTTGTTTAGAAGACAGTGGTGATAAAAATTAATTTGTATAAAAAAAAAAAACAAAAACATTTACAAATAAAAATGATTGGGTCAATTGCCATGGGTTTTGATAGTGATTCCAGTGTCAGTGCTAATGAAGATAGTCGTTATTGTTAAACAAAAAAAATGTGTTCTGTCTACTTGCATATTTACGTCATTGCTCATTATTCTTTTTTTATTACAATTTTTTGTTAAAAAGTATTTTTTTTCTTTTTATATATTAAATTGTGTTGCCTTTTTTCTTTGACGAATACTTATTTGTGAACGTCTGTTTTTGACGTTTGTGACGCTTCAAATCGCAATGTGGAAACCAAAAAGAGAGACGAAAACGACAACTCTTACGTTTTCACTCAATTCAAAGTGACATTTGCGATACAGAACCCCCAAAATGAATTTCTTCACTCATTTACACGAATTTTTTGAGTGACACGTCTTACAAAAACAGGCCGTTACATTAAGAATAACGAAACTGTATTACAACCTAAACAACTACTTATTTTTAAAGCAGAAGTTCCCTAAGTGTATATTTTCTGAGGTTTGCAATATCAATTTCGGATATTCAATAAATTTTTTTCCTCTTTTTGAGTTTCCTATTTTAAGAATATAATCAGCCCGAAAAAATAAAGATACTCCTGTTCTAAGTCCTGGTTCTAATATTATTGATTCTGGAAAGAAAACGTCGGGAAAATCAACTGTTCCACCCTCTGCTCCTGCTTCAAATATTATTAAACCTGTCGCCGTTAATTCTATTGAAACTAACTCTGTTCCTCCCCCTGCAACTATTTCCAACTTTGGAACTAATAATGCTTCTATTCGTCCTTCTACTTCTACTGGCGTAACTGTTCTTCCCCCTGTACCTGGTTCTAACCTGATTAATTCTGCTGCTGCTAATGCTTTTCAAACCAATACTCCTGAAAATATAACGCCTCGTTCTACTACATTTGCATCAAATCTTTACAAAAAAGTCATTCCGAATAAACAACATACTCCACCTGTAAATTCTGATACTGATAATAATGCAGTGATTTATAAACAACTACGTATTTGGCCTCCCAAAAAATCAATATTTATTTCTCGATTGGATTCTGAAACATCTGTTGAAGAAATTGATCATTATATAAAAACCAAACTTAATTCGAATGCTGATATTTTAACTCATAAATTCACATATTCTCAACCGAGAAACATAATATCATTTAAGATAACTGTCCCATTCAATTTGTTTGATGAAATGGTTGATCCTAGTTTTTGGCCTGATAATATATTAGTTCGTGAATACGAGAATAAGCGATTTAATAGTGTTCCCCGTTCTTCATCACGTATGACAAGTAATCAAAAAAACTAAAGCTTGCTTCTGATAATCAGCTGTGTTTAACCTACCAAAACGTAAATGGAATAAAATCTAAATTATCTAAGCTTTTTATTGAAAGTTTTAATTTTAATCAGCACGTCATAATATTTACGGAAACCTGGTTAAATGATAAAATCTTTAATACAGAGATACTTTGTGGAGCATATCATATTTATAGACTCGATAGAGAAACCGAAACTACGGGTGGTGGTGTTATGATTGCAGTCTCTAGCCTTCTTTCATCTGAAGTAATTGTATCTGGTTCGTCTCATAAAATTGAATTTATTGGAGTTCAGATAAAACTGATAAGTAAACGTGTTTTTATAACCTGTTCATATATTCCCCCAAAATCTGATAGTTCACTATATTTTGAGCATTTGAAGTGTATTAAGTCAGTCGTGTTAAGAGCAAATCCTGAAGATTCAATTTTTGTTTTTGGCGATTTTAATCTACCTTTGATCTCTTGGACTTTTTTATCTGATTCCTTCTATTATTCACCATTAAAGTCAAATGAATGGATTGATGAATTTCTGGAAAATTTATCTGAGCTTTGCCTTTTTCAAATTAACGGTATTTATAACAATATTGGAAGATTGCTGGATTTAGTGTTTGTTAATGAACCTGCAGACTGCTCTCTAAAACGAACTGATCCAATTACAAAACCTGAGGACTGTTACCATCCTACTATTGAAATCAGCTGTAATTTACCGCTGGTACTTAATCGTAAAAAACTGGACAAACCCGTAAAAACTTTCTGTTTTAAACGTGCTAATTACAACGATTTAAATTTTCTTCTATGTAATACAAACTGGCTACAATTGTTATCAATTTCCAACAATTCTTTAACTGCTATTGATGACATGATTAATATTTTTTATGAAACAATTTTTACGTATATGGAAGATTGCATCCCAAAACAATACGTTCGTAAACTTTCTGGCTCGCCGTGGAGCTCTAAACAATTATCGAGAATCAAAAATTTAAAAAATAAACGTTATAAAAACTACAAGAAATCTGGTTCTCTTACAGATTATGGTAAATATTCAGTTACACGAGCTGAATATCACTTACTTAATACGAAATTATATAATGAATATCTAAACAATATGAAACTAAATTTTAAACGAGATCCGAAGGCGTTCTATAAATTTGTTAATTCAAAGCGGAAGTCTTGTGGATATCCACCTGTCATGAAATATTTATCTAATGAGTCTAGCGATGATTTACTGATAAGTGACATGTTTGCCGATTTTTTTGCAACTACGTATTCTGATGCTCGCTATGATGATTCTGTCAATTATCCAATCCCTTTAACTGAACAACAGTCGTTATCGTTTTCACTTCTTACCACTTCAGATATAAAAAAATGTATTAAAAGCTTAAAATCTTCATTTTATCATGGACCTGATGGCATACCCAGTTGCATGCTAATTAATTGTGCTCATGCTTTAGCTACTCCTCTATCGATTATGTTTAATGTATCCATCAAATACGGTTATTTTCCTAAACAGTGGAAGGAGTCCTACATTATACCTTTATTTAAATCTGGTAATAAATCGGCGGTAACAAATTATAGAGGTATTGCTAAATTGAGTAATATCCCAAAACTATTCGAGAAATGTTTAACAGAACAACTATGTCATAATATCTCCTCCGTATTGTCACCATTTCAACACGGTTTCCGAAAAGGTTGCTCTACAACTACAAACCTGTTACACCTTACAACTTTAGTTAACCGGGGATTTACCAAAAGCCAACATACTGATGCTATTTATACAGACTTCAGCAAAGCCTTTGACAAAGTAAATCACAATCTTCTTGTAAAAAAGTTATTTTTAATGGGATTCACAAACAACGGTTTGGATTGGATTAAATCTTATCTAAGTAACAGAAAACAACGCGTTCTATTTAACAATTCTTTATCTAAGAATATTGATGTTAAATCAGGAGTTCCTCAGGGTAGCCATCTTGGACCTATTTTGTTTTCGTTATTCATTAATGATCTACCGTTAGTGATTAAATTTTCAAATGTTTTAATGTACGCTGATGATGTGAAAATCTTCCATAGCTTCGATAATTTTTCTGATCACATATACCTTCAGGAAGATTTGGACAGTCTTAACGAATGGTGCAGTTTAAATTTAATGGAGTTAAACCTGAAAAATGCAAACATATGAGATTTTTCAGAAATTCTGTGTTCCCGATTTCTATTCTTTAGGGGGCTATCAGTTGGAGTTAGTTGATACCTTTAATGACCTTGGTGTTCTTTTGGATCCTAAATTAACTTTTATACAACATATTACTTTGACTCCAAATAAAGCACGCGGTGTGCTTTCATTTATCAAACGATGGGCAAAAGAATTCATTGAACCGAATATCACAAGGCAACTTTATACTTCCCTTGTAAGACCAATTTTGGAATATGGTTCCATAATCTGGGATCCTCAGGAAAATGTTCGTATCCAACTAATTGAGTCTGTCCAAAAACAATTTTTGCTATTCTGTTTACGGAGTTTTTATTTGGGGGCTGCAGCTGATCTTCCATCCTACACTACTAGACTGGCTCGCATCAAGCTGCCAACCTTGGAAAGCCGAAGAAAAATGATGAATGTTACGTTTTTATTCAAGCTGATTAATGGTGAAATTTGCTCGGAATTCCTCGTCAATAACCTGTTATTTAATGTTCCTCAACGCCCAACGAGGTACTATATTCCTCTATTTATTCCATTTCACCGTCAAAATTATGCTGATGCTGATCCTCTTTTACGAATGAGCAATGATTTTAATAATTTTTATAATTGTATCGATTTTTCAAAAATGTTAACTTTGTAGTATAATTTTAACTTTGAATGTCTGATTTCTGTGATATTATGTTAGGTATCTACTTATGTAATTTTTATGATATTGTCTGTAAGGATTTTTTCCATAGACTAAATAAATACAAATACAAATACATATTTTGCTATAATAAATCTTTAATCTAATTTTTTTTTAGCTACTGAAACAAATTTCATAAAATTTACTTCAAATTTCATGAACAATAAATTTTAAAATACGAATTTAAAAAAAAAGTTGTTTTTTAGAACATATTTTTTAAATTTTAGAACCATATTTTCCATTTTTTGGGTAATTTTTTATGAGCATGAAATGGATCTTTAAGAGCATATTTCTGGCTGTCCTTTTAATAATATATTCGTCTATCCAACTGTGCCACTTATTAAATGAAACTGATAATCCAACTTAAAGAAAATAACTGAAACTAATCCATAAATGTTCGTCATGTTATCAAAGAAAACGCACACTTCAAATATATATCGCACACATAGTTTAAAAGTGACTCAACTCAAAATTTTAATTTTTCGGGTTTATATGCTTAAACTATGTACAATACACTTGTTTATCTAAAAAAAAAATATCAGTGTATTTTGTTGTTGTTAACTATTGCAATTTGTTGCAATTGGTATAAAGTTGCAAATATTTTTTTCGATTTCTGAAAAATGAATAATTTTGAGTTGAGTCACTTTTGAACTAGGTGTGCGATATGTCATAAGATAGTAACTTAACTTATAGTTGTAATTACAACCAATATAGTAATATTCAAAATATCAACGTAAGCAATAAAAAACAAGCAAAAAGTACAAAAATTCATATAATTATGTAGTTGATTTAGCTATAAAAATGCTCGACATATCACACAGTATTAAATGGACGGATAAAACACTTTGAACATTTTCACATCATTTGGCATTAGGCCAAAAACATTTCAAATAATTTGTAATAAATAGGTACCAAACAAAAAAACAGTTTAAACAAAATATTTTTATTTTTTTTAAACTAATAAAAATACCTAACAAAAAATGTGTTATTTGAGCTAAACACCTAACAACAAATATTTAGAAAATTAATTAAAGTTTTCTTCAAAAATTAATTAAATTGCACAGTGGTAGAATATACTGGTCATAAATACATAACTTCTTTAAAAATATGTAATGATTTTGGACGTTATAGGTATGTCCAGTAGAGCGACTCAACTTGTATGTAAGAGAAAAAAGTGATTTTGTTACCCCTCTGAAAATAAAGCTTGATATGTTTTATGATGATTAACAAAATATTTTGGTTCTAGCGTTGACCATCCGTGAGCTGGACCATTTTTAAACAAGGTCTAATTTTCAGTTTTTCGATTTTTTTGTACTTTGCTCCAAGACGACATAAATAAAATTTGATATCATCGAAAAGAGGTTCTGAAGCAGCATCCAATGGTATATAAAACTTGACCACTTGCTACCTACTAATTGAAATATTTAACTAAATACATATTTTCGTTTCGGGTTTTCATACAAATTCTACGTATTTGAAAATAATGTTCTGCTTTTCTAATATTATATATTTATGGTGCACCTGTCATTAATAGATTAATATGTTTTTAACTAAAAAATTAATATTTGAAAACTTAAATATATCTCACAGCATCCCAGATTTGAAAACAGATTTTTTGTCTTATCACCAGATTATTATAATTCAAAAATGAAAAATTTGATACCCATATTGTCTATATTAAAAAAAGATAAAATATATCGCGATCTTCGCGTTTTATGTGAATAATTACAAAAAAAAATTAATTTAAATTCCCATGTGAAAATTGATTCGTATATGAACATATATGATCATATATGGACTTGTATATGATCATATATGGGAATAGCTGGCCATATATCTCCATATATAGTTCAATATATGACCATATATGATCTCATATATGACCATATATTTTCGGATCCGAAATTTGAGGGTATATGGTCATATATGATCATATATGAGCATATATGGATCATATATGTGCATATATGAACATATATTATCATATACGACCATATACCCTCAAATTTCGGATCCGAACATATATGGAAATATATGAGATCATATATGGTCATATATCGAACCATATATGGACATATATGACCAGCTATACCCATATATGATCATATACAATCCCGTATATGATCATATATGTTCATATACGATGCCTTTTCCACCTGGGTTATTAAATAAATTATTTGAAACAGATTGAATTTGAAAAGCAGAACATTATTTCCAAATACGTAGAATTTGTATGAAAACCCGAAACGAAAATATGTATTTAGTTAAATATTTCAATTAGTAGGTCGCAAGTGGTCAAGTTTTATATACCATCCTACTTCAGAACCTCTTTTCGATGATACCAAGTTTTATTTATGTCGTCTTGGAGCCAAAATATTTAGGGAATCATCATAAAACATATCAAGCTTTATTTGCAGAGGGGTAACAAAATCACTTTTTTTTTTGAGTCGCTCTAATGTACAGTAGAGTGCTTCATTTTGAGGCATCTCAATCAAAATAAAAATTAACATGTTTTATGATAACTCCTAAAATATTTCAGCCCTTGTGATAACATCCATTTCAGCCCTTGTGATAACATCGTTTTTAAAAAACATCCAATAAATTGTAAAAAAAATATTTAAAAATTCTAAAAAAAAAATTATTAAAAACTATTTCTCAACTTGAGATAATAAGAACATAAACTTCTTATTATCTCGAGAATTTGGTTGATATTTTTCAAAACAAATTTTTATGAAAAATTCAAAAAATTTCTCATTTCTCATACGTTTTCTATTATGAATATATCTTTGGAATGGTGTTGACATCCGCTAATTATTTCGATATATTAATGTTTCTTAATGTTCAGGGCTGTTTTCAGAATTCTCTAAGGAACTAGAAATTCTCAGTTTTTAGATTAATGCCACTAGTTTTTACCGGATTTTCATTTGTAACGCGTAAACTAGATTCTTTGACGAATAATATCTCGTATTAAAGTTGCAAAACCGTTTGAATACACTGCGTTGCATAACTATAATTATAAATGATTTTTGTTGTTGTTTCTAATTTTACAAACATTTTTTTAAAACTAATAACTGTTTTAAAGAGTGTTATAAATGATCTCTTATTGCGTAAAATTCATGAGATTAATTTAATTTTTTTTTCATATTTGAATATCTTGAACTTTTTTCTATATGCTATGAAAATTTTGGAGAAAAAATCGCAGAAATAAAAAAAGTTACAGCTTGTTAAACTCCTTGACCTATGTTTTATATGAGCAATATTTACTGGCGCAGTGCGATAAAGCCATGGGCAGTAAGGCCATATGGTCATATTTCTCAAAAAAGTGGGAAATAATGCCATATGGCGTCTTTTCCAACTCATTGGGAAATAAGGCCATGGTCGTTTTGCAACCAAATGGGAATTAAAGTTAGTTACATAGTGACAAATTATGAGTTGTCATTGCGAAGTGTTGAAAAGTTATGGTACAATCGCGGAAGCGAGTGGGGTGGGGGTAAAGTAATCTATAAATAAGTAAGTGGCTTTGCTGAGCAAAGTTTGCCTGCATAGCCGGCCTTCGGACGGGCTTAGGGGTTTTTTTCCTCCAGTATGTCCCACTCTCGGCTTCGCTGAGGAAAGCTTTTCTGTGTAAAAGTAATCTATAAATAATAAGTGGCTTTGCCGAGCAAAGTTTTTCTGCGTAGCCGGCCACGGCAAAGCCACTTATTATTTATAGATTACTTTTACACAGAAAAGCTTTCCTCAGCGAAGCCGAGAGTGGGACATACTGGAGGAGAAAACCCCTAAGCCCGGTCGAAGGCAGGCAACGCAGAAATATTTGTAAATTCTTATTGTTAAACTAATTGTAAATATTATTTTTTTGTAATGAAATATACTACATTTTTGTTGAAACAAAATTTTTTAATTGAGTAATAAAGCCATAATGGCTTTATTTCCAAATGAAATGGGAAAAAACACCTTATGGTCTTATGGTCTAAAAACTGTGAAATAAGACCATATGGCTTTACTGCCCATGACTTTATCGCACTGCGCCTATTTACTTTCAATGCTTTTTCTCAAAACAGAATATTGAAAGTCGGGTGACACTGTCTCAACAGTAGTGATTTAAAGAGGAATAAAAAATGAAGTCCGTATATAACAAACTACGATTTTGTGGCTGTTTTTTAAATTTTTGAGTTTATCCTCGTATTATTTTATTTCAAATCAAAAATTTAAAAATCCGGCTCCGTTAGGGACTAAAGAATTTATTCGTGTGCGAAGCAAAGTTAATTTTATTTTTTTAAATTAATACGCCAGGCTCAACGATGGCATCCGTTTTTGCCTTTAAAAAAAGGGTCTATAATGAAATGGTTACCACGATTGCCACGGTAGTCCGAATTCTAAATTATAATTTTTAGAATAATATCCAATATTGTGATTTTCTATCGCAAAAAATAAATTTTTAAATATACAATTTAGTTATTTTTATCTTTAAATAAAGTAAATTTCAAGTCAATTTAAAAAATGCATCGTTGTTTTATTCCATTTCAAAGTTCTATACCCCTATAAAAAAAAAACCCTTTACTAAAGCCTACTTGTGACAAGGTACATACGAACATACCAAACATTAAGTACCTCGCTTTATTGATACTTTTCCCCATTTTGGCAATCCTCGTATCCCCGTAGGAATTTCCAAAAATCAGCTCTGATCTAAAATCAGCTTTTATTCTGTTGTTAATGGTATTTTCAAAGAAATTAGCTTTATTTCGTATCATTAATAGTGTTATCATTAATTTGACATCAACATTTTATCAAAATAAAAAATAAATAAAAATTATTTTTGTCCAAAATCTTTCACTGTGAATTGGAATATTTTTAAATACGAGGGCGGCTCAATAAGTCCTTGACTTTTTGAATGAAACATAGTTTTTTTAGAGCACAAAAAAACTCAATACACTTAGTCCAAAGTTTCTCCAATCCAAAAGTCATTTGAATTGCGGTTAAACAACTCCAAACAATCCTTTGAAGTTGTCACACGATTACGTTTATTTTCAATTGAGAGCAAACGAGGCACTCATCTTGCAGACAGCTTTCTAAAACCCAACTGATCATTTAAAATCGAAACCACCCTGCCATATGAAATGCATATGGCATCAACAATCTCACGCACTTTTACTCTTCGATCAGCCAACACCATATCGTGGATTTTTTTCGACATTTTCGGGTGTATTGACCTAAATTGGCCGTCCAGAACGTTCAGCGTCATATGTACTTGTGCGACCACAACGAAAGAAAGTAAACCAATTTTTTTACCATTGAAATCGATAGTGCAGAGTTCCTTTACTTGGTTTGATTGACGGTTTTTTTTCGCAAAAAATAATGTTTAATGAGCACTAAAAATTCACTTTTTTCCATTTTTAAAAAAATCCACGAGTTTGTATAATTTGAACAGCTGTTAAACGCAAAGTAAATGACGGCACTTGCTCAAAATTTGACAGTAGTCAATTAATAGGTGGCACTTGATGGGAGCAGTGTTGCATTTCATCTAACTACGAGGGAAGTGCGAAAAGTCACGGACTTATTGATCTGCCCTCGTAGTTTATAAATCTTAAAAAAAAAAACCTTTTTGTTTAATTAAAAGTTCTCCATAAGAACAACATTTTAGCTAACAACAACACAAATTTTTTTTTTTAAATTAATTGTTTTTTTCTTTGTTACAGATAGCCCATTAGGGCATACCAAACTGGCACACCAATTTTGGTTCTCATATCCGCCACCTGGCGCTGGCGGTGGGTCGTCAAGTAAGTTTTCCCTTAATATTTTTTGTTATTAGCTTATTCATAGATGTTTTGATTTGAATCAAATTTGGAAAAAAAAAATTGTTGTTTTAAAATTTAGTATAAAAAAAAGAATAAAATAATAATTAAAGTGTGTGTGCGCAGTGTATTTGTTTTTGTTTAAATAATACTCTAAATATTGATGTTTGTTTTGGCATTTGGAATTGAAAGATTTAACATAGATTTAAAAAAAAAAATATATTTGTAATTTTTTATTTAAAACGTATCCTCTTTAGTTTCTAGTTTAACTTAAGTTTCTATTCGAAATAATCATACATTTTTGTTATTTAACGTTATTTATCGATAACGAATATAATTTTTATTTCCGTTACTGATTATAAGGGATACCGAAAATTATATCGTCACCTAAAATCCAAAAGACCGTAACTACACTTTTTAGTTTTTTACAGGAGAGTCAAAAAACATTATTAATAAAAAACTACTTTAAGATTAGTATCAAAATTTTGGAATTATGCTTAAGAAACAAACACAGATTTGTGTCAGAGAAAAAAAATCATGGAAAAATAGTAGTTTTTAAGTAATGTAGTTACGGCCTCTTGTAATCGTTTTTTCTGAAACCAAAAAGCCGTAACTTTAATACAAAAATTTATGCAAAACATAAAACAAACGTTTAAGATAAAAAATACTGCTTTTCGACAATAATTAAAAAAAGTTTTTAGTCAACTTATGTATTTTTTATCTAAAAAACAATTAAGAATTTTAAATAGAAAAAGGTCGATAAAAAACATTTTTAGAATAATTTTTTATCTATTTATTGTGAGTATTTTTAACTATTTAAAAATATTAGAGAAATATTAAAAATGATCTCATGATCTCAAACCGAACAAATAAAATCTCACACATAAACTTATAGATCAACGATAAAATTCACTATTAAACCACTCACCAGGTACAGTGTAGAAATCGTTTAATGTATATGCTCGACATATGTATTAACAAAAAATCTTTAATGTTTGTTGATATGCTTTGCTTATGTAGAAGGATAGTATATGATGACATTAGAGAAAAAAATTGCCATTTAAAAGTTTTAATTGAAAGTTAAACTGGCAATTATGATAATGACTAGAGAAAAACAAACACACTATAAATAGAAATCGTTAGTGGTAAATTTCATTCTAACTCAACACACAGAGTAATGTGGGATTTAAAGTCACCCAATTCCTTTAACGTGTGAGTTAAATAGAAGATATTTACGATTAACACTTAATGGCATGAATAATGTTGATGAAGACCGTAGTGGGTCAGAAAATGCATTTCATTCATACTAGTGTCTAATAACTTTTTCTGTGTTTTTTTTTTTTTTCTAATAATTTCTGTTAATTTAGAGAAAAATTTGTCATGATCTCAAACCGAACAAATAAAATCTCACACATAAACTTATAGATCAACGATAAAATTCACTATTAACATTCATTAATTTATTTCGAGAAAATAAAATAAAAATAAAATAGTTAAACAAAAAACAGTGTAAATCTTTACATAAAAGGTTTAAAACTGCACTACACGAGTTATTGGTTAATGAATATATTAAAATTGCAGTTACAGCCTTTTGATTTTCGTTGATAAATTTGGTGTTTTTGAACGAAAACGTGTAAAATTTTGTGTTAAGGTGTATTTTGGTTAACTGCACGTAATTAATCAAAACGCCAATTTCAAATTTTTTATTAGTTATGGCCTTTTGGATTTTAGGTAACGATATATATATATATTAAATATCTTTTTTTTCCCCTAATAATCATACTTTAGTTATACCCTCATCAATTTTTAAACTAATAATGTTTAAAAATACACAGAAAATTTGCTTGTCAAATGCCCGAGTATAGGTTGTAGGTCTAGCTGAGTGTATCACCAAACAGGTTTGAGAAGTTGCAATATACTCTAAAATTTTCGTTATAGCGGGAAAGAGTATTTTTTTGCGACTTGCGCATTTTTTTTTTTTTCATTTCTTAACCGATTTTGAACTTTTTAACGGTATATGAAAATAACTTACAGGAGCCTTCATCCATTTTGGACCAGTTTTCTATTATTTTCTATTATGGAAGTGTTTACATTTGAATTTTTACGTACGTATATAATTTAGACATCCTGTGGATATTTCATAAAAAATTAATAAATCGGAATCCTTTCCAGACCTTGTCTATTTGTATTATCAGGGTTAATTAATACTCTTGAGGAGCAAATATTTTGTCCGATTTGTGTTTGTGTTCTAATTTCAATCGTTCGATTTCGTTCTACTTTATTTGGTGACAAACCAGACTGAAAATTAATATCTTATTTTAAATTAGCATGAGTCTGAGCGAGTGCTTTCCCCTACCCTGATTTGATCGATTTTTAACAATTTTAAAAGTCTATTTTTCAATGATGCTTTTTTTTTTTAATCATTATTAATGGCAAGGAAATTTAAAACCATTTTCAATAATCAATGAAATTTAATCCTCAAATGATTAATTAAAAAAAATGATAATGAAAATAATTTCATCAGCATTGATATCAATGTAATGATAATGAAATTATCATTTCATTAGTCCACTTAATTCATTAGTCCCATGTACGTCAACACCCTTTCAAGGCTTTTTGAGAAGGCATACAATATTGACCACTTTTTAATCCAAACAGTTGATTTTTAATCACATTTACATACACATAAAATATAAAGGTAAATTTTGATAAATTTTTCATCAAATGAATTAATAAAGGGTCCGCCATCTAATGTTTTTTTAACTAGTGCTTATTTCGTGAATGGTAACACTTAGCTCATGTCTGATTTGACAGATTATTAGTTTTATCCTTCCGCTGAACGAATATGGTCCGTATGTTCGTTATCTTGTGAAAAAAGTGAAAGAAACTGGCATCCTCATCGATAAACCAAAGCGTGAAAAGCCAAAAACAGTGCGTACACCCGAGAATATTGCTGCTGTGGCAGAAAGTGTGCGTGAAGCGCCATCAACATCAATTTACCGTCGTTCTCAACAATTGAATATTTCGGAGACATCATTGAGACGAATTTTGCATAAAGACCTTGGTATGACGCCATACAAAGTCCAATTGGTTCAGGAGTTCAAAAAAAAAAAGTTATTTGGCGGACCCTTTATTTAATTGAAACATTTTCGTTGGTGGTACAATTTCAGCAATAAAAGTTATTGAATTGCTGTTTTCGTAATTGAAATGGGTTTCTATTTTTTATGTGTGTACTAACTACACATTGACTTTCCAGCTGTTCAACAAACAGAGAAACTATTTTCGATTTCCTCCAATAAGATTGATTATCAAAAAACTACAAATCTTTTTTTGAAGTTGTTTATCCATTTTTTTACCATTTAAAAAAACGTATATGCTTGATTTCCAAAAAATTGATGCAGTAACATGATGAAACATGGTGTTATCCGAAACTAAAGTCAAAATTTTGATAGTATAGATACTTCTTTTTTAGTCAGCTACACAAAATTTGTTGCAATTTCATTCGGCATACGTTATATAGAGAAAAAGTATCATAACTTATTGTTAGTCAATTTTCAACCGATTTTAACAAATGAAGACTTATTTTACTCAGGAAATCTCATCCAAATGGAAACTGTTTCTTGCAGTTTGTAGAGCAGTACAGACATATGGTGAACAAGTTTGGGGATTTGCGAACTTCCAAGATGTTGATAAGTTACAAATATATTTTTTAAAGAAAATACTAAGGCTCCCGGCTTTCACGCCAACATATATACTTTTGTCCGAAACTGGTATAGAAAATGGACATTTGTATACTTTAGATCTTCATATGAGATATGTATGCAAAACAATGTTTCAATACGAAGAAGATCGTTTGCCGCAAAAATTCACAAAAATGTTGCTGCAAAAACGACGGTTGTGGGTGGACGTGCTTAACAAATTAGGTGCCGAAGTTAGAATTGATTGGACCGAAGCGAACCCTAATGTACAGCAGTGGAACAATAACCGTATAAATCTTATAAACTCCCTGAAGTCTAAATACTATGAAAATGTATTGCCAAAAAAAGCTAATACAAGCAGAATTTATAGAAAAGTTGACATAGTAAACGGAAGTAAATATATATCAGATGAACGTAACCAAGAAAACATAAAATGGATTTTTAAAGCACGAAGCGATTTGATAAAATTAAATGGGAACAGATGTCAAGTAAATGCGTCAAATATATGTACATTATGTAATTCTAGAGAAATTGAAAACATAGAACACTTTCTAGGTCGTTGTAAAGCTCTAAGTGAATTTAGGATTATGTATTTAAAAAAGGCTTGTTTTAATGACAGGGAAATTTTAGAAATATTAAATGGAATAAAAGTTAATTGGCATTATTTGGCAAATTATATAAAAACTTGTGTAGAATATAGAAATTTTCTTATAATGGAATTTAATAACTAAACACTTTATCTCGAATTGTTATTTGTATACATATGTTAAACGGCTGACGACAATGGTCAGAGTCGTAAATATTTATAAATTTATTTTTATTTTGTAATTATATGTATTGCTGAAAATAAAAATAAAACTACTACTACTACTACTACTCAGGAAATCACTAACTTTACGAATATTGTTGTTTAAAAAAAAATTCGAAAAAAACCCTTGTAGAGTTTGAAAACATTTAAAAAAAACTTAAAATTTTAACTATTATTACAAAATCTACATATATTTATATTAATATTATTGATAAATGTCCCATAAATGTCCAGTTTTTAGTTTTTGTTGTACGATTATTATGTACCGATTATTTCGAGTGTTTTTATTTTGTTTGTTTATTGACAAAGGATAATGTCAATCACTTGGAGAAATATAGTCTCAGAGCCGAGTAGGGTGACCACAAAGTTAAAAAATTTGGTATATATATTCTCGAACATTATTGGACATGGGAAACTTTTGGTAGAACAAGGTCCAACCCTTCAGGTTTTAAAAGGCACCGAGATATTTGGAATTGATTCATTCAATTTCGTACAGGACACTGACTCACAAACGGTCGTCAATGGTAAAAAAATCGGAGGTTTTTGTTCAGTTTTTTAATATTTTGTTCGTAAAGAAGTCTAAGCAATTATGATGTGAGCAAGATTATTCAAGTTCAAGATCATTTGTTTTTGTTAAAAAAAAAAAAACTTGCAGTGTTGCTATAAATTAGCGGATGAAGAACTGTTTTGTTAATAAATAAACATTGCACGGTGTTTTGTTTATCAAAAAACAAATGATCTTGAACTTGAATAATCTTGCTCCCATTATAATTTATGATAAAATATCGTAAAATAAACTTCTGGTTTCAATTTTTTAAAATTCAAAAGTAAAACATCTGAAATTAAAGCAATTTTTGTCGATTTGATTTATGAAAAGTGATATCCATAGATTTTCATCTAATGATTCCATGTTTTTCTATCGCTTCACAATTTTGAAATATCGTATAACACGAATATCTTATGGCTACAGCCAAAACTAGATCTACGACTCAAACTATAAAAAAAAATTGAGTTTTGGCTGTAGTTTGTCTTTAACGACCCAACATTTCCAAGAAAAGTGTCGTCAAAAATATTTTTTTGCAGAATGTTCTTTAAAGTTTCTTAAAGCTACAATACTCAAATCAAAGTTAATCTTATGTTCTTTTTATATTTATAAACACAGATAATTATTTCTCTATGGATTCACGGATATTAGGTCAATAATAAAAAAAAATCTTTGTTAAAAACTATAATTTGCAATATTTTAAAAACGACCTGCACGATTTAGGAAATATGGCCAGATTCGTGATCTGCATGCATAATTTAGTAAGAAAACATATATTTTAATTGCAGTTTATTCAAAAACAAAAAAAAATAGTCCGTGATCAATAAATCCGTGACTTTTTGAATGAAACACAGTTTTTTTTTTGAAAAAAAAAAATTTTTTTTTCAACATAATCTCCATACACTTAGTCCAACGTTTCTCCAATTTTTGTATCCCTTCCAAAAAATAGGATTTTTCGAGGTCCATAAAATAGGCATTCTTTGGTCATATCTAGTCGTTTTTTTAAATTCTCGTTAAATCGGTCCAATAAGTTGGCATAATATTCGCCGTTTATTGTTTTTCCCTTTTGAGGGTAATCGATGGGGATTATCCCTCGTGCATCCCAATAAACTGTTGCCATCACCTTATTGGCCACGATTACGTTTATTGTCAATTGAGAGTAAACGCTGCACCCATCTTGCAGACAGCTTTCTTAAACCCAACTGATCATTTAAAATCGAAACCACACTGCCATATGAAATGCCTATGGCATTAACAATCTCACGCCCTTTTACTCTTCGATAGGCCAACACCATATCATGGACTTTTTCGACATTTTCGGGTGTATTGACCTCAATTGGCCGTCCAGAACGTTCAGCGTCATTTGTACTTGTGCGACCACAACGAAGGTCAGTAAACCACTTTTTTACCATTTAAATCGATGGTGCAGAGTCCCCATAGTATTTATGAAGCTTTTCCTTGGTTTGATTGACGGTTTTTTTTCGCAAAAAATAATGTTTAATGAGCACTCGAAATTCACTTTTTTCCATTTTTAAAAAAATCTACGAGGTTGTATGTTTTGAACAGCTGTTAAACGCAATGTAAATGACGGAACTTGCTCAACATTTGACAGTAGTCTATTAACAGGTGGTACTAGATGGGAGCAGTGTTTTTGGAAAAAGTACTTTGATTTTTTGGAAAAAGTACTTTGATTTGGAACTTTTTGAAAAAGTACTATTTAGAATAGTATGTAGGTTTTTAGGGAAACGCATTTTTTTTTGTTGGAAAAATGTGTTTTTCTTTGGAAAAATTTACTTTTTGGAAAAGTTAATTTCGTTGTTAGTTATCGAATTTTTACTATGTAACGATCTAATCTTGTCGTTAAAAAGTTGCGGGATCGCCCTACAGTTATTAGAAAATTTCTTACGGAAATATATGTGCTTGAAATTAAACTCTTTTTTAGTAGTAAACTCAGGGAACTTCAGTTGTAAATATTTGTAGTTGTTTGACTTGTAATACAGTAATCATTATTTTTAAGAGAAAAAACAGTCATTTGTAGAAGAAATTTAATTTTTGACTACATATGTCGTTTATTTAAAAAACAAACCACATCAAATTATTGTATTATAATTTTATATTCATTTTATACAGTAGTTTTTTTTTTATTAAAAAAAAATAAAACATAAAAGAAGTTAGTTTATTATTTACTGCATATGTGCTTAATTTTTCTACTATTGCGGTTCATTTTGTGAACATTAAAAAACAAATGACAATGTTAGTTCAATTTACTGAAATGTAAGTCGTCCTTTCTTTAAGTGAAATTTCATTTGTTTTTAACTACATTTGCAGTGGGGTTTACCTACCTATTCTAAACGTATGCTTAAAATGATTAAATTTTCATTGAAGGTGAGATTTGCATTTTGAAAGTGGGATAAGTTCAAAAAAAAATTGTAATTTTTGAACTATTTATTTTAAATTAAAATTTATATAACAAATTTGATTTGAAACTGTTTTAAATGACATTTACTGAATAATGAAATAATGCATGCATGTTCATTATAACCGTGGGAGTTTTTTGGCGAAATTTGGTGGAAATTTGGATGTAGTGGTGTATTAATAAGCTTTTTCTGTAGTTTTTCTACAAGCTGCGTACCTTATAGCGTTGGTATTCACAATTTAAATTTAAACTTTGATGCTTTGTATGTACTTAATGGGTTAAGATTGTTGTTAAATTATAATTTATTTTTATTGCTAAAACAAATATGCATCAAACTATATTAAACAATTTGATCTATCGTATACACTAAGGATATTATGTAGGTAAAGACGACTGCAATTGTAGTCAAAAACAAATGAAATTTCACTTGAAGGAAGGACGGCTAACATTTCATTAAATTCAACTAATATTTGTCATTTGTGTTTAATGTTCAAAAAATTACTAACAATTGTAATAAAATTAAACCACATATGTTAGTAAAAAATAAACAAAAATTTACTTTTTCTATTTTTTTAAATAACAAAAAACGACTGTAAAAAAATAATGTAAACTCATAACACGGGCATTTGATGTGGTTTGTTTTTTTAAATGAACTACAAGATTAGTAAAAAATTAAATTTGTTCTACAAATGACTGACATTTACATAAAACGGTATTGCATTTCAAACAACTACATATTTTTACAGCAGAAGATCCCTAAGTGTATTCACGATTTTTGAGAATTTTTAAAAAATATTGGTGTTTTTAAACAATATATACAAAAAAAAAAATAGAATAAAAATTTTCACATTTAAAAAGAAAGTTTAGTCATTTTCTGCATATTAAAGTTTGTACAATTTCGGAAATTTCTTGGTCTGATCCTTTAATTTTTCATAAAAAGTACATACTGCACAAAATTTTTCTATACATCCCTAACCAAATCAACATATTATATTTAACACCGGGGCTTCTTTCTAAAAATGATTAATTTTTGAAAAAAGGGCTATCAAAAACTGTAACAAATTTTATTTTTTATTTAATTATATGGCAACCCTGGAATAATAGTTTTTTAAGTTTGTTTAACTATTTTTGCACTTAAGTCCTCAAGTTATCACGTGCATTTTAATGCGTTATTATGTCTCCCTAATATCCAAAATTATCGAGATGTAAAAGTAGGTGTTGCTTTCAAGCGACAGCAGTGAAAATAGGTTACAGCTTTTAATCGTATCAAATAAATGATTTTTTATTTAAAATTCAAGTGACACTTTTGTTTGCGGGACTGCCAAAAAAAAGTTCATCGTAAGAGTTGTTTTCTGAAATTTCTTATTTGAACTCATTAAAATCCCTATCAAAAAAGTTACATCTCAAATACAAAATCAGAACTCATTAGATATATACCGATATTTATTCTTATCAAAGCTTATCTCAAAATTGTGGTATCCAGTAATATCCGATTAGATCCTTTAAATGTATTACTGGATTAAATAAGATCAAAATTGTTCTCTAGTTTCAGATCAAAAAGATTTACTTAAGATGAGAAGGAATTAATTTAAATCTACGTGGATCTAATTATATCTAAATAGATAAGTAATTTTTGGTGGATAGAATGAGATATTTTGAGATTAAATTGGATTTACCTGTGTCTCATGACATATATTATTTTTAATAAAAATATTAAAAGAATTAAAAGGAACATAAGTTAGACATCTGCGCATATATTGGGTATACAAGTTAATAATGTCGATTTGGAAAACATATGGCATAACTACTTATCACCTATTGTTTGTGTCAATAATAACAAATATTGGCGATAGACGCCAAAGTGTAAACACACATTTTTTTCAATCGCTATAATAATGTCGAATTTTGTGCCTAAAAAAGATGTTTTGTGGGGAAGTCTGATAACCTTCTTTCATTTGAAGAAAACAGCTGCTGAAAGTTATCGATTTTTGATAGAAGCTTACGGTCAACCTGAACCAACTCAAAAAACTTGTGAACGATGGTTTGCGCGATTTAAAAGTGGTGATTTCGACACAGAAGACAAATAGAGGCCTCGTTAGCCGAAAAAGTTTAAAGACGAGGAATTGGAAGCATTGCTCCACGAAGATTGTTGTCAAACGCAAGAAGAACTTGTATTATCATTGGGAGTCACACAGTAAGCCATTTCCCTATGTTTAAAGCCATTGGGATTCATTCAAAAGCAAGGAAATTGTGTCCCATATGAATTGAAGTCAAGAGACGTTGAAAGGCGATTTTGCATGTCGGAAATGCTGCTTGAACGCTACAAAAAGAAGTAATTTTTGCATTGTATTGTTACTGGTGATAAAAAAATGGATACATTACGTTACCCCAAGCGCAAAAAGTCATATGTAAAGCCCGGCCAACTAGCCAAATCAACGCCGAAGCCGAATATACATGGCGCCAAGGTAATGCTCTGTATTTGGTGGGACCAGAAGGGTGGTTTGTATTATGAGCTGTTGAAATCCTGGCAGACGATCACATTGGACCTGTACCGAACACAATTGATTCGTTTGAAGAACGCAATGAACGAAAAACGACCAGAATATTCGACCAAACACGAGGCCATGACAACGCTCGGCCACATGTTGCAAGACCGGTCAAAAACTATTTGGAAACAGTGGATGGGAAGTTTTGGCTCACCCGCGTTATAGCCCAGACCTTGCACCTTCTGACTACCATTTGTTTCGATCGATGCAAAACGCTCTTTCTGGAATACGCTTCACTTCAGAACAGGGTATCAGAAATTGGCTTGATTTATTCTTTACCTCAAAACCGGAGCAGTTATTTTGGTGCGAAATCCATACGCTACCAATAAGAGGGGAAAAAGTAGTGGCTAACGATGGACAATACTTTGAATAATGTATCAATTCATTTTGTTATTATAATAAATGCATTTGTCAAGCAAAACAATCGACTTTATTAACTTTTATACCCAATATATAATTTAGTCAAATATATAAAAAGTCTTTTATAACCTCAATAAATCTCTTACTTTTCGAAATATTAGCATTTTAGGAAAAAACATCAATGCTCGCAATCGTGAGCTTTGGTCTGAAAGGGTTAAACAACAGTTTCTAATTAAAAATGAATTGTAATTAGGGAATGGAAAAATCCCGCACTTTTTCATTTCCCGGTAAAGCGGGAAATTTTCTTGAAATTCCCGTTATCCCACTTGAAAAATGAATTATAAAATTATTCATATTAAATCGTATTTTTTGTATGCAAAATGTCTTACACGACCTGAGATAGTCTTAAAAAACAAGGCTGCATTATAAATTCGAGGTTTATCAGTTTTTCTTAATTCTGAGAGATATAAATTTTATAAGTATGATTCATAAAAGATTCTGTATAAAAAATTTTAAACTTAAAATTATGAAAATAAGTTCAAGAAAAATGTAAAAACGGTATTTGGACAATATTTGTTAATTGAAAATGTTTTGGACAAGTTTTTATAATGGCAAAATTTTGTTTAAATAGCTAACTGCTGCATTAAAAGTACAGAAAATATATTCTGAAAAGTCGTGGGATTCACGAATTCCCGGGATCATTAATTTTTTTTTACTCAGGAATGATTTTATACTAAAAATTTTAATTTAAAATTTGTAAAATGGGATATAAAACATTTTACTAATTTTTGGGTGTACACTCAGGGAGCTTCTGCTTTAAAAATATGTAGTTGTTTGGCTTGTAATACAGTTTCTTAATTTTTAATGTAAATGTCAGTCATTTGTAGAACAAATTAAATTTTTTTTACCAACCTTGCAGTTCATTCAAAAAAACAAACCACTGCAAATGACTGTTTTATGATTTTACATTCATTTTTTACAGTAGTTTTTTGTTATTAAAAAAATTAAAAAATTAATGTTTGTTTATTTTTTACTAACATATGTGGTTCATGTTTACTACAATTGTGGTTAATTTTTTGAACAGTAAAACACAAATGACAATGTTAGTTGAATTTACTGAAATGTAAGCCGTCCTTTCTTTAAGTGAAATTTCATTTGTTTTTAACTACATTTGCAGTGGTCTTTGCCTACATAGTATTCTAAGTATAGTTGTAATTTACTCATCCTCCCACATAGTTCGAGATAGGGTATTTAAAACAATATACATATGTATATTAGAGTGTCCCTTAAGGTATTCTACAAGTTTAAATGTTAGAAATGTTAAGACGCTACCCTCTAATTTTTTTGTATTTGTCTTTAAAATAACTCATGTGGAATTTTACGCCCCTACGACCACGCCTTCCCTACCCAATAGGGCCTTAAATATCGAAACATGAGTTTATATGGGAAAAAGGGATATTTCTTTTAGTTTTGCTGTTTTTTTGCAATATTGCAATAGTTTTTACTCTAGATGATAAATTAATCGAGATTGAGATAAAGTTATGTATTCAAAAAGGTATAAAAATTCAAAATCGGTTAAGAACTACCCCAGTAATAAATAATGCCCCAGACCTTTTGTTTGTTTAAATATATATAAATTCCGGCAGTATCTAATTTCATCTAAATGGGGCAAGGCACGGGTTACCGTTGTTTAATTTGTTCAAAAGTGTTGGCACAGAATCTTCAGATATTGTGTTATAATATTTTAGACCACGTTTCTAAAAATTCAATAGTAGTAAGCAAATCTTTGACCTTTTTTGTAAATTGAAATAAATAAGTCTGGGGTCGCAGGTCCACATTTGTTAATAATGTTCCAAATATTTTTATTTTTAACTTTGAGTAATGCTTATAAAATAAAACTACAAAAGTTACAAAAGTAGCTAATTTTTGATTTAAAATATTTTATGGCAACAAATAAGCCTTTTATTACTAAAAAAACACAATTTCCTCGAAATCCGTAAAATTTAAATCGTTGCCCTACCCAAGTGTACTGGGGGATATTTTAAAATTTTTTTGATTTTTAATCTCTTAGATGTTTTAAACAAGTTTAAGCAATAAAAATCTAAATTTTTTCGATTTTGTTGAAGAAATTTTTTTAAAACTTGAAATTGAGATTTTAAAAACATCCCAAAAATTTTGTTCGGTTTTGACATCACCGTAGGACAGGTTAACGCCATCCAAAACAAAAAACTTCTTTTATGTCTCACAATTATGAGTGTATTAAATAAAAAAATTATGATACAGTTATCAATTTTAAAAATTTTAAAAATTTTTAAAATTTGAGCTCGAATTTCTTCTGAAGTGGTATTTGGCACATTAGTGGTCTGGGGCATTATTTATTACTGGGGTAGTTCTTAACCGATTTTGGTTTCTATACCTTTTTGAATACATAATTTTATCTTAATCTCGATTTATTTATCATCTGGAGTAAAAACTATTGCAATATTGCAAAATAAAACAGCAAAATCTAAAAAAAAATATCCCTTTTTCCCATCTTTAAGGCCCTATCGGGTAGGCAAGCGTGGTCGTAGGAACGTAAAATTTCACATTATTATTAAAAATTTATATAAAATTTCAATTATTGATTATTAATAGGTTTTTTGTTAAATTTCTGCCTATTATGGAGGCTCTAACTTTTCTAAAACTTCGGGTTCTGATGAGATCTTTAGCCAGATCGAAATACTAGTATCAACCTAGCTAATATGTTTGATTTGCTTTATTTTTGTAAATATTCGGAGGTTGAATGCTGGTTATAAATTGAAAATAACATAAAAATAATCTCGATGTATATAAAAACAAAAAACTAATAGCACATGAGTTATTTTCAAGACAAATACAAACAAAATTAGAGGGTAGCGTCTCAACATTTCTAACATTTAACTTTAAGGGACACTCTAATGTATATATAATGAGGGTATAACGTTAACTGCTTCACTGATATCATTTTATTATATTTATTTTCAAATCATTTGCATACAAATTTATAAATTCAATCCTTACCCGGTTAAAATAAATGTTATGTAGTATATTAATTACAAACTTTTTGAAAATAAAGTAATACGTATAATGTTGTTAATTTGTGAATGCATTTTTTTTTTTAAATTAAATTTTTAATACAAAAAACTAGAAGTTATTAATAAATTTTAAATTAAATAAAATAGTTTATTGTTAAAATATAAATTGAATAAATAATTAATGTTGATATTTTCATTTTTCTTTGTATTTTACACACATGTAATCAATCAATCGATCGATCAATCAATCAATACAAAACAAACAAAAAAATAATAATAATAAAAAAAAAAACAATCGAAAACGAATGAAGGGGATATTTTGTTCTCCTACTATTTAGAGTGTTAAACGTTACTACTACAACTACTACTTGTACTACTGATACTACTACCATTACTACTACTACCACCATCCATACTTGTTTGTACTCTACATATAATCAGTATCAAAATCTAATAAATGTAATCGTAATCGTAACATCCTGTGTATATGTTTGTATTATTGTGTAGAGCCAGTAATAGTGTAATTTTACAAAAAAAAACAAGTAAATTTTAAATCGTATAATCCACATTATAAATCAAATAGTTAACAAATAACATTTAGAGGTAAGGCTTGAACAATAAAATGTAGCAAAATACGAAAAAAAAATCGTCTATTTTGATTTTTTTTCTGGTTTTTGTTTTCTTTCTTTCTTTCTTCTTCTTAGCAGAAAAAGAATAATTTTTTTTATTTTATAAAAAAAAATGTTTATCTTAGAAATCGTTTGAAAAAAAAAATTAAATAAGTTTTGAATAGAAACTTTTATTAGTTGTATTTAATTATTTTTTATAGTACTATATAAAGTTAAGTATGTAAATTTAAACTTATTTTTGCACGTTTTTTTTTTTTAGAAAGTTAAGCATGTTGGATTTTTTCTATCCTTTTTTATAAATTTATTTTCTTGGAAACTAACCTAAAAAAATCACCTGTTTTCAAGAATATTAATATAAATCCGCAATATTTCAAAAACTGCAAATCGGATTTTTTTTTTATTTAGTGACACGACAATGTTAAAATCATTAATGATTCACCTAAGTTTGCACTACATCCGGATCAGTAGATGTAGTGTTTTTACTACTTGTTCCTCAGCTCTTATTTTGCTGGGTAATTTATGAAATTGAATGAATTTTTTTTTACGAAACTATGAAATTTTATGATAAAAAGTTTCTGAAAAATTCCTTAATAATAATAAAATTTCTTGGATATTATGGAATTCTAAATTAAATCTATGGAAAAAAATTCTATGAAATCACGAAGGATAATTCTCTCAGTGTACGATACATATACAGTATCGGACAAATCATTTGCAACTATCATACAAATTGCATAATCAGTTCTAAAAAATTACGTGGGGTTGTGTTATTTTAATTAAAATTTTATTTATATAATAAATTAAACTTCATTAACAATTTTAAATCAAAATTCTTTTAATTTTTTCAATATTTTGAATTCTCTGTAACATAAAATGAACATAGTCACTACTTCGACAAGACAAAGCAAATGCAACTAAAAAATAGTTCATGTTTTACAATTTTTTTTTTTTATATTTCGTAGCGCAACCCTTATTTTCAATAACAGCTTTGCATCGTCGCGGCATAACTTCTATTAAATGATTAATTGTACCCCGTGGTATACCATAGCATGCATTTTGAATCCGGTTGAAAAAATCTTCAGTATTTTGGACGTTATTGCGATCAATACTTTGTTTCACAATTGACCAAAGGTTTTTGATCGGGTTAAGGTCCGGTGATTAAGGTGAACATTGCGTTACATTAACACTTTGTTGTCTAAACCAAGCTTTTACCACCTTCGAGGTGTGTTTGGGATCGTTATCTTTCTGAAACGTTCAACGTAACGCCATTTCCCACTTAGCATATGTCAACATAACACCCTCAAGGATGTTTTTGTAAACCCATCTATCCATTATACCATTAATACGAAGGATTGGGCCTAACCCATTGGCACAAAAACATCCCCATGCCATGACATGGCCACCTCCATGCTTCACCGTCTTTACACAAAACTTTTTTTGAACTCGTTTTCCTTTGGGCCTTTTTACCTGAGTTATACTATCACTGGCGATAATATTAAATTTTGATTCGTCGCTGAAAAGAACGTTTTTCCACTGGTCCACTGTCCAACTAACATGATCTTGAGCAAATCGAAGCCGTTTCAATTGGTTACGCTAAGATATGAGGGGCTTTTTCGCTGGCTGATAGGCTAAGAAACCAGCGTCAACGAGACGTCAGAAAATGGTTTTTGCGCTTACTGGTAATTTTAATTCTGTTGCCAATTTCGGAGCCGATTTAAAAGGAAAGTTTTTAATCTCTCTTACTATTAATGAGTCTGTTCTTTGGTCAGTTTTTCGTGGCCGACCGCCTTTGCTAATCACCTCCACAGATTTAGTTTTTTGAAAACGCGATAAAATTCGAGAAATTGATGATTTATGCACTTTATATTTAATAGATAGTTCTTTTTGAGAAATTCCCTTGTTGAAATCGTCCACAATATGCTTTCGTAATTCTTTTCCGAATTTATCTGATGCCATTATTATCGATATTTCGAAATATTATTCCAACTTGTGTTTCTTTTCAAATGTTTTTGCAACTAATTAAAAATGTGACTTTAAACCAAAAAACTACGAATGTGATCAAAACAAAATAAAACATGACGGTTTTTAATCTATTAACAACAGAAGCTTTAGGAGTTGCAATTGTATTTTCACATAATACACTATAGTAATGCAAATTCCAGATAACTAAACCCAAAATATCTCTACAATTGTTACTGAAATAACAAATACCATAAACTACCAAAAAAAAAAAACTTTGAAAAGTGGGAACTAATTAATTTTACGGACCAAAACTTAAATTTTGAATGTAAGTTGCAAATGTTTTGTCCGATACTGTACATACTGGGTCGCTTTTCAGGTATATTAAAATTGGTCCATTCTGAAGTTGTAGCACTGTGATTCAATTATGTATCTTTTTGACTACACACGACAATTAATAACATCTAAATCATTCTCGTTTTAACAGCGTAAATGTAAAAATTTTTTGTTGCATCGGTTTCATATGACATTTATAAGCCATGAGATGAATAAACAAAATTAGTTCCATCCCCGAAACGATAATGATCCAGGTGTCATTTCATTGTCGTGTGTCGTAAAAAATATACGTAATTGATGCCCTGTGTAATTATTAAGTAGTAAATGGAAAAACGTTGCTGTTAAAAAATAAAAAGACTGTAAAAAGTGCACGAATTAAAAACAAAAACTCTTTGTTCATAAAACCCTGGAAAACTGCAAAGCATTGCTAAAATAAGCGATTAAAAGTTCTTTTATGGCAACACTGGGTGAAGGTTGGTCGTCAGCTTATTTACATTGAAAGTGTTTGTTTTGCTATTATTTTTCGTATGTAAAACTGTCTTGAGTACAATTTCTATGAACCTATTTGTATGTAAAATGTTATTTTAAAAACTTGTTAAATAGTACATGAACAAACTAATTTTTAAAAACAAAAAAATTACATTAAATGCTTAAAGACTATTTGAAATAGACAGTACAATTAGGGGCATTATCTATATACGTATGTATATATTAGACTGGTGCTTATTTTCTAAAATCAAAATTTTTAAAGCGAGGCCGTTTAAATAGTTATTTCTAGCAAAAAAAAAAATGTATTCTGTAAAAATTTCAAATATATATTTTATTTTAACACGTGCCACAATTTTAAAATGTATATGTGGCTTATCAAGCCAACTGGCCCGCTACAAACTAAAAAACTTACAGTTTTTGTTCTCTTATAAAAGACAAAAAGCAAAATGGAACAACTTTTTAATGTTTCTAAAAAATGGGCGAAATAGGTGTGACAAATTCTGCTCCCATTTTATTTACTATTATTTAACTGAATTTGGCAAATGCTCGAAATTTTACTATATTTTGAAAATTTTAATACATTTTTTTTTTAATTCAGAACTATTTCCAAATTTGTAGAGTAATGCAAAACTAAATTTATCCAAAACTAACAAAAAAAAGTTTTTTAATAACCTATTAAAGCAAAAAATAATCTGGATTTGGTAAGCAGTAACTACATTTTATGCTTCCAAAATAGCGCTTCACCGCCTTGCATACTATAAAGCAATTACGGAAGGCATTCTGTAGTGCTTCCCAAAATGCCTTATTTGAAGCAGTGAATAATGCTTTTTTTTTCGTTAGACCAACACTCAGGGGATGCCCCCTATAATGCAATACATTGTGTTGATATCAGGAAATTAGGTTATGGGGAGGAGGAAAGAGGGAGTAGTGTTTGTGAATATTTGATTTGAATTTCGCTACATTGTAAGTGACAGGGAAGACCTCCGCTGGGAGTTTATTCCACATACGGCTAGTACGGCTGATGAACGAATTTTCCCTGAAATGCGTTGTGCGGTTCACTGGACAATCGACTACAAACGGATGAGCTCTGCTAGATAAGCGAGTGTTTCGAATGAAAATACGGGACATGGGGATAAGTTCACTTATCTCAACAGAACAATTTCCATGGTAATATCGATAGAACAATGTTACACAACCCACATTCCGACGATGCTCCAATGAGTCAATGGAGCTTGATACCCTCTCGTCATTGATGAGCGCCGACGCCCTCCTTTGCACACGGTCCAGAAGCTCCAAAATAGACTTTGAAGCCCCTGCCCATATATGGGAGTTGTATTCCATTTTCGGTCGGATATAGGTGGTATAAATATTAAGTAAATCGGAAGGAGTGAAGTACTTCTTACACCGTCTCAGGAAACCGAGACACTTGAATGCTTCTTTCGACACCTGGAAAACGTGCTTATTCCAACGGACATCAGACTGAATCCTCATGCCCAGAACATCAAGAGTATCCGATTCTTCAATATTAATACCACCCAATTGAACAGGTGACAGCGTTAAATCCACGGACCTATGGGTTAACATACAACATTGGGTCTTGTGCGCATTAAATTCTACCAAATTCGCACGACCCCACTCAGAGATTGTAGAAAGATCGTAATTGAGTGTATCATTCATATTCTGCCTTTTGCCCCCAATCTCCTCAAGGCTTGGCCTACGATCGAAGAAAAATGAATGACAAATGTTGCTGTCATCTGCAAAAGAGTAAATAGTGTTGAAAGTTTGAACAAGAAGGTCATTTAGAAAAATGAGAAATAGGGAAGGAGAAAGAACGGAACCCTGAGGTACCCCTGAATTTAGCTGAAACTCGTCGGATGAGACCCCATCTATAACAACGCGTATAGTGCGATCTCTGAGAAAGCTCGAAACAAAGCGAGAGAAGTCGTTACCGACACCAAAAGTCGTCACCTGCTTAAAACAGACATACCAAATGGGACATCGCGAACAAAAATTATGCCTTCTCTATATACTTTGGGAGCGCTTCGTTATTAAATAATGCCTTCCGGAAGCGATTCTGGGTAAGCAATATTTTTTGCTGGGATGCCAAATAAGTAAACGAATAAAATTCAAATATAAATTACTGCTAAGTAGGCATGTTTTTTCCAAAGCATTATATATTATAAGCATTATTGTAAATATTCAAAAGTGAAAATATTCAAAATGAAAGTGGTTGAAAAAACCAGTATTAAGAAAAAATGTCTATGACATGCTTAACCCTAGAACACACACCCGGGTACAAATGTATCCACTTGCAACTTTGCAGTGCTGTAACTCAGGAGCGGCTTAACTTAGAGCAAAGAGATTTCGGATCTAGGAAATATAAGTAATTTCTAATCTTTTAAAGGTTCTTTGATCCAATTCGGATCAGTGGTACGAGCTTTCAAAGTCGACACCTACGTAAACACACAACACTTTGCTATCCCATGCCCTTTTTGCATGAAACAAAAACAAAAACATTTGTAAAAAAAATAATGAAATTGGACCATTTAAACATTAGAAAAAGCCAAAATAAGCTATCCCGGGTGTGTGTTCTCGTAGAAAAATTGGGTATGCATCGTACGGTTAAACGATGTCATAAAAACGAAGTGTTACATTAAAGAACAAGTACCACTTAGCACAATATATTTCGTATTCAAACGGTTTGAAAATGGTGTGGCATCAACTCAACCGGGATAAAAAGGAAAGGACGTCCAAAAAAATTGACCACAGCTGAGCTGGTTAAATTGCAAAAATCGACGGGTAATCAAATTGCGTTTCCAAGGAAGAAATTCGCAAAAACTTACTCCAAATGGACGTGAAACAGTACCAGTGGAAGACATTACCCAAAATATAATAAGAAACAATTGTAAGAAATACCAACAAAATGCAGACAACTGAGAAAACACATCATGAAAAAAAAAATGTTCAAAGAATTTAGGATGATGAAAAATACGTATATTTTGATTTAAAACAACGGAAGTATGTGTTCTGGATTTTATTCCGATGACTTGAAAAAAATTCTTACAATGTACTGTATTCAGCCAAAGCGAAGTTCGAACTAAAAGTACTAGTGTGGACAGCCATTTCGGTAAAAAATCCAGGATTCAAAAGCTACCCTATGGGGAATGAGGAGTTAATTGACCTAAAAGTGACCGGTTAAAGAAGGAGTTATCACAGGACTGGTATAATTTAATACCGAAGTGGGTTAAGCAGTGTCAATTGTCCTAAAATTACCAATAATGTGACTGGTAAGGGGAGAACATACAACTTAACCAGAATGCTTATTAACACGAAAAAGCCAGTTGGCCATAATTTTACCCATTGGAAGCTGTTTAGTTTTCGTTTATTTTATATGACATGTCATTTTTGCGACAGTCTTGTGGTATGCCCATCTTTGGTTAGTCCTGTGGCATGCCACTATGTGGTTTAAAGCAGGACAAGCCAATGTTAAAGTTGCCAGTTGTTTACATAGGGTAGGACTCTGGCACGAAGGGACCGATCCTGTGACATACGCAGAACCGATCCCATGTTTAGTTAAACTGAAAAAATTTATCAGAGATAGCCACTCTAAAGACGACATAATATTTTGGCCAGATTTAGCAAGCTGTAGTTATGAAAAAAAGGAGTTAGAATGGCTTAATGCAAAAAACATACCTTTTGTACCGATTACGGACTTTTGGGGTGTTTTATGCCCTAAAGTGTATGAAAATGGCTGGGAAGCCAAATTTACTGAAGAATTGAAGAACAAAATTAAAATCAGTGTAAATAAAAATTGACATATGAATGTCGGCCAAAGCATGATGGGAGGTATCAAGCATAAAATACGCCAAATAGAAGTTCGCGGTCCGTTGGCTCTCTCCAAAAAGAGAGCTGATAATTTATAGTATATACTATGTTATAATAAAAATATTTTTTAACTACAAGCGTTTTAAAACTGTCCAACTACTAAATTGGCAAAGGTTAATAAAAAAAAGTTTAGATGTTTTTTAGCCGATATTACTACGATTATATTTGAGATATTCAAAAATCAAGGAAATTTTTAGTTTTTTATCCTTTTTTAAAAGAATAGACAAATTAAGCTTTCAAATGAGAAATTCTTATTTTAAATCGGACTACGCGTTCTATCCCAGTTAAATCCAAAGTACATGTTGCAAAACAACTTATACTGTATTATTATAACTAGGTTCTTTAATTCCAAACCAGAACAGGTTGCTTTAAACCCGGTTCTATAGCCAGTTATAGAACTGGTGCTGGGTCAGTGATATTGCAAACCGTACCAAAAAAATAGTACTGCAAATCACTGCTATTTTTTAAATCCCACTGTGTTAAAAAATACCAAAGGTACACCTAATATTGTACTAGGAAAACACTATTTTGTTAGCAAAGCATGTGTTTTACTAGTACCCCTTGCAAAATTCTTTGCCAGTATTGTTTTTACCAATATTACAACCAATTAGAATCAGTATGTTGTGTAATATTTTATTATATTTCATATGTTTAAATAAAATGTATAAGGCTAAGACCGAACTGTATTGCTGTTTTTTAAATATGTTTTATTATACAGATTTCTCAGAATTAATTTAATTAAAGCTATTTTAATAGCACAACATTTTTTGGATTACCAACGTTATGGCAAGGGTAGGCCACTATTATCAGGACAATACTGTGGAGATTGTTAATTCCACGTTCTGCCACCGCATAACCGCTTTCCCAACACTGTGCCGATTGTATTTTTCTGCCTGGGTATATATGTTTGCCGGTGGAAGTTTTTCGCTTGATCCAAACATACACAGGCAAATAAAATACAATCGGCAAAGTGTTGGCAAACGTCGGCGATGGTCGGTTATGCGTTGGTAGAACGTGCGATTAACAATCTTGATAGTATTGTCATGTTACTCGATTGATAACAGTGGTCAACCGGTGGTTTAAGCAAACTTACCACCGTTGGCATGACGTTGGAAATTAAAAAAATTTTGTACTTTCAAAATAGCTTAAGTTTAATTAATTTTGAGAAATATGTATATTAAATAGCATTTAAACAGCAGCAATACAGTTCGGTCTTAGTCTTTTATATCATATTTAAATGTGTGAAATACAATACAATATTAAAAAAAAAAATAATACTTCTAATTGTAATATTGGCAAAAAACTATATTAGCAACGAATTCTGCTGGTGCCCAGCAAAACCACACATTACCAAATCATGGGTAAAGTAATGTATCGCCATAGGGCTTCATGCATTACTTTACACGTTACTTCACTGATGAATTTTACAGGCGATGAGCCTCAAGGTAACTCATTACCTTGTAGTGGGTAAAGTAACTGGTTACTTATATGGTTACATGGTGGGAAAAAGTAATGTGTCTATAAATAGATTTTCATAAAAAAAATTCATAAAATTTTTTTTTTACAGATATTTTTTTTTAATTAAATAAATAACTGTTTTTTATTAAATAAATAACTTGGTCATGCTGGGATTCGAACCTGGGGTCTCTGGTATTTAACAATTAGTTAGGCGAGAACTCTACCAACTGAGCTATCGATACATACAATATTTTATTGCTTAACATGTAGATGAGTTGTTGTGCTTCGTGTTTTCGTTCGTGGTATCAAAAATATACATCTTACCATTATCCTTACAAAAAATCACAAAGTAATGTGTCTATAGATAGATTTTCAAAAATATATATTAATAATTACTTTACGTTTATAATTCATGCATTATGTAATTGATGATCGGTAAGTCATTATTTTATGTTTTGAAGTAATGTAAAATGTAATGAGGTCTCGTTACAATGTAATCCATGAGTGTCCAATTATCGGTAACTCATTACTTCTTGTTGGAATAATGATACGGGTAAGGAGTACACATTACAAGGTAATGCATTGCTTTATCGCACCCATTACCAAAGTTTTGCTGGGTGGTACTGGCAAGCACATACTTTTCAAACTAAACAGTGCTTTTCTGGAGCAATATTAGTTGTACCTTCAGCAATTTTAAACACTGTGGGTCTTAGAAAAATTGCAGTGGTTTGTCAGTACTATTTTTGGTGCGGTTGGCAATTTCTATCTGGGTATATATACAATTTACAGGCAAATATAACTATATTTGCAAACACACATGTTACATTAGAAACATGGGACACGGAAATGTTTTCCAAACAAAAGTATATTACCAGTATTCATATTTTCAGCGTGTGCAGTTGGTTTGTCTTTACTGCTTTTAGCTGGACATTTGGCTTGTAAAGCAACATATACGAGGTCCAAGTGAACATTTTAATATTAACATATTGCAAATAAATTTACATGTAAACTGTCTAACAAACATTTTCTATGCACCTAAAAAGGTGTCTGTGTATAACTTTTTAAATTTCTTTTTATATTTTGTCTATTTTTACGATAAACAATTTCATGCTTGATATAGTGTTCAATATAAAGAAAACACACTAAAAAAGACATGAGCAAAATATACTTTTAAACTAAATGAAAGAGCATAACTTTTATGTACAGTTTCATTATAAATACTTGTCTGTATGTATTAACCAATGCATGAAATGGTCAATAGGCCAATAACGTTTTAACATGAAATGTCACACCACTCGTTTGTTATCTGTTACGGTTTGAAAACTGTGTGCATTGTATATGTAGATTAGAGTGGTCCAAACAAAAATTTATGTGTATTTTGGGATCTCCACAGTGTTGCCCCTACTTCCTTAATGTTTAAAGACTCTATGAGCCAACATCCAGAAAACAGACTCGGTAGCAGCAACCGCATTTGCACACAAATTTACCTAAGATCTCAATAAAGAAATTTCTAGAACATATAAACTTCCTGGGAATTGGGTTTGCTACCTATGCACCTGAACAGGAGAAAAAAGGAAAAAAAATTAAATTAAAAAATTTTTCACTTTTGCGCGCTACCTAAACAGTGTTAAGAATCATCTCTAGGAAGTTTATATGTTCTAGAAATTTGTTTATTGAGATCTTAGGTAAATTTTTGTAGTTGATTGTTTCCTTGAATTTTGGACGGTTTGCTACCTATGGACCTGAACACGGGAAAAAAGGTAAAAAAAATCGAATTTTTTTAAGTTTTTTGCGATTTTGATCTGGAAGGTGAAGTTTTTTTGATTTTATATGTTCGCAATTTTTGTTCTTTATGACAAGAGCTACAACTTTGCCATAGAGAGTAAATCGAAATTCTGAACGGTTTGCAAGATATGAGCCTGAAAAAATGATCACTTTTTTGCGAAAATGATACCGAGGCCCCAAATCTTTGGCGGCCCATAAACAAAAGAGGATATGACTTTGGGAAAAATTGGGAGACACGGGTCTTTTTTTTTTTAGTCTTTTATCACGTAGTGGTGTCCGTATATGGTTACTTTGCCATGACTTAAAAACTTACACACAGTGTTGGCAACAAATACGGTTGCAACAACCGCGTCTGTTTTCTGGGTGAAGTTTTAGCTAAATTCGTCAACACTTAAAGTTTGTAGAAAAAGTTAACTTTTAAGTCGAGTTTTCTAAAAACCGAAAATTTTTTTAAATCGCAGTTTCGGTTTTTAATAACGAGAAAAACCACGGTTTTGGTTATTTTTTGGTTTTTATTTAATAGTAAAAAAATGTCTAAATATAAATACACACAGCGAAATAATTGATAGGAATTGCATTGCAACCAACAAAATTTAATCGTTATGCAATAAGTTTGATATAAAAATTATGTTTTTTTCGACCTTTAATTGTGCAATGAAAATTATTCAAGTTCGAGGCCATACTCCATATTTCTTTATTAGGATATTGTCCTAACAAAGAATGTATAGTTTTTTTTTTTGTTTTCAAATTTATTAATTGACCACTTTCAGGAATGTGTTGATAGATCTATTTCGGGAATTTTCTAGGTTCCCATCATCTGAACACGTTTTGAAAGTGGTATCAATCCCACCAAAACATCAAGCATTAGTATAAACTAGTTTGCTCACTAAATGATAACTAATATATGAGCTCGAAGTTAAAGATTTTTCCAGGTTTACTAAACATTTATTAATGTAAACATCCGCGTTTACGGTCATCTCTTTTGAATCCTGGATGTAAAGTTGTGATATACCTTTTGCACTAGTAATTTTTTTTTTCAAACTTCGCGTTGGCTGAATACCGTACATTTTGGGTATTTTTTTTCAAGTCATCAGAATAAAATCCACAATTAATACTTTCGTTGTTCCAAGCAAAAGATACGTATTTTTCATCAGCCAAAATTCTTTGAACATTTTTTTTTCATGAAGTTTTTTCTCAGTTGTCTGCATTTTGTTTTGTTTTTTACTATATTTGGGTACTGCATTCCTCTGGTAGTGTTTCACGTTCATTTGGAGTAAGTTTTTACGAACTGTCCTTGGAAACTTGGAAGTGTTTCCTAGGAAATTTACGATTTGATGCCCCAATTTGATTAACCGAGGTTGAACGAATTTAAATAAAATATAAAAAGTTTTGTATTTTTACAACAAAAGGTATAAATGGCTCGGAATAAAATTATTCTTTAAAATTAGTAAATAATTTATATTTTTAATTGGTTAAAGTATTTATTGAAACCCAACTTTTTTCGTTTTTGAAGCTTGAAAAACCGCGGTTTCGGTTAAACTCTTAAGAATTAGTAAACAAATTTTTGGGTGGAATTTAAATTGAATTATTTTTTAACTTAACTTATGGACCTTAACAAAATTTTCCAATATAGTATAACTAATATATGAGCTCGAAGTTAAAGATTATCACCATTGATCAAAAAATAAATTGAATACTTGTTTGTTTTTTTGATCAATGGTGATAATCTTCAACTTCGAGCTCATATATTAGTTCTCATGTAGTGAGTAAACTAGTTTATATGAATGTTTGATGTTTGGCATGGGATTGTTACCGCTTTCAAAACGTGTTCTGATGATGGGAACCTAGAAAATTCCCGAAATAGATCTATCAACACACTCCTGAAAGGGTCAAACTTAAAATACGATATTTTGTAACAGTACAATGTTGTCCATATGGTGGTGCCCTGTAGTTGTTTCGCCACAAAAAAGTCATAAGCCTAATAAGAACATTAAACAGAAATATATTCATGCAATAAATACATTTTCAGAGTGGTAAATGTATGAAAACTTTTTGATCAAAGTTCAACACTATTTTGTAAACTCTGAATATTGAGTAGTTTAATAAAAAAATTTTGGTTGAGTTAAAAATAAAGCAACATGCATTTCTGTTTTAAATAAATACAAAGCGAAAAAATAACTTCGCTTTGGTAAGCAGTAACTAAATTTGTATGTTTGAAAAATAACACTTCACCGCCTTGCATACAATAAAGCAATTAGGGAAGGCATTATGTTTTGCTTCCCTTAATGTCGTCTTTGAAGCAGTGAATAATGCATACAATGAAGCAGAAAGAATGCCTACCATGAAGCATTAAAGGTGTCAACACACAAAAAAGGTGCTTTTTGTTGCATACGAAGGAATGCATTTATTGCTTCTTAGATCACATGAAAGAAGCTCTTTTCATCTGCTTAAGAGAGACATACCAAGTGGGACATTGTGAACAAAAATCATGCCTTCTGGAATTGTTTCCGAAGCGCTGGGTAATTAAATAATTCCTTCCAGAACTGTTTTTGTGTAAGCACTATTTTTTGATGAGTATTTATTTCTTTTATTTATTTGTTCAAAAGTATTTACTACCATTTACCGATTTTTTTTAGTTTTTGAAGTATGTAAAATTTTAAAAATAACAAATAGAATAAAAATTAAAAAGAAAATTTGAAAACCGGAAACCCAACACAAAATGTTAGCAATTTTTTTTAACGTATTATTATTTTCGTTATTAGATCAATAAAACAAGATTAGTAATTTTATATTAGTTCTTTTGAAAATAACACAAAGGGCTTAGATCTGGACAAAGAGATCATGAAATCTTTTTGGATATGAACAGATCTGGCACCAGATCCTATATGACCTGATGTGCTCATAATTGAGCATGAAAATTATCCAATTTCTAGATTCGTTCAGATATGAACAGATCTGATTAGAACTGGATCTAAAATGCATCTCAAATGCCATATCTTAACATGTGTGATCAGATCTGACACCAGATTCAATTATATTCAATCATATTTTTCTTTTTTTTTTTTAAGAGAAGCAACGCTCAGGAAATTCTTCCTATTAATTAATGTGTTGCTTTCTTTGGAAAGGGGATAGTGGAGAGATGAAAGGTGGGGAAAGATAAAGGGCTTCAAACATAGCAACACTGCAATTACGTGAGATGATAAGTCTTAGAACAGTTGTTGCTCGCCACCTGATTTAGAGTTGGCGAATTTATTGAAGCTTTTTGTTTCATAGCCCTGATTCATTATTTTACTTCGGTGGTGTTAAGTGCTATGGGAACACCGAAGGTGGGCGCAGCGATACATATAAGTGATTGAAAACTAATACATATTACTTTTCTAAATTTATGTTGTCGTCACCGGAATCGAACCCGGGACCATCTGTGTAACAGTCCAAAGCGCTAACCATTACACCACACCGCCCACTAATTATATTCAATCATATCTAATTATATTCAATCATATCATTTTACATCTGATCAGATCAAATCTTTTTTACTCTTGATACCACTAGCTAACCGAGGAATTGTAAATATATTACTGGCGGAACACACGTTTAAGACGTTTTACCAGCTTTTTGCCAGTATTTGTTTTACAACAATTTCAGTGGTCAACAAAAAAAAAAAAACAAAAACATTGGCAAATAATTGGCTGAAACTACTATGCCTACGTTGGCAATAAGTGTTTTCCCAGTACTAACTAACCAGACAGAAATTGACCACGTCTCAAAAGTCTAACAATTGGTAGAACATATATTTTATAAAAATAATGATGCTTCGTTTAAAATGTTTGTAGTCGGAAGGTACAGAGATCGAGCCCGGTTATTTTAAACTACAAACTCTTTTGGGTGTATAAAATATTCCAGTTTCGCGAATTCTTATAATCCGATTTAAATTTGGATTTCATATTTGTAATGTACGTCCAAAAATAAATTAGATTTAATGTGTTACGATCATAATATTTAATTTTTAGTTTTTTTCTCATTATTTCTTATTTTTTAATTCAAATAAAATAATAGTACAAGTACAACTTTGACCTCTAAACAAAATATATTTTGAGATTAATTTATGGAACACTATATTTATTTTCATAATAGCATTTTTTAAGGGTTGTGGTGTGCTCATGAATTCCAATTTTTTTTTTGTTGTTTTGGGCCACTTTAATGTTCACATATTTGCACAAATATATTGGGGGACATATGAAGACTAAACGAATAAACAAATGAATGAGTGACTGACTGGTTAACAATATATATAACCAGGGCAGCGACTTTCAAGCAAATACATGTTTGTAGTCAGTAGCCCAAAATCAATTTTGATTAAATACTTTTCCAAATCATAAAATTGCCATCGATTTGTGATTGCATATTTTAGCATATTTTTATATAAATGCATATTTTTGCATATTTTGCTATAAGTGCATATTTTGTCATTTTATGGTTCATATTTTGCATATTTTCTATTCAATTGCATATTTTGAAGAAATTAAAATTAAGGCTGAATTAAAATTTAACGAAAAATAGGATTTGTAAGCCTTGAAATTGCATTTAGTTGTTATTTGTTAGACATTTGTATTGGATTTCATTTTTAAACCAACGCTCCCGAGTAATAAATCGAAATTTCAAAATCAAAAAATGTTAAGTGTTTTTTTTTCGTGCATACTTTTGCATTTTTAGCGCATATTTTTGAATTTTTTGTGCATATTACGATTTAAGAGCATATTTTTAATATTTTTTTGTGAATGAATGTCGCTGCCCTGTATAAGTATTACAAATATAAATTCGTTTTTTTTTTTTTTATTTTTGTAAAAACAAAAAAACAAATCATGAAAAGACAGTAAGAAAGTTTTCCGAAAAAAAAACAACAAACAAAGCGGGGAATTGTAATACAACAAACTATTCTGTTTGTTAAAAACATTATTCAGATAGAATTGTTTTAGTTCCATTTAGAAGATTATTAGTAAAAGACGTTAGTTTTATATCAAAAAAGGGCTGAAATAAATGTCTTTGCTTATAAAATCGATTAAAATCAAATATAATTAATAATACATATATGTTGATAGATCACAATGACACCACCTCCAAAATTATCAAATTATTTAATGCTGGTTCGTTCAAAATTTGATAAGAAGAAACAACAAATAAGGTGTAAGTTTGAGTGAGTTTTATTGTGTTTAAACATCAGAGTGTCTTCTGTTAATGACATCTTATTATTTGCGTTACCAAATAAGTCGTTAAATTTAACAATACTTTGAAACTAAATCAGGCTTTATTATATTTATAGTTAAAGAGTATTTATAGCGTGATTTACAAAATAGTCGGCACTTTAACGATTTCTTGTCTTTTAAACTGATGTTCTTACGCATATGAAGATGCAAAGGTGTGCGTTTGAAATAATGTTAATATGCGTTTTCCCTTATAACTAACTCATCATAAGCTTTCTTTATAAATTTTTTGTTTGATCATAGTACCATTTCAAAATATTTCAGTCAATAAATTAATGACAATCTGGAATTTGTCTTTTCAATTTTCCACAAAATGAGTGATGAAAAACAAACTTCGTTTGAAAATAATTACATATTTTCAAAAAAAAAAAATCTTTCCTGGACATATTAAGAATTAGTCAAGGAATCAAAAGTTAGTTGTCAGACTATTTCAAAAGTAATTCAACGGTTTATGGAGATTTGACCGTTGAGAGAAAATCTGGCTCAAGAAGAAAACGGGGTAATCATGATAAAAATATTCCCTAAACAGTTCCTGGTATGGCAGGCAATATGCAGTTGTGGAAAAAGGAGCAAGTCCTTTGTAACAAAAGGAACAATAAAAATCGAAATTTACATACATATAATAATGTTTGCAAAAAAGACTACTTCCATTATGTTTGCTAAAAGCGAATTAAACGATTTTAAGCAGAGATGGACGATTTTGAGCCGAGATGGAATTATTATTATTTTTTTTTTAAACCTGGTACCAAGGAGGAGGAAAAGTACTTTTTTTGTTTTTTACATTTTTTTTTTCATATTTCAATAGTTTAAACTGTTTTCTATATGCTATGAAAATTTTGGAGAAAAAATCGCAGAAATAAAAAAGTAACAGCTTGTTAAACAAACTCCTTGTCCTATTTTTTACACGAGCAATATTTACTTTAAATGTTCTTTCTCAAAACAAGATATTGAAAATTAATTGTCACTGTGCATTAGGTCGGGTCGATTTAAAAATCGCTCAACGTTCAAGGAAAATCGTATTCTAGGGATCAAAATAAGAAACTTTGCCGAAGGAACCATACCTCTAAAACGAATTCTGATGTTCCGACTTTTGACCCGTAGGGTCAAATTTTGAAAAAGCCCACTTTGATATTTCAGAAAGTAGGAGGAATCTCTCCAAGATTATGGGAGATACTTCTTCTCCGGGAGACGCGCTAGCAGATTAATGCATAAATCATCATTCTAGGGGTTAAAATTTTAGTTAAAAGAGGGCCTTATTAGCCGTGTTTTTTTAGCAAAATGTACAAATCTCGGGATAGAGATATTTCATAAAGTAGGAGGAGTCTTTCCAAGAATAGGGTCTCTATTTCTTCTCCGAAAAAAATAGAGTATAAATATATATATATGTGAAAAAAAAAGTATTTTTTTTTTTATCAGATGAGTTCACACGGCTTCACGATGGCACCTGATTTTGCCTTAAAAAAAGGGTCTATTATGAAATGTTTACCAGGGTCGACATAGTAGTCCGAATTCTAAATTATAATTTTTAGAATAATATCTAATATTGCGTTTTTCTATAGCAAAATTTTTGTTTTGAATAAACTATTTATTTATTTTTTTATAATTCCTTAAATACAGTCGTTTTTATTGATTTCTAAAGCTAGTAAACCATTTAATGAGAGGGTTTCCCGAAAAGGTGAATACATTTTTTAATAAAACAGACGTGTTTTTTTGCTAAAAAAAAAAAAGTTTTAAGGACATTAAATTTTGGGTTTAACTTTTTATTAATTTTTTTTGTGTTAACATTTTTTCGAACGCATTTCTTGTTAACGTGTAAACTAGATATTCCACTTGAACAAGCGCTATTGTTTTAGATGCAATTAACCGTTTTTAAAAACTATTTATTAAATTTGAAAAGCATCATATTTTCCAGTAGTCGGCATACAATTTCCAATAGTCGGCAAGCGATGATCCAATAGTCTTTCTAACTTTTTTGTTAAATAAAAAATAAAGTCGTACGGAAATTAAAATTTGTATATTTTAATTTAATGCAGTTTAAATTCTCACATATTTAATATTTTTATATACTTCAATTGTTAAGCGCATTGATTGCATAAAATAAAAACTAATGTTAAAGTTGCCAGTTGTTTACATAGGGTAGGGTTTAGCAGAGGACCGGTCTCTGGCACGAAGGGACCGATCCTGCGGCACACGCAGAACCGGTTCCATTCCCCATAGGGTTGTTTTTCTCACGCACTTTTACTCTTCGATCGGCAAACACCATATCGTGTATTTTATCGACATTTTCGGGTGTATTGCCCTGAATTGGCCGTCCACAACGTTCAGCGTCATTTGTACTTGTGCGACCACCACTTTTTTACCATTGAAATCGATGGTGCAGAGTCTCAAGCTTTTCCTTGGTTTTATTGACATTTTTATTTCGCAATAAGTGCGCCCCGGTAGGCTAGTTGGTAGCGTGCTGGCTTATCAGTGCGGGGGTCGTGGGTTCGATTCCCACCAGACGCACTGGTCTGTTTTCGCTACAACGCGCCGAAGGCCATAGTAGCTAGTGCTCGGTTAGGGTAATAGTATATAATTTGTAATTATATAATTATTAATTAATAAAATAAAAAAAAAAAAAATATTTCGCAATAAATAATGTTTAATGAGCACTCGAAATTCACTTTTTTCCATTTTTAAAAAAATCCACTAGGTTGTATGTCTTGAACAGCTGTTAAACGCAAAGTAAATGACGGAACTTGCTCAAAATTTGACAGTAGTCTATTAACAGGTGGTACTTCATGGGAGCAGTGGTGCATTTCATATAACTACGAGGGAAGTTCGAAAAGTTACGGACTTATTGATCCGCCCTCGTATCTTCATTGTTAACACCAGTGATGCAAGCCGCCGGTCGTCAGCCGGATAGCCGACGCCGCTTACAGGTTTATTTTTAAGCCGACGCCGCCGCTGACACTATCTGCTGTCGGCTAGGCCGTTTGACATAGTTGACCATAATTACAAAAACCAATGTCCCTTGAAAATAATTTACAACGAATAAGAGTGGAAAGGAATACACAAAGAACAGCAAATTTTCTTTGTTAGCCTGCGTGTATAAACTATTACAATTTCAGATTCAAAGATGTTACATATATGATATGAAGATGCAAAAATGTTTTGTTTTATATAAAAAAAAACTCATATGAGTTGCTCTTCTACTATTTGTTGGTCCAATTTTGATACATTTTATTTTTTTCATATTTTAATGAACACTTATTTTAAAAAATATACGTAACCAATGCCAGATTAGTAAGTGGACAATTTTAAAACGCTTGTAATTAAAGAACTAATTATTTTTTCTGAAAAAGTATTTTTATTTATAACACAGTATACACTGAGAGAATTATCTTCACTTCAGTAATGAATTTCTTCATAGCTTTAATGAAAATTGTCACTGGAACTGGTCCATTGAAACATTTCATAGAATTTATAAAACAGGTTTCATTAAAGGTAATGTTTATTAAATGTTTGTAGAATGAATGAAAATCTTCATAAAACTAATGAATATTAATTAAATGAATTATGAAACAGTTTCATAAAATTGTTTAATTATAAGAAGTTTTCTTGAATTAATAAAAATCTTCATGAATGTCTTGGAACTAAGCCAATGAACCGCTTCATATGATTTTCTAAACAATTTCCAAATTTCAAAATTAGTAATAAATACATTGAAATAATAAAGCACTATAGAAAATATGTTGAACACTAGAGAAATAAATTTTAAAACTAAAGTTTGAAATGAATGAAAATTAATGAAATTATGAAATTTTTTGAAAAAATAAAAAAATTAAGTGTTTAAAATAATTTCATAGCTCTAAAGAATATTTTCATTAAATTTATGAATAGAAAATATATTAAATCTAAAAAAACTTTTTTTTATGAAACCATGAAATTTTAATATTAATAAAATTTCTTGGATATAATAAAGTTCTTTATTGAATTCTATGAAATTGGTTCATTAATATCATGAAGGATACTTTTGTCAGTGTAGACTATAAATTATTAATTCACTTTTTGTAGATAGCCAATTGAAACCAAAAAATATTCAATTTGAAAAAAATAATCGTATTTAAATTGGGTTAGGCTAGAGGTAAAGTAATTACTTGACAAATGGAAGGTCGCTGATATAAGAATTTTTTATTAATAAAATAAAGTTTGTGGAACGTATGTGAGTCTATTTATAGAATATTTCACTCCATAAACATAAAATCTTTAATTGTTACAATAAAAGTTCGAAATTTGTAAATAAATGTCGGTTGTTGCAATAACCTATGCCAATTTAGTAAATTGACAATTTTAAAACGCTTATGATTAAAAAACTAATTAGTTTTTTGAAAAAGTATTTATATTTTTTAACACAGTATAGACTATAAATTAGTAATTCACTTTTTGTAGAGCCAACGGATCGCGATCTTATTATTTTATGCTTGATACCTCCTATCATTCTTTGGATGACATTCATTGTTTTTACTGTTTTTACAGTGCTTTTATTTTTTTTTTTTTAATTGTTCAGTGCAATTGGCTTCCAACCAGTTTGGTACAGTTTATGTCATAAAAACCCCAAAAGTAATAAATTTTACTTGTGCGCCCCGGTAGGCTAGTTGGTAGCGTGCTGGCTTATCAGTGCGGGGGTCGTGGGTTCGATTCCCACCAGAGGCACTGGTCTGTTTTCGCTACAACGCGCCGAAGGCCATAGTAGCTAGTGCTCGGTTAGGGTAATAGTATATAATTTGTAATTATATGATTATTAATTAATAAAAAAAAAAAAAAAAAAAAAAAAAAAAATTTTACTTATAAAAGACCCCAAAAGTCGTCAACTGGAAGAGTTTATGGGATGTTTGTAGGATTTGGGTATGTAGGTACAAAATATATGCTATTTGCATTATTTCATTTTGTTATCATTATGTGTTATAAAAACTGCATAGTTTGTATAAAATTTTGTTTAAAATCAAACAAAAGTTAAATTGAAATTTTATTGAGAATAATTTGTTCCACGAAACACACTTAAAGCAATAAAAACAAGTACACTTTGATAATGTCCCGCGTATGTTTTTTCAGCCACATAAATTCAATAAACGATAGTATGCCAAAAGCCAAATCGATTTCAGAGAAACGTCAACATTATGTCAATTGCACTGTAGTGGTAAACACTGTCCATTTTATTGCTTAAAAATGTCATAATTTAACACAAAATTAACTTTTGTCTACAAATAAAACTTTCCTCCGTTTTTATTAACTAAAATTTAAGAAATGTTTTATTGCTGAATTCAAATGAAAACTAAATGTGACATTTGATGTCAGACATAATTGCAGGATATCTTGATATAATTAAGCATATTTACCTAAAATTTATTGAGCTGATATCATTTTGACTATGCTTGCTATCATTTTATTTGTTAAAAATAACTATGTGCTAAAATTATATCATAAAGGCTCTCGAATAACGCCATTAAATTTATATAAATAATAATTGGTTTAATAAACCTTTGATCAAGAACAAAAAGGTAAATTCTGAAAAAGTGCTCCAAATCGCTTTCACCGCTTTTAAGTCCATGCTTCGAGATCAGGGACAAAATGTAGAAAATGTGATTTAGGAAATTTTAATCAAAAATTAAAAAAAAAAATATTTTGTATTGCATTTGACCATAGATGGTCACATAAAAACATAGTACAATTAAATTTTTATATATTTAGTTAGAAACTTTTCTTTAAAATTCATCTTACTACACAGAGATAAATTTTTGGATGAGTTTTAATGAAATTTTTTCACAAAACTAATAAAGGTTTCTTGACAATATGAATGAAGAATTTCTTAAACTTTATGAAAAAGCTTCATAGTTTTAATAACACTGCTTTTAATGAAACTTTTTCATAAGTTGTATGAAATTTTTAATAACTAAAATTAAATTTTTCATTGAGTTTTAAGAAAAACTGCATTAATTTTATGAAAAGTTTCAATGGACGAGTTCCAGTAATAATTCATATATCTAATGCAAAAATTCATTAATATGCAGTGTACAAGTTATCTAAACATTTATTTTAATATGTACTTTTTAAATCTTAGGACTAAATATTTATAAAATTGTGTATTTCTTAGCTATATATAGCTATATTTAGTAATACTAACCAATTTTTGTGCGCCCCGGTAGGCTAGTTGGTAGCGTGCGGGGGTCGTGGGTTCAATTCCCACCAGAGGCACTCGTCTGTTTTCGCTACATCGCACCGAAGGCCATAGTAGCTAGTGCTCGGTTAGGGTAATAGTATATAATTTGTAATTATATGATTATTAATTAATAAAATAAAAAAAACTAACCAATTTGAAGCCAAAAAATAACAATTACTCCAATATTTTATATAATTAAGTTTTAGCGGGTTTTCCCTAAAATTTAACTATTTTTTACTTTTCTAGCTAAAAAAAATTATCTATTTCTAACGATTTTATGGGTCAGACAACAGTGCAAAAAATAAATTTAGCGTCCTATTTTCTTTGTTTTTTTTTTTGTCTTCAGTTTTGAAAAAATTTTGATTTTAATCCTGCTGTAATATACAAAAGTCTTATGAAATTAAACCTTCCGCCCATTATCAGCTGCCCCTACACTTTTTTTCCTCCAAGCCGCAGCTGACCATATTTTGGCGTTGGTGGGCAAAGATTATACAAAAACGTGAAAATGTTCTTTGTTTTAAAAAACCAAAAACCAGGGTTTTAAAGTCATTGGTGTTTTGGAAAATCTAATCTAACCTACATACGAAAACTCGTGATGTTTTCCGCGATCAAAATCAAAATTTTGGGAAAAAAAATTTTAACTGCTCTTATTATTTTTTGTGATGTGATAAAATTGTGTGCTACACATCAGCTAATATATATGTATATTAGGCCGGGTCGATTTGTATGGAGGCAAAAAAATAGCTCAACGTTCAAGGAAAATCGTATTCTAGGGATCAAAATAAGAAACTTTGCCGAAGTAACCATACCTCTAAAACGAAGGGTCAAATTTTGAAAAATCCCACTTTGACCCATTTAGAGTGTCATAATCGAGTCCAACCCAATCGAATATAATTTATGCATTCATCTGCTAGAGCGTCTTCCGAAGAAGAAATAGTGACCCTAATCTTGGAAAGACTCCTCCTTCTTTCTGAAATATCTCAATCCCGAGATTTGTCCATTTTGCTATAAAAACACGGCTAAAAAGGCCCTCTTTCAACTTCAATTTTAACACCTTAACGGGCACCTAGAATGATGATTTGTGCATTAATATGCTAGCGAGTCTCCCGGAGAAGAAGTAGCTCCCATAATCTTGGATAGATTCCTCCTACTTTCTGAAATATCAAAGTGGGATTTTTCAAAATTTGACCCTACGGGTCAAAAGTCGGGACATCAAAATTCGTTTTAGAGGTATGGTTCCTTCGGCAAAGTTTCTTATTTTGATCCCTAGAATACGATTATCCTTGAACGTTGAGCGATTTTTAAATCGACCCGCCCTAATGTATATATATTAACTGCAGTTTTAACAAAGGTTTGGGTTTTTTGAAATATATCATCTATTCCATGACTAAATGACAAACTTAATGCAAATTTGCGAAAAAAAAATTGGCTCATAAGTGAAAAAAACTGGGTAAGCCATTAAAATCAGCTTGGCGAAATGTTTATGATCAATGGTCGGTACTCTTGGTTTACTTTGAGACTTGCTCAGTGTATTTCAAATTTAGCTCAAGTCAACGAAAAATGTGATTAAGATGTGGTTTCAAATTTAGCTCAAGTCAACGAAAAATGTGATTAAGATGTGATTTCCCTCTTGTTTTTAATTACAAAAAATAAGAAACTTAGCTTGAGGTTTTTAATTTGCTTTACTATCTTTATCTAATGATAAGAATTTGCATTGTTCTCGTTTTATATTTACTAAAATTAATTAATTAATTAATTAACTAACTAAATACTAATCTCTTTTTATCTTATCCTTTTATTCTAAATAGCATGTATAATTATTATTGTCATTTATTAACAATTTATTTTGCAATATTTCTGACTTGAAACGATGTTAATATTTTTTTAGATAGATTTATATTTTAAAGAAAAATTACGAAAAATACAGTCCTAATGAAAAATTTATAACAACATTTTGCAGACAGCAAAACATCGCAAACGGACGAAGAGAAACAACGTGATCGTCAGCGCTGTGAAAGGGAGGCAAAAAAGGAAGAACAAGACGCTTTGAATTATAAGGTAATAGCAAATTTGGAATAATAAATTATTCCAATGGATAGGCGAAAATTAAGAAATTGTTGGAATTCTCTTCATTTCCAGCGAGATAAAGAATCAAAAGAAGCACGTTTGTTGGATTTTGAAATACGGCGACAACAAGAACGTGAAAAGAAAAAAGAACACCAACATCCGCAGCAACAACAACATACAAGTCAAAAAAGTCCACCAACGACCTCTGGTCAGGCACAACAGAAGTTGGCCCAGCAGCAGCTACAGCAACAACAAGAACAAGAACAACAAGAGCCGTTGCAAGAACAAGAACCACAACAGCAAGAATTAGTTGCCAGTAGTAGTGCACCAACACCTATTGTACAAACACCACCAGATCGCACTTTACCACCGGCGTTTCGTAGTCATTCTATAGAACGTGAAAACTTATATCAACGTAAACGACAATTTTCAGCAGTTGAGGTATTAGAGATTAAAGTAAGTATTAAACAAATTATTTAAAAAAAAAAAAAACATCCTAAAATGTACACGGTTGGAACCACACTTTTTAAATATAGTTAAATACAACGAGAAAACTGGGGCGTTGCCGCTTAACTCGATTCGAAAATATATTTTCGATTCGGAAAACTTAAACTTTTCGTAGAACGAATATCTTTAGCACAAATCTTACGTTTTTATTTTTTATATCTTTACTAAGAATTTTTTCTTTACAACATGTACAAGATTTCCGAATTCAAATATTTTTTTCGAATCGAGTTACGCGGTAAACCCCCCTGATTCGTGCTGCTAACCGAATACGCTAATAAAATAGTGGCACACAAAATGTTGTTATAGAAGTGATTTTGAGTGGAAATTTGTATATATTTGACTTCAAAGCCCTTCAAACTGCAGGAAAAAGTATATGGCGGCAATGCCAAACTAACAGTTTTTGTTCTTCTACAAGAAACAGTGGGGTGTATCACAAATATTTTGCAAACAATTCAGTAATTTTTTACTGGCTGTTGAGTAGAGTTGGGATTAATCGTTCATTTTGGTGACTCTGTCACTATCGTTCAATTTGAGTAAGTGAACTAGTTCGTTCAAATCGTTCTATTCTTTCTTTTTTTGTTATGACCTGTGATTGAGCTGCGTGTTGTGAACTGTGTCGTTCGTTTGACAATTTATTACATTATTCATGTTTTTCACAAATTTTACTGTACAGAGACAAAAATGTTATACAATTTAAACTTTTCTAACACACATTGATTTATTTTGTGAAAAAAACATTTCCTTTTTATGACTTTAATTGTTTTTCCTAATTTGGAACAATATATAAAAAAAAAAAAATTCTTTTGCAATTGTTCTATGAATAAAAATAATGAAATGAACGATTGAACGAAAAGATCGAATATTGGTGAATGATTCATATCGTTCAATTGAGTGAGTCGTTCAATTGAACTAGTTCGTTCATGAACGACACAACTATATTAGTTTGGTTTTTTCCAAACTAATATAGACTCATAATTATAACGTAATTACGTCCAAAACCCGCCTAAAAATAGACACTTTTATGGTAAATCCATTTGTGGATTGTTCCCCACATTAAAAATATTATATAAGACATAGGACTATTGGGATTTGTAATGAAAGACAGAATATGTAAATCTTAAAATAAAAAATAATTTTGCAAAAAAAAATCTTTGGTTTGGTAAAGACATCGCTTCAAACAAAAAAAGTGGCAAATGGTCCTCAATCTACCCTACAATATTTTCATGCTAAAAGTAAAAAAAAAGTCAAACTTTGAACTTTGAATTCCGAAAAAGGGCTCAATCGATTTTAGTGAATTCAAGAAATAATATGTCCAATAAAAAAAAAATACTAAAATATCTTAATCGGTTCAAAAGTTACAGAATTTTGGCCAACGAAAAACGATGCTGAGCCACTGAGCGGCGACATCGTAAGAGTTGTTAAAAGCTTTTCTCCTTTTAAGACCGCAGGACCAGATGGTGTGTCTCTGCTCTTTAACAACGTATTGAGGTACATCTGGTAAATATTTTTTTTTTCTATATGCCTGAAATTTTTATACACTTCCAGGTCATAGTAGGAAACAAAAGTTGTCTTCATACCAAAGCCAGGGAAGGGAAGCTATGCGGACCCATAGGCTTGCCGGCCGATAAGTTTGACATTGTTTTTTCTTAAAACTATGTAACGAATCATGGATGACATTGTTAAGGATCAAGCAACCGGCGTACTTAAAGGGACGTTCAGAGGAAATAGCTCTTTATGAGATGGTTTGGCACGTTGAGAGATATTTAGATTTATATAGGTATACTTTGGCTATATTTATTGATAGTAGGTAGTATTTAATAATGCCTGGACCCAAACGCTAATCCGTTATCCAGATTAGTTTAACATTGACCAGGGTCTTGTAGACTGGATCAGTAATATGCTATCGAATCGATGAATTAATTGCGAGGTAAACGGAATCAGTATTAGAGACAAGGTATGCCGTGGGAACCCACATGTTGGCATTCTATCAACACTACTATATGTGACCACCATAAACAGACACTTAGGATTTTAGCCAATAAGGGCTTCCAACCTGTTTGCTATGCACGGTGTGGCTATACTCTTAACAGGGACAAATCGTATACGTCTAAGTAGGAGGGCTTCTGAAGCACTCAAACTATACTGGGCATCGCCTCGTGGGCTTAACGTGAACCCGGAAAAAACTGAGAAATACCTTTTCACTCGAAAGACGAGTGTTAGCGTCTCCGAAAAGATGAGGTATCAAGACGTAATTCTTGACCAGAAATTATACTGGAAACAGCACATCGAGAGCAGAATCAGTAAGGAGTGGGACACATATAGAAGAGTTGTAGGCTGTAAATGGGGTTTACACCAGAGAATGACATACTGACTCTACACAGGCGTAGTCAAACCCATTAGTATGTCGGACATCAATTAGAAGAAAATGCATCAGCGATGCCATCAGAACAACTTCCACTAGTTCATTGCTGACAATCTTGTCTATAGAACTTATTGAGATTCGGCTAAAATATGAGGCAGCCTTGGCAATGCTGCGGCTGAATGCCATTGGTGAGTGATCTTAGACGATCTTCCTGGATACAACATCACAGAATTGAATTGCGATAGAATCTCAGAAAGATCACTAGCTGCAAGGTGCAGTACACAAATTCCGAGCAGGGAATCTTGGTTGGATGGTAACTTTTTAAGGGACAACCTAGGTGTTCACTTTTATAAAACTCGTAGAAATACACATGTAAAAATAACAAAAGAGCTACTAAAAATTAGCTTGCAGAAAAAACTGCTAATATTAGAAGCTTTTTTTTACTAAATATTAGTAATATAAGAATAGCAAAAACAATCTGTTGAAATCACAAATATTTAATTATATTTGAGCTACATTTTAGTTAATTGAAAATAACAAAATAATCTGATAAAATCAGCAAACACATTTACTAAATATTAGTAGACAAAAAAATGATTAAAAAATGTGAAATTTTCCAAGTTTTTGTTTAGTATTTTTTTAATGCGAACAAAAGTCTGCCATTTAGAAATCAACAATCTACATTTTTAGTAAATATTTCTATTGATTTTTAGCAAAAAGAACTGTTATTTGCATTCTTCTAAATTTGAGGCAAATATAGCAAAAATTTTGTTAATATTACAGTTTTTGTTTGCTATTTTGAGTCTACAAATATTCATTAAAAGTTTTTGCTTATTTTACAGAGTAAAATACTATTTTCAAGTAACTAAAATTCACATAGAATATAACTAAAATTTTGTAAAGTTAACAGATTTATTTTTGCTGTTCTTAGTTTATAAATATTTAGCAAATAAATCTGCTAAATTTAGGAGCTTTTTCTACAAGGTAATTTTTAACTAATTTTTAGAAGCTTTTTGTGCTATTTTTACAAGTGATTCGAAAGTGGATGAAACACCTGAGTTTGACTTCTATAGCAGCTATCTCTCTATTGAATAATAGCTTACAGAAGGTCAGCCACTATCCTCGGGTGCAAGGAGGATATCATTAACTTCTCAACCGGAGCAGTATTCAAATTATATAACTTCCAGGGAATTTTAATATCGTAGGGAACGAGAAGGCTGACGAATTAGCCCGGTAAGGCTTTTCTCTGGGCACACTCAATTTAGAAAACGCGAAACCATTTCAGGCTTTTTTGGTTGAACTACGTAAATAGACTGTTATTACTCGGGAGTAGGTGAAACCACTAGAATTCTATGGGGAGACCCGGATAGGGGAAAAACTAAGTAAAATGGTAGTAAGTCTTCTCACCGGTCATTTAACGCTGATGGGACACACATTTCGAATGGACTGTGTGGACTCAGTAACTTGCAGGACCTGTCGAGAGAGTGACGAGACTATAGAATACTATCTTTGCGACACTAGGTGACCTTAGTGGAATGGGCTGGAGGAGACTAAGGAATTTCGTCAACGGACGGAGTTTCTGGAATAGATAGGGACGGGAACAACCGGACATGAGAGCGCACAACAAGCCGACTTTCAGGCTTAAGTGCACCGTTAATGGTCGTTTGTGAAGAGTATCTCCATTTCCGATTTCTCTTTTCAACCTATCCTAACATTTTATTACCAAATTTTTCTTTAGCACAACCAATTTTTTCACCACAAATACTAACTAAATTTCTTTCCCCTGAAACATATTTAACTTGATTTTTAACTTCTTTACAGAAACCCCTAAGCACAACACCATCGCCACAGGCTTTAACTGGACCAACACCACCGCAACCACCAACACCCATAACATCAGTTGTGGTGGCTGGCACCCAGGCAACAGCAGCAGCTGCTACAGCTGCTATAATCCCAATATTACCATTAGGAGTTGCCACCTTGCGTGATGACTCCACCGAATCTGAAGAACAGTCCGTGACATGTACTCATGCCCATGCCGAAGCATGTCATCGTATTATGTAAGTACAAATTTCAAATATCTTTTCTATCCGTAGTATAAAGTTTAAAATCAAAACTTTTAACAGAAATTATTAAAGTCATTGAGTTACAATTTTTCCCCCTATTTAAAAATTAGCTTCCGAAAAACGTTTTGCGTTTATGGATAATGTTAATGAAATGTTCTTTTAGTTGAAAATAATGCATCGTTGCATTCATTACTAAATTGTAAATGGTACAACAATAATAGAAACAAAAATACTTCCAGCTACATCAACATTTATGCTTCAAGTAGTTTTAGTATTTTTATTTATGCTCCAAGGATTCTTTTAATGGCAATATGTTAAATTGTTTTTAAAGATATTTAAAAAAAAAAAACAAATGTTGCTTAAAAGAGGGTTAAAAATGCCCTAATTAATAATTTAATTAGAAAATATTGAAGAAACTTATAGTGAAGGGTGAAAAATTACAAATGGCAATTTTAACCTTAACCCTTTGACGACGAATGGTTGATATATGTAACATTTTTTTGTTTTTGTTGTATTAGCTATACTTAAAAACCGATTTTTTCGAGTGTAATGTGTATCGACAAAGGATGGATGTACATTTAAGACCATACCAACAACTTGGGCCAATATGATCTTACAGCCGATTCATATTTTTTATGATCTTACAGCCAAAGTTAAAAAATATGAACATTTTTTTCTTAATTTTTGGTACTTATTTTCTCGAACTCTATTGGCTTTGGTAGGATATGGTCGAATCCTTCAAGTTTCAAGAAACATTAAGCTATATTTGAAGTTGATTCATTCAAATTCCTACAGGATACTGATACAATATAGGACATATATATCCCATTCGTCCTCAAGGTAAAATACGAGGAGGTTTTTGTTCGTTTTTTTTTTTTTTTATTTTTTATTCGTATAGAAATTTAAGCAATTTTTGTTCGATTTGATTTATAAAAAGTGATTTTAATAGATTTTTATCTCCTGATTCCAAATTCTACAGGATACTGTTATAATATCCCATTAATCGTCGAAGGAAAAATAGGAGGAGGTTTTTGTTCGTTTTAATTTTTGTTCGTCTAGAAATTTAAGCAATTTTTGTTCGATTTGATTTATAAAAAATGATTTTAATAGATTTTTATCTCCTGATTCCAAATCTGCTTTCCAAATGTCTCTATTCATTCACAATTTTAAAATATCTTATACAAAATATATTTAAGGACTACAGTCAAAACTCGATTTACGACTCAAGCTATTTTAAAATTTTTGATTCGTGTTTAGCATACCAAAATAATTAAAAAGCATGTACCACATGACATAAACAAGATACCAGAAATAAACTCGACACGTCTTTCGCTATTGCTTGGGTTCACTGATTTTGTCCGTTGACGACCAATGGGATATATATGAGGAGTTCCGGCTAAGAGTTAAATTTTTATGTAAAAAAAAATTATTTTTTTTTGATGGCACATCATTGAAAGTTGGCATAAGTATTGGGAGATATTTTAGCATGAGAGATTCATTCGCGTCAATTAAATCGCGTGAGGGGGTCAAAAGTTATGGCGGTTTAAAGATATGGCGGGTCTTAAAATTGTTGAATTTTTTTTTTTTTGGTTTTTAATTTTTTTTTGCATTCGTTATTAAAACATGCTAGGCCATATCTATTCTATTATTTGATACATCTTTAACCCTTTAACGACCACCGCTAGGTATTCTTGTCAATGGGTTCTTAGCGATTATATATTTATGGATATGGTAAGTGTGTCAAAAAATGAATTAAAGAGGAGTGTTAGGGTAACAATAGCGTAGTAGTCAGAAAGTCTCTATTTGCATCCACTTACACTTACACCAGTAATTAAAAAAAAAATTTGGGATGCCTTTTTATAACAAGAAAACTTAATATGGTCCAAAAAAATCAATAATCATCAAATTTTTTTAAACCGCCTCTGATTTTATAATAAGGCATCGAATGGGCTTTCATTTAAAAAAAATTTCATCCGATTTCGTGAAAAGCCTTGGATGTGCCAGATCAAAATAAGTTTAGATAAATACATCCCGCTTACCGCTAATAATGACGTAAAGTAAAAAATGAAAAACCAAATCGGTTTCTACGCGTTAAGGCACGTCTTTTGATGTATTAAATTTGAACAAAATGCATTAATTGCTACTAAAAAAAATTAGAAAAAGATTTGTAAATTTCGCACATTTTTCAAAAATGCCATAAAATTTTTGCAATTTATTTTTTATAAACCCGCCAGTGATTTTTTTATGTAAACTCACAAAAAACTCGGTTTACGCAAGAGTCCACCAAATTTCGAATGAAACCGCGAATGTGCCTCGCGAAAAACTGGTATTTTAAAAAAATTACGTTTTTTATTTCGAACTTTGATCAGCTGAAACTCCTTCAACTTTTTTCATTTTAAAGAGGGGGCCGAAATTCCTGATCAAAAAACCTCGAAAATTTAATTTTTGGTTTCAAAACTTAACCGTCTTATAACTTCTTACCAAGCGATGAGGCATCTATCAAACCAACATTAAAATAATCTCTTATATGTACTGACAATGTGTTATGCCGGAAAAGATTGAAATATAAGGAGAACTAAAAAAAAAGCGAAAGAAGGTAAAAACTATGGATTATTTCAAGCCATTTTTATCGATTTTTCAACTTTAACCCTCTGTAACTTTTACGGATAAAGTGGGGTAATCCTTAAACATTGCTCAGTGATGGTTTAAGGTCTTGTTTACACAACTGCACTTACAGTTTTTCTAAATTCCAAAAACTGCCGGTTTTTTAAACATTATTTCAGTTTCACTGAGTTGAAATTTAAAAAAGATTTTGTGATATGTCCAATGTATTTTTTTGACGACACTTTTGTTTAGAAATGTTGGGTCAATAAACATTAATCCGCAGAAAAATTTAAAAATTTTCCAGCAATTTAAGCTCGACCGTGAAAGGGTTAAATCAAATTTTGTGGAGATTTTTTTTGAAATGATTTTAAGAAAGTAGTTAAAATCGTTTTTGTACATTTTTGAAAATGTATGCATCCAAGCCTACGTTTGGCTGGATGAACGATTATTAAATAAATTTACTATGTATAATTTCGAGAAATACAAAATAACCTTGGTATAAATTGTCAACCGTGCAAATAGATGCACTCACAATATTTTAACAGTAAATTTTTAATTTTATTTATTTTATTTATTAATAATCATATAATTACAAATTATATCCTATTACTTTAACCGAGCACTAGCTACTATGGCTTTCGGCGCGTTGTAGCGAAAACAGACCAATGCCTTTGGTGGTAATCGAATCCACGACCCCGCACTGATAAGCCAGCACGCTACCAACTAGCCTACCGGGGCGCACATTTAACAGTAAAATATTGTAGTTTATTTAAAAGGTAATCAGTAAATTTAATTTTTTAACGAATTTACATTTGAACTAAAAAGAAATATTTTTTTATTAACTTATTTTACTATGTATTAAAAAACAAACTACACATAAATACTGTTTTTCTGTTTTTCTGTACCAGTTATTATTTTCATTTAAAATTTTCTTTTTACAAAATATTCTTTATTTGAACTAAAAAGTTAATGATAGTAAAAAAAAAAAAAAGAAAACCTGTCGTTTTTAATAATTTGGGAGTTAATAGTTGAAATAAAATTAAATAGTTTATTTTTACTGATTTGAAATTTTTTTTAAATTTTTTGTTTTATTTTTGAAAGTAAAAATAAAAGAAAATCTTTTAGATTTACGGATTTTTAGTTAGTTTTTAAATAGTTAGAAATAAATCAAAAATACTTTCGATTTAAAATAAAAGTGAGTAGACCGGTCTTTACTTATATTTTTTTAAAGTATATATTCCTTTGTTTTTAACGACAACATATTGTGAGTGTTGTACTGGCAAAACAGTGTTGTTTTCGTTAAGCCAACCCTGCTAGAAATTACCAAAGGTAAAACTAATATTGTTCTCGAAAAATACTGCTCTGTTTGAAAAGCAAGTGTTTTGAGTGGGTCACGTTTAAAATTATTTGCCAGTATTATTGCTAGCAATATTACAAACCATTCTGCTACTTTGTTTAACCCTTAAACCACTAAGACCGACTACAGACGGTCATCACTAAAATTATATTATAGGCAAAGTTAAAATTTTTCCAGTGGTTTAAGGGTTAATATTATGTTATATTTTACACTTTAAATCATAATTAAGGGGTGTACTCTCTTTAGAATTTTTTTTGTGATTGTTCAAAACAAGATATTGAAAATCGGGTGCCTTAACGGATGGACCGATTTTTAATCGGTTTTTTTGTTTTGTTAATTAAGTCCCCAACGCACAGTGGGATATGTCACAAAATGTTTGGAAATAATTCGGCCATTTCTTACTTAGTAGTTTAATTGCAATGAAATTTGGAGCAGGCATAAGTGAGTAATATCGAGCCTAATTTTTGATTTTGAACCTTCCAAAAATCTACTAGTAGAGACTAACGAAAAACATGCTTACATGTGTGGGTTATATCTAATACAATAATTCTCGAGATATTCCCATTTCAAAATGAGAAATGCCGAATTTGATCCAACTTAGGTCCAGTTTTTTGATAATAGCGGGACGAAATCGGGGATAATTTCTTTTTTAAAATATTGGTTATCTAACTAGATAAATTATTGATTACAAAAAAAAAAAATGAATGCGTTATCTGGTTCCACTCAAAAACTACACTCGTTTACAGTGAAACTAAAAAAAAAATTTTTTTGCTATTTTTCCCCCAAAATTCAACAACACTCTTTTACCTCCAGATAAATATTTTCTTTCTGAACATATAAAGTGTACAAACTATTCTGAAAGACATTTTATATAAAAGTGAGTTGTTTTAAAAACATTTTTTTTTTTATTTGTATACACTTTTCCGACCAGCCGCTTCTAAAGTTGATACATTTTTAAGGCAAATATCAATTTCAACCCACTGTTAAAAATTTTGCACGCCTACAATTAGGTAGCGGAAGCGATTGTAGTTACTCCAACATATACCGAATTTATTGGGTAAGTCTCTTCCAATACCCGCTTTGATTGTAGACATGGCAGCAAAAAATGTAAAAAATCAAATTTTTTAATTATTTTTTTTATTTTTGGGAAATGTGGGATTGCTTACAGCAAATTATAAATTCGGACATACATTTCATATTTTCTACTTAAAAGACTTTTTAAGTCCAAAAAATCATTGGATTATGTCTATTAATAAATATTTTATTGAAAAGTGAAAATTTACATTTTAACAAAAACTAAAATTTGTACCTTCCTATTAGGATTACCGAAGTTTTTGTTCTACCAAGAGTGTTAACTGGGACTGTTTTATAAATGTCGTAATTTACAGGTAATTTCCTTCCAATTACTTCACTTATGTCTGTTCCAAATTTCATTGCACTCGAACTACTAAGTAAGAAATGGCCCGAATTATTTCCAAAAACATTTTTAAATTTTTGCCTAGTTTTTTTTTCTTGAAAATTAAAAAACAACGCTTTTTTTGGGTGTTTTGTAATTTTTGAGTTCACCCTCAATACATTTAAATGAAAATAAATTCCATTCATGCTAGTGTCTAATAACTTTTTCTGTGTTTTTTTTTCTAATAGTCAAAGTAAATTATCATATAAAAATTATAATTTTTCTGTTAATTAAGAGAAAAATTTGTCATGATCTCAAACCGAACGAATAAAATCTCACACATAAACTTATAGATCAACGATAAAATTCACTATTAAACCACTCACCAGGTACAGTGTAGAAATCGTTTAATGTATATGCTCGACATATGTATTAACAAAAATCTTTAATATTTGTTAATATGCTTTGCTTATGTAGAAGGATAGTATATGATGACATTAGAGAAAAGAATTGCAATTTAAAGTTTTAACTGAAAGTTAAACTGGCAATTATGATAATAATGACTAGAGAAAAAACAAACACACTATAAATAGAAATCGTTCGTGGTAAATTTCATTTTAACTCAACACACAGAGTAATGTGGGATTTAAAGTCACCCAATTTCTTTAACGTGTGAGTTAAATAGAAGATATTTACGATTAACACTAAATGGCACGAAGAATGTTGATGAAGACCGTAGTGGGTCAGAAAATGCATTCCATTCATGCTAGTGTCTAATAACGTTTTCTGTGTTTTTTTCTAATAGTCAAAGTAAATTATCATATAAAAATTATAATTTTTCTGTTAATTTAGAGAAAAATTTGTCATGATCTAAAACCGAACAAATAAAATCTCACACAATCTAAATTTTAAAAATCCGGCTACGTTTGAGACTAGAGTATTTACTTGTGAGTAAAAAAAATATGAATTTTGTTCTTAGATGAGTGCCCGTGGCTTCACAGTGGTATCCGATGTTGTCTTTAAAAAAAAGTTATACGAAGACATCCAGGGTTGCCAAGTAGGTCGGAATTTAAAATATAGTTTCTGAAATAATAATACATATTGTTTTTTCTCTATCTCTATATTTTTAATAAACCATTCTATTATTTTGTATAATTATTTAAGGGATTTTCTAACTTTAGATTTTATATTTAAAATTTGTTTTTTCATATTTCAATAGTTTGATTTTTTTTTTTAAATTATTTCTTAGTATTTTTTGAAAAATAAAAAACAGGGTCACTGACGAAGGTTCAATACCAGAAACTACGCAATCTGATTCAGAAAATTGAAAATTTACAATGTAGTTATGATTTTTAGAAAATACATTCTTCTCAATTAAAAACTTTGATTTTTTTGGGTGTTTTTTAATTTCTGCGTTTACCCTTGTATCGTTTTGATGCAAATCAAAAATTTAAAAATCCGGCTACGTTAGGGACTAAGGAATTTATTCTTGTGTGAAACAAAATTTAAATTTTTTGTACCCAAGGATCCACAACGGCACCCGATTTTGTCTTTAAAAAAAGGGTATATCATAAAAAGGTTACTAGGGTGGTCTTGGAAGTCCGAATTCTAAATTATAATTTTCAGGACATTATTTAATATTGTGTTTTTCTATCGCAAAAAGAATTTTTCGAAATAAACCATTTTTTTTTTAATAATTGCTTAAATATTGTCGTTTTCATTAAATTATAAAGCTAGTAAACCCCCTAAATATTGCTGCTACATTGAATTCTAAAGAGAGTAAACCCCTTAATGTAAAAAGACTACCCAGCAAAAAATAATTTCGATTTGGTAAGCAGTAACTTCTTTTTAGTGCTTCCAAAGAAGCGCTTCGCCGATATGCATGCAATGAAGCAATTCTGGATGGCATTATATTGTGCTTCCCTGAAGGCATTCTTTTGAAGCAGTAAAGAAGGCATGAAAAGAAGCAGTGAAGAAGGCATGCAATGAAGCAGTAAAGAAGGCCTTCTATGAAGAAATTCTCGAAGGCATTATATTGTGCTTCCCTGAAGGAAGATTCGCTTCTCGAAGCTCTTCTGGAAGCGCTTCGGGAAGCTCTTCTGGAAGCTCTTCGGAACGCTTCCATCATGTGATTCTTAGATCACATGATATAAGCGCTTCTCACCTGCTTAAAAGAGACCTACCAAGTGGGACATCGCGAACAAAAATCATGCCTTCTGGAAGGCCTTCAGCAAGCGCTTCGGGTTCAAAGAAGGCCTTCCGCAAGCGCTTCTTGGAAGCACTATTTTTTGCTGGGTAAGGTCAAACTGAATTTCCGCTTACTAAATGTGTGTTTTTAATACAAATTTAACAAAACTGATTGAACTTTCGATAATGGGAAAGTAGAAATGTCACGAATAGTCTATTATACTGAATATTCGGTATTCAGATATTTGTCGTATAGTTCTTTCATACGTTTTCATATAAATGTATAATGTTCTTTAGATATCACCTACTACCTCAACAAATTTCGACACCTATTGAAACCGGTATTATATGGCTCTCATTTCTCAAGGTTTTGTGAATTGAGAGGAACTGTGAAACGTCTTCACCAAAAGAAATGATGGAGATTTAAAAGTCAAAAAATTAATAAAATTACTTGACACTTACAAGAGTTTTTGTATTCATTTTATTTTTTGTGTTCATGGTTTTTAACTTTTAGATGCAAACCAATACGAAATGGACTCAGTGGCCTTGGGAGATACTTTCACTGAAAAAGTAATTTCCATATCGCTGTTTGTTGAAAAGTTTTATGATGGTTTACAAGTAAAACCAAAATTTGAAGATTTTTAAACTTTCGCAGTTTTTTACATTGGGCCATTTAATGGGCTTGAATTTTGAGAACAGTTTTTGAAAAATGGTGTAATTTTATATATCTTGAGGTATACCAAGTTAATGTCAGCGCACCAATAATGGGATATACGAACTTATAAGTAATTATCGTAAATTTGTTTAAAATGTATGTTTTTTGCATCTAACATTCACAATTATGTTTGAAATTAGCTAGCGTATTTGGTTAACTGAATTACTTTGAAAACAACACCTCCTAGTGAAAAAGCATTTTAAAACTTTTAAACGCAAACATTTTATTAGCTTTTTTAAATTTAAGCGAAATTTAATTATTTTGATTCGCATATTTTTATAAACATGGCTTGAGAACATAGTTAGGTGTCTAAAGTGAATCGTTACGGCGGACTTAATTGATAAAGTAAACAAAGTAATTTTTTTTCATTCATAGCGGCTATGGCGGCAGTTTTTTTTTTCAAACATATTTCGCTTTGCGGCACCTAAAGCGCTGTATAAATTCCGCAAAAATATACATCAAATAAAAGACTTTAATGAGCTTAATACTAAAATCGAAAAATATCAAAGAACTTAAAATTTTCTGGAGCAAACAAAATTTTCATAACCTCAAAAAGTATCCCTACATAAAATTTTTAATTTTGGGAATTTGAAAGTTTTATTTAATATGATTTCTACAAAATAATTAACCCTAAACCCAACTTAATACCGGGAAAAGAATAGTGCTACTATTCGGCCGAATAGTAGCACTAACTTGCCGAATATACCGAATACCGAATATACCGAATACTGAATATTATCCGAATTTTCGTGACATCTCGAGTTAAAAGTTTAATTGGGGTGCTAAAATAATTTGTAACTATTTAATGGATTTAGTATCAAAACGGATATGCATCCATTTATGAACTCATTAATGCTCATATACGAAGTGATTCAAGGTCATTCATGTCCATATACCACTATATAGGATTCATATATGTTCATAAGAGTTCATATGTGATCCTATATATAGATATTACCTAAATTTTCGTTAATATACACATATGACCATGTATGGAAATATATAGACATGTATGATTATATATGTAAATATTACCTGAATTTTCGTTAATGCATACAGATGAACATATATGATTCCTCATATGAACATATAAGAATGGTTTAGGAACAAATATGAATCATGTATGGATGCATGTGGACATGTATGAAGCATGTGTGTTCATGTATGGATCCATATAAGTCGAAAACAAAAAAATGCTAAAATTAAAATAACAAAATTTCCAAAAAAAAAGCTGAAAAATTATAAAATCGCAAAAATTTTAAAAAATCGAGTTTTTCCACTTTTTTTCTACGATTTTTTATAATTTTAGTTTTTTGTTTTAAAAGTTTTATTTTATTTCGGTGGTTTTTTTAAATTTTTGCGTTATTTTTTGATTTTTGGTAATGTATTTTTTTTTTAAATTTTGGGGATTTTTTAAATTTTGAGTTTAAAACGACGTTATTTTTTTTTTTATAATTCATTCTAGTGTCGGTTATCACAGCGATGACTTTAAATGAGTTTATTATTTAATTGCTCAAAAGTAAAACATGGACTTCTAAAACTACTTCTTAAACCAGTTCTTGTTTGGTATATCATACATTTTCAGTAGGTTCCTTTGAATGGATTCTAGTGCAACTTTTTTATATTTTAAAATGGTACCAGACCCACAAGCTTTTTTGTCCCAAGGCCACTAAGGGTTACAGATTTTTGAAATAAAATTAAAGATAGTTATAGTCTTAACAAATTTAAGTGATATTTTTCCAAAATAATGCAAACTATGATGAAAACATTAAAATTTTGTTAAGTTTTTGGGAAAAAATGCATTTTCATAAAATGTCCTGCAAAGGACTTGCTCCAAACACAACCGTCAATAATAATTTCTCTAATGAATTTATTTTTTTTTTAATAAGAACTATTATATTATTAAAATAGCAATCCAACATCTCCAAATTGGGCATTTTAAAAAATCTTTAAAATAAATTTAAAAAAAGTTTTTACATTTTTATCAAATTCGTCGGTGATTTTGAATTCCAGGCTAATGACGTTCGATGAATTGAAAATTCCATATCTGAATATGTTGTAGCATATTAAATATATAAATAAATGAATGAAATAAAATATAAAATTTTTCGAAATTTCGAATTTTGGGAGTTTTTTTAATAATAATACACTTTTGTTTCTGAAATATGTAATTTTAGGCAAAAATTCGGCACGGGTTAACGTTTTGCAATAAAAGAATTGGAATTGTCCAATTGATGGCATTTGCAATAAAACTGAACAAAATTTAAAAGCATTTTTAATTTAAACGGCATCGTTTTAAACTAATTTTATAACTAATTTATACCGCTTTACAAAGCTTTTATCAATGACTGACTTCAGCAAGATTATTAGATAAAGTCAACCAAAATATAAAAAGAAGAGAAAAACAAAAAACGTGTATTGAATATCCGCCATAGGGGGACCTTACACATAACAAACAAGTTTTCAATTTACTTTTTGATCAATGGTTATAATCTTCAACTTCGAGCTCATATATTAGTTCTCATGTAGTGAGTAAACTAGATTATATGAATGTTTGATGTTTGGCATGGGATTGTTACCGCTTTCAAAACGTGTTCTGATGATGGGAACCTAGAAAATTCCCCGAAATAGATCTATCAACACATTCCTGAAAGGGTCAAATAATAAATTTGAAAACAAAAAATTCTATAGATTACTTGTTAGGACAATATCCTAATAAAGAAATATAGAGTATGGCCTCGAACTTGAATAATTTTCATTTTCATTTTCGTCAACCATTTGAGTTATTTTATCTATATTTTATTATCTATAACCAAAACATGGCCTAAAAGTTAACCTTAAAGCTACTGTATTTGAATTTGGGGAATCATATTTTTTTTTATAGTCCAAAACCCAGGTAGCGACTCACATTAGAGAACATTCATTTATATTTGTTTTAATCTTTTTACCAACTTTTAACTTTGTATTAAAATTTTCCATTTACACTACTCTTTAGATACGAGTTTAGTTTCACAAAGAAAAAATCAGGTTAATGAGATTAACTTGAACTAAAAGTATTTCTCGTTAACTAGCAAAAGTTGGTAAACAGTTCAAAAAAACTTAACAACCCATTTGGCACAGCTTCTGTTTGTTAGTCGAGATAAGCTTATATGCTTTTAATATAATTATTAGTTACTTGCAACTACACTGAAAAAAAGTTCTGTCAAGTCAGCAACATTTTTGCTGGGAGGATCATTGCAGAAAAAATTGTAATATCAGCAAAAAAAGAAAATATTTAGACTTTTTTGGTACATAATATAATCTAACAATAATTAGTATGAAATACTGTATGTAATTGAATAAAAACAAAGACTTGTTACATTAACTTAATTACACCGATGACATTAACTTAATTACACCGTTCAACAAAATCAAAAAAATTATATACGCATCGACGTTGCTACCTATAATTTCTAAAGGACTTAGGGACGCAGATCACCAATATGGCCATAGAATTTCAAAGTTACACCCATAGAAATAAACCTGTAAAAATATCAAAAAAAAACAAAAAGCTACTAAAAATTAGTTGAAAATTACCTTGCAGAAAAAACTGCTAAAATTAGCAGTATATATTACTAAATGCTAGTAATATAAGAACATAAGAAATATAAATATAAGAAAAATAAATCTGTTGAATTTACAAATATTTAGTTATATTTGAGCCAAATTTAAGTTAATTGAAAGTAGCAAAATAATCTGCTTAAATCAGCAAAAACATTTACTAAATATTAGTAGACAAAAAAATCATTAACAAATTTAATTTTTTTTTTTTATGGCAAATAAAAATCTGCTCTTCTGAAATCCGCTATCTGCAGGTTTTTAGCAAAAATTTCTATTGATTTTAGCAAAATAAACTGTTATTTGCATTCTACTCAATTTGAGGTTAATATAGCAAAAATTTTGTTAATATTACAGTTTCTGTTTGCTATTTTGAGTATACAAATATTTGGTAATTTTACAGAGTAAAATGTTATTTTTAATTAACTAAAATTCACATCGAATATAACTACACGTAGAGAGAAAATATGGTTGCAATATGATTGCGGCCACAAAACTATGTTTCCTACAACCAATAAATTGTTGTTTCAATTAAATTATTGTTGTATCAATCATATTCCACCAATAATATGGTTGCTTTCCGCATGTTCTAGTAAAAATGTCTCTTTCTTTTCAGTTATCATATTATTGTATTGTCTACAATCATAATATAGGATTTATTATCATATTCCTCTATGTAACTACAGCCATATTATAGTTGCGCCAACTATAAAATGGTCATTCGTTTGTTTTTATAAGCGTCTTCGCTCTTTTAGTTACTTTCTTGTTTGAGATTTTGTGAAAATAAGTTGTGAGAAACAGTCAGCCACAATAAATAAATCAAATTAAACAAAAATACATTAAAAACGTAGTGGTGTTAATTGTAATGGTGACACCACTACCCGGTCTACCCTAGAATTCTAGGCACAAGTTTGGTTGTCGCGCACCTCTTAAATAAAGTTTTTTTTATTATATGGACATAAAAGTGTTACAAATTAAGTATAAATTGATAAAAAAAAGTACTTTATTTTTTAATTGTTTGTGATTACGCAAAAAATATTGTTAAAGAAAAAAATATGAAAGAACAATTTAAACAAAATGCACGTGATTTAAAGTCTAATAATCATAATATGTTTGCAATAATAATAATATAGTAATAAATGATGACGAAATTCTTGTCAATGATCATACCATGATAAATAGGATTATACCAATGCAATTGTTATGATTGCAGCAAACATAGTTTGATCAATATAAATGTATTGTAAAATTGTATTCTTAACAATATTTTTATTCGTGATTTATGCTGTAATCAGATGTATAGCTTGTATTGCTGACATAATATTTCAAAAAGCTTTTTCTTCAGCACAAAGACAATTTGATTACCTAAATTATTTTAAACCTAAGTTTATTTAAATGTGTGAATTATTAAATAAATATACTATTAAAACATGCATACCTTTTTAATCCAGCTTCAAAAGAATGCTGGGAGAATTCTGTAAAACTCATATCATCATGTAAATCATAAAAATTTCCACAACCATTATATAATAATATTGAGATCTATTTGGAACCATAATATGGTAATCTAATTATCATATTATGATACAGAAGTAGATACGAGTATGGTTGCCACAACCATAGTAACATGGTTGTCGCAATCATAAATCCAAATATGTATGACGCTCTTCGAATATGGTTAACTCAACCATGTTTTTACTTTGCGTGTAGAATTTTGTAAAGTTAACAGATTTATTTTTGCTGTTCTTATGTTAATATTTAGCAAATAATCTGCTAAATGTAACAGTTTTTTCTGAAAGGTCAGTTTAAACTAAGTTTTACTATCTTTTTTTGCTATTTTTACAGGTTTATTTCTATGAGTGTATGTATGGTTTGCACAAAACTTTGTGTAGAAAATTTGTTGCTAACAAAAAAAAATAAATACAGAAAACTTAAAACAATAATGCAACTTTTTCCAACTTTCAAATAGTATCAAACATGCATTTTAGTACGTACGTTTCGAATGATGCGATGATTAATTATGCATGCATTTAAAGTTGAAATTTCTAATTTTTTTACGATTTCGTTAACCTTTTCATTACCGACTTTTTGTTTGTGAATATATTTCTTAATAAACTTCAGATTCTTGTTAATATCGAAAACCAAATTTTTGAAACTTCTAAGCCCATTTTTACCACTAAAACATTCGAATAAACAAAAATGCTTTGTTTTATTATGTTCTGGTCATTATAATGATCTAATCTAATTAGATGAAGCCACGGGCCAAATTTCAAGATCCTAGCTTTGCTAGTTTAGGAGATTCAACAAACGTTCCTTGTGTCGAAGATAAATGTTGATTAAAAAAATTGGACTTTGTTAACAAATACAAAGACTAAATTGCCCTGATAAACTGTTTATGTTTATAATGATTTTTTTCCAATGACCCATATCGTTATGACCATATTTAAACAAAAAATATAAACTTTTCATTATAAATATTTTTATATTTAAATATGTATCTTTAGTAAACATCGATATTTACTTAACTTATGAAAAAACTAGCAATCTTTCATTTTAAGTTTAAGAAAAAAAGGGCTGAAACTAAAAAAGTTGCATTCATTTGTATACCTTAAAAATATGGGGTCGGTGACAAATCTTAATTAAATTCATATAAAAATGTTCAAGCATGCTCAACACATGTTTTCTAATCAATACCCCAAGCAAGTTCTAGTTAATTGAAGTGCGTTTTCCTAAAAAATAACGATTTTATATTATGCATGTTAAAAATGTAATTTTAATAAAAATGTTATCAAAATTGTATTTCAGATTGAATTTTCTAAAAATTTTGATATATAATTGAAGGGCTTATGGTAAAAACTCGATAAGCCACTTACTAATTTTTACTGGTTTTTGCCTTTAAAGTTTTGATTTAATGCATAAAGTATGACCTTTGCAGGACTTTTATTCTCTAGATGCTTGTATTAAGTGTACAAGCAAGGCTTTTATCAAATACTCATCAGTAGGTGACTCAAAGACAGATAAAACCAGCAACAACATAAATGTGGCTTATCAAGTTTTTGCAATAAGCTCTTCAATTTATGGGTTTTTTGATAAAATGAATTAAGTTGCTATATTATGAATATATTTTCATTTTGACTGCAGATTCTTGTAAGGGGTCTTAAAACTAGAAAAAAAAATGTTTAAATGTATACAACTCTTCCGCTCCTACCCACCAAAATATGGGTCCGAAAATTTAATTTTTTAAACTTCTCAGCTAATTAATAACAATATAACATTCGAATAACTAAAAATGTTTTATATGGGTTCGTTTTGGCCATTAAATGCAGTGAATTTAGTGATTCCAGCTTTGTTAGTTTATGAGATACACCAAACTTCCCTTTTTCGGAAATAAAGGAAGATTCAAAAAATAGGACTTTTACAAAAATCGAGACTATATTGCCCTGATGAACAGTTTATGGATATAATGAGTTTTTTTTTTTAAATGACCAAGATCCTAATAAACATATTTAAACAAATATATAAAGCTTTACTGCATAATCATTTTTTTTTATAGTAAAGGGTCCGCCATCTAACGTTTTTTTTTTTCAACTAGTGCTTATTTCGTGAATGGTAACACTTAGCTCACGTCTGGTTTGACAGATAATTAGTTTTATCCTTCCGCTGAAAGAATATGGTCCGTATGTTCGTTATCTTGTGAAAAAAGTGAAAGAAACTGGCATCCTCATCGATAAACCAAAGCGTGAAAAGCCAAAAACAGTACGTACACCCGAGAATATTGCTGCTGTGGCAGAAAGTGTGCGTGAAGCGCCATCAACATCAATTCACCGTCGTTCTCAACAATTGAACATTTCGGAGACATCATTGAGATGAATTCTGCATAAAGACCTTGTTATGACGCCATACAAAGTCCAAAAAGTTATTTGGCGGACCCTTTATTTTATTAAAAATGTGTATACTGTAGTGTTCAAGGGTAATGAAAGGGTTAACATCATGTGCAAAAATTTTGCAAAATTCGATTAAGGGATTTTATATTATTCACAAAAAATAAAAATAAGTCAAGTTTTTACTTTAATTACAAGGATATCATCGCTATTACTTGATATGGTTTTAAATGCTCAAAGTTCATACTTCAAGACCATATTAAATGTTATTCGTAGTTTATTCAGGTAAATGAATGAAAATTTGGGTTTCAGATTCGTGATATATGTCCTAAAATCTATCAGAATGGACAAGTCACACGTCCGTTACATTTTTAGTGTTTAACTGTGTTATTATAGAGCAATTCCATATGAAAACGATCAAAATTGGCAAATTTTTGGACGACCCCTCTCCGATTTTAAAATAAATAGTCTCAATCGATTGCCCAGCAAAAAATAATGTACCTACATATTTTTTTTTTTTTTTTATAGTGACTGGTTTAGTGGTGGTGTGCACCACTGTCATGTGACAAAATTGAAGAATTCTTCATAAGGGACCTCATTGAAAGTTTTCTTGTTAAATAATTAAAAATAATTCAATTATAAAAAATATAAAAACAATGAGAACAAGGTGGTCTCTTAAATGCTCTTCTCCTGTCCAAACAAGGAGTCGGGGCCCATTTTTTTAAAGCAAAAATTATGAGGAATCCAAAAAAAATAAAATTAGCCGGAAAATTTAGGAGCTTCTGTGGAAAATCGGAAAATTTAATTTTCATGGGAAAATTTAATTTTCATGGGAAAATTTAATTTTCATGGGAGTTTAGTAGTTTTTTTTTAAAACAACTTTCAATGAGGTCCCTTATGAAGAATTCTTCAATTTTGTCACATGACAGTGGTGCACACCACCACTAAACCAGTCACTATAAAAAAAAAAAAAATATGTAGGTACATTATTTTTTGCTGGGCAATCGATTGAGACTATTTATTTTAAAATCGGAGAGGGGTCGTCCAAAAGGTGATCGCTTTCATATGGAATTGCTCTATATAAAAAAAAAACTACATCAAACACTACTATGCACTGTGTGGTGTGGGCGGCCAAAAATGAATAAAATAAATTTTGTAATACTAAAGGTTTTTTGATAAATTTTTTTAACCGTTATTCTAAATGAAAACAACGATAATAAGTAATAATTTTTTATAATTTGTAAGTTTAGTGGACGAAACTAAAGTAAATGAAACTGATATTTCGATTTGGCTAAAGATCTCTTCAGAATCCTAAGTTTTAAAAAAGCTAAAGCCTCCAGAATAGGCAGAGCTTTAACAAAATACCTAATAATTACCAAATCTGATCCATTCTTGTCTTCATAGTAATGTTTTTAAAATAGTGTGCGTAAAAATGGGCGTGACAAATAAAAATATATGGCGTACTTACCTGGAATATAGCAATCATGTGCAGCAATTCAATACAAAAATTCATAAAAAAACGTGGGCGTAAAAGTAGGCGTGTGTCCAAATTTCAGATAAATCTGTTGAAAAATAAAAATTTGTATAGCGAACATCTAAACAAACAAACAGAAAATTAATATTATATATATATAGATTTGGCCTGCTAAACTCAAAAAAATATCCCAAAAAATTTTAATGAATATTTTTATTTTGTTTTTATTACTTTTTTGAATTTATCTGACAATTATTAGAGTTTTACTATTTAAATTATATTTTAAGTGATAAGTAACTAATCTGTTTTATCAATTTCAAGACAATCAAATAGACAATTAAAAGTACTACCATTTATTTTTTTTTTTTTAATCGGTTCAATAGTTTATCTGTGATGACCAAATCTTTTAAACTTGTTCTCGCCAAATTAAAATCCAAAAATGTTGATAAGTCGTAAAAATATAAATTGGGAGCAAATTTGATTTATTTTTTTTTTTTTACTCATAGGCAGTAGGGTGTCCCTTAAAAATAGATTTGTCATTACATTCACCAGTTTTTATTATGATTCCAAATGGAAGAAACGGATTTTTTTTTTTTTTGGAAAACGTTAGTTATGTAAAAAATAGCTGTCAATTTTAGTTTTAATTACTTATCCGTGCTGTTTTTTTTTTTGTACATACTTGAACACAATTTATGGATTTTTATGAAAAATAACTTTATAGGGTGTCCTTTAAAATAACGATATGTCGATTTTCGTTTATTACATTTTTTTTTTATTTATTTATTTAAGTCTACGGGATAAATCCCTACAGACAATTTTCTTGGATATAATATATTACAATAGTGTTTAAAATCTACGTATTTAGGAACAATATTATATTGCGTTTAATTACGTTAATATTTGTGGAAAAATCTATTAAATTATAAAATTTATTAAAGTCGTCGCATAATCTTCTAAATGGATCAGCATTAGCATAGTTTACGCGAAAGTAATCAATATATAATGGACTGAAGTAACGTGTTGGACGTGGAGGAACGTTAAATGTAAGATTGTTCAACAACAATTCTGAGCAAACGTCGCCATTTATCAGCTTGATTAAGAATGTTACATTTAGCATTTTTCTGCGGCTAATTAATGAAGGTAATTTAATTCGAGCTAACCTTGATTTATATGAAGTAAGATTAGTAGGATCAGGAAAAAGATTTCGTAAGCAAAAAATTAAAATTTTTTTTTGAACAGACTCAATAAGATTACTGTTAACGTCGTAATACGGATCCCAGACAACGCAGCAGTATTAGAAAATTGGTCTAACAAGACGTATACAATTGTTTTGTAATGAGCTTTATTAGATGTCATAATAATATGTTGAGTAAATGTCAGTTTTGTGTCAGTAAAACACCGAGATTGAGAAAAGAACTCCAACTGATGTTCACCAAGAAAATATTGACCAAGATCTCCAGGATTTCTAGAAAAACGCATGTACTTGCATTTACTTAAATTCAAATCCAATAAATTTAGATTGGACTAAACAAAGAAACTGTTTAAATCACGTTGAAGGTACGCTTGACCACCATAATCTTTATAGCTAAGGAAGATTTTAACGTCGTCAGCATTAGGGTGGGGCGATTAGTATGGAAGGAAAAAAATCTTAATGGGCGCTTCGCGTTTCTGATTCTTGGGATTGTACTGAGCAAAAAAGTCCACTAGACCATACGTCTACGGTGAAAATCGAGCTTCCACATTTTGACTTTACGGCAAAAAAGCCCTATTTTGAAATTAAAAATTAACCCCACCCACAAATATGATTGATGCATTAATCTGCTATAGAATCTTCCAAAGAAGAGATTGATACCATAATCTTGGATAAGCTCCTCCTACTTCCTGAGATATGTCCATCCCACACATTGTTACTTTCACAAAATACGGCAAAAAAAAAGCCCTATTTTGATATTAAAAATTAACCCCTTAAACCCCACCCACAAATATGATTGATGCATTAATCTGCTAGAGAATCTTCCAAGGAAGAGATTGATACCATAATCTTGGATAAGCTCCTCCTACTTCCTGAGATATGTTCATCCTACACATTGTTACTTTCACAAAATACGGCTAAAAAGTCAAAATCTGGAAGCTCGATTTTCACCGTAGACGTATGGTCTAGTGGACTTTTTTGCTCAGTACAATCCCAAGAATCAGAAACTCGAAGCGCCCATTAAGACGTTCAAATCGTCCCACCCTAGTCGGCATACACAAGCACGTTAGAAAATTTAATTATAGATGAAACATCATTTATAAAGAGTCATTAGACTCTACAGCCAAATTTCCCGATTTTATGCATTTTTTATATTCACGAGCTTATGGGAGCCCAAAATTTGTATAGGAACTTCTTTTATTTAGAATACAGCCTGTACCAAATTGCATTGGTCTATGGCCACTCCTTATATTTTTGGACAACTGTGCAAGTAGCACCACACTGTGCTACGTGCTAAGTATTGTCAGCTAACAATAATTACAATATCAATATTAAGATAATAACCAGGGACAGGAACTTTATGCACTACAAAAGTGTGTTTTAGACGCCTATAACATGCATAAAAAATCTTAAAATATGCAATAAAAATAAAGAAAATATGCACTTAATGTTTTTTTTAACGGGAAAAGCTAAGTTTTGCATTTAATATTTAAGTCTTTGACTATCCGTACAAACTACAGTGTACACATTTTTAAAAAAAATATAAAAAATTTGATAATGCAAAAAATTTGATTTTGCTTAAATATGTTCATTAGGATATGGGCCATTGAAAAAAAAAATTTATATGCATAATCTGTTCATCACAGAAATATAATAACCGATAGTCCGATTTTTTTAGTCAGCCTTTATTTCCGAAAAAATCTATCACGTTGCTTCATCTAATAACTTAAAAAAAATCAAACATTTTTGGGATAATCGAATGTTTTAGTGGTAACAATGTCCTGAGAAGTTTAAAAAATTCTATCTTTGGACCCATTTTTTGGGTTATAGGAGGGGGCGTATATGTCAACCTTTAAATACTCCAAATTTAATTTAAATACTCCAAACAAGAATCTGAAGTCCAAAAAGAAATATATTCACAAACAAAAAGTCGGTAGTGAAAGGTTTAAGATAACACTTAATGGGCGCTGTGGTGTAATGGTTAGCGCGTTGGACTGTTACTTAGATGGTCCAGGGTTCGATTCCCGGTGACGGCAATACCAATTTAGAAAAATAATATGTATGAGTTTTCTATCGCTCATATGTATCGCAGCTCCCACCTTCGGTGTTCCCATAGCACTTAACCCCACCGAAGTAAAATAATGAATCAGGGCTATGAACCAAACAGCTTCAATAAGTTCGCCAACTCTCCATCAGGTGGCGAGCAACAACTGTTCTAAGACTTATCATCTAGCGCAATTACAGTGTTGCCATGTTTGAAGCCCTTCATCTTTCCCCACCTTTCATCTCTCCACTATCCAATTTCCAAAGAAAGCAACACATTAACATATAGGAAGAATTTCCTGAGTGCTTTTTGTTAAAAAAAAAAAAAAAATAAAAAATAAAATGCAATAAAAATATGCATTTAAAGCAAAATATGCATTTAAAGCAAAATATGCAATAACAAATCGATGACATTTTAACTCAATTTCTTGGAGTTGCAAAGATATTTTATTTTCTCGGTTCTCAGACTTAAGAGGATAAAAACATGCATTTGCATAAACTTTCTTTCCCTGATAATAACCAATTTACAGTAATGTAAACTATGCTAAATAAAATGCATTATTTTAAATGCATACAAACAAACACACAATCATATTGACATACAAAACATTGCATAAATGTATGATGGGTATAAGTATAAAATAGAAAACTACGTCACAACAGAGCATACAAATTACTCGTAGTCTATTTTTTAGGTCACTCTTTATGCTCATATACGTAAATCATTTTCACCAGCAGTGTTTTCTTTTGTATTTATTATTTTTATTTGTTTGTTATGTTTGCATTTTCTGCAAATATTTGTTATTTTTCGTTAACATTGTTGTCGGTTTATGGTTGACAAGAAATGGGGAAAAAAAACAAAAACAAAATAAGCAAAAGAAACATATAAAAAAATCTAAAGATAAACAATTAAACTGCGCAAAAGCGAAAAAAAAACAAACCAAATTGCAGAATAGGTTAACAATGGTTGGTTTAATAAACAAATTGTTTTATATGAGATTTGTTTTTACAGAGAAATTTGCGAGAGAAAGCTTTACTGAGAGATAACAATAAAAATGAGTTTTCCCAATTTTACATTTGAAAGCATTTAAAAATTTACTTTTTCCTTATAAATAGTTTCAAATATTGTATATTTCTCTATAGAAAATACCGGTAATAAACAGCTGGGTGTTATTGAGACTTAAATTGCACAAAAATAAGTACTTTTGTCATATCTGTGTGATCCCTGTTAAGAAAAGCTTAACAATAGGTTCATAAGGCGTATGAGTGATATGCATTATATGTATTAAAATTAATATAACTCATACGTTTTGTTTAAATGTACGAAAAGATGTTTTTATTGACTAAACTGGACATTGTAGGGCGTTCTCCAAAAAAAAAAAAGAAAATTAAAAAATGCAAGTGGTCCGCTCTAGAATTAAAAAAGATTTTTTTTTGTATTTTCGGTTAAAATACAAAAAACTGATGCGCATAGTAATATACTCTCGTGAAAGGCAATTTCCTCAGGATTTTAAAAATTATATTGTTTTTAGGATCTATGATACGTAGCGCCCTCTACACCCGTTTACAAATTTTGCCTGCAGCTCTATTTTCGAAAACACTTACAAATGCATCAAAAAATATAAAAAAATCGGACGGACTGGAGGAGAACACACTTAAGCCAATTAATTTTGTACTATCACCTTCACTCGGTTATTTCTGGGTAAAAAATAATAGCCAAAAAATAAACACTAAAAAAACTTTCTGCCCATTTTTGTACTTAAAATATAATTAACATTGCTCTAGAGGCCGCTACGTATCATGGATAATAAAAATACTAACATTTTTCAAATCTTGAGGAAATTGTCTTTCATTTGAGTACCCACACTTCTATGTTTCTACGCATACCGTTTTTTTTTTTTTTAATTCCAGAGGGGGTAATTTTTTTTAGGAACGTCCCATAAAGTACAGTTTTGGTGTATTTTTTTATTAAAATTATATCCACTACACACTACGCCGGGGTTGGCAAGACAATTCTATTGGTAAAAATATGTCGCGTGCTCGATTTTTTCAATATCATTTTCCTATTAAGTTTTTCAGGCCTAGTTTTATTACACTATTTTAAACTTTTGTCAAATTTTTTGACATTTTGTCACTTCGGCGGTTTTGAGATTTTGTTTTCATTGAAACAATTTGAACTTCTTTGAATACAAAATTACAAGAATTACATGCTAACCGCAAATTTTTCGTAAAGTGCAATTTTGCGGGTCGAAAAATTTACTAAATTGAAACATTAAAATGTTTGTAGACATTGCACATGAGTAATTAAAATAGTTTAACTAATATCCTTTGAAATCACAATTCACTTATTCTAAACTAAAATGAATAAAAAAAAAATATTGAAAAATTTGGACAATTGTGTCACATTTAATGAAATCAACAAGGGCAAAATAAGGCATGAGTTATCGCACTGCGATCAAAAACAATAAACAAAATTATTATATGAGTTTTTCTCTTCTCCTATAAAGTTCTGAAAATGGATTATGTACCCTTATTCGAACGATGAAACCGAAATGCAAATGATAGTTTCTGAAATTCAATTCAAAAACACAGTTCTACAAAAAACAAAAAATTGGAATCCCTTTTCAAATGACTTAGTGTAGGTTGTAAGTCTAAATGAGTGTATTACAAAACCGGTTTAAGAAGTTTCAATATACCCTCAAATTTTCGAGATAACGGAAAACGAGTATTTTTGCGATTCGTGTATTTAAACATTTGTAACTCAATCATTTTTCAACCGATTTTGAAATACAGAGTATTTTAAGTTTACAAAACCAACAACAATATGTTGGTGTTATCTTGTTTTTTTTTTATCAAATTCTTTTAAGTGATAAAATAAAAAATGTTCAGCATGTTGCAAATTTGAGTAATTATTTAATTGATTCAGTTAACTTTTAATTGACAGCTTTTAAAATTTTCAACAAATCAATTTAATTGAAAAAAATTAGGAAATATTTTTTTCTGAGTTTACTACACAGTTATGCACAAAAAAGATGGATATAAATGCTTTTTGTAAAGAAAAAATTGCAACAAAAAAAACTGAAAAAAACCATTAAAGTATTATTGCCAAATCAGAGAAACTTAAACCAAATCAACATAATTTGTTAAAGAACATATGTTTCAACTGGTTCTTGTGTTTAACTTGTTCTGGAAATATACCGAGTAAGTAAAGTTTTCTTTTTTATTGTTGTTTTGATTTACCGTCAAAATTTTGCGAAGAAAAATATTTTTTCTTGATCAAATTACCAAAATTTTGACCATTGAAAGAGGTAACGTATTACGGGGATAAAAATATTTAAAAAAACATAGACTTGGAGCAAAATTGCTCTTGAGAAATTTTTACTGCTGTTATACACTTATCATCTGATGTCTTGAAAAGGTCGGAATTTTGTTATTTTGAGTCTGAAAAAAATGATTTTAATTTCGTAGAATTTTTTCGGTAAATCACTACATCAGGAAAATGCCTATGTTTTATCAATCAGTCGTAAGAAAAAGCTAAAAATCGGTTTCCTTAACAAATTATTTAGCTGTGGTTGATTTTTCTCTGGTTTGTCAATAATGCTATAGGGAGGTTTAAAAATCTTTCGACACAACTTTCAGATAATGGTCTTTCAAATTTTATTGAACTTGATGATTGTGTTCTCCTAGTTAATATGGGATTAACGTGTTTTTTCTTTTATCAAAATTCGTTACATTTCGTGTTTAGTCGCTGCTCAAAGTTGCGGGTTTTTAATAAAAATGTAAGAAATAGAATTATCATATCATAACTCTTGAACGCGTCAAGAGAAAATTTAGAACTTGGGATCAAGTCAAATCTTCTTCTTCTTTACAGTGGTGCACAAAAATTAATGTTTTTCAAGAAAAGGATAACGAAATTGAAAAAAATATCCTTAATTATCGAAAATCTCAATATAATTATTTTTTCTAAAAATCTGTTTTGCACTTAAGTGGAAGTGTCACTTACAACATATAAAAAAAAACAAGTTGTAAATCAGAAGGGTTCAAAAAAAAAAAGAATTATTTTCCGAAAGTATTGAACATAAAATTTTGTATTTTCATATAGCACGCTACGACAAATTTCAATAATTTTTGCCACACATGGAAAAAACGACATGCATATTGAACAAGATATCACATGTAGTTAAACTGCGTACTCATGTTTTTGTTATGACATCCTATGTCCTCTCACAACGACATTTAAAGTTAAACAAATCATTTAAATATTAGTACTCATTAAATGATGACAATATGGATATCAGATGAAAGATAATAATCTCTGATATTCCACAAAGTTATTTGTCGAAATATTTCAGGATCAACAATTTGAAAAATGTTATTTTAAAAATTTGATTCTTCAATATCCTTGATTGTTTTAAACAAGTCTGTCAAATGAAAATAATCATGTTAAACGTTTGACTGTACTGTAATACATACTCAGCCTTCTAATTTTATTAGTTTAGCAATAACAGAGATTTTAAATTTCCATGTACAAACAAAATTTTATTACATTACACTGTGCGACAGTAGTTTTGACACATCGACAAAACGAAATAAACGTGAAACTAGAAACCATACATAGTTAAATTGTGTTTTTAGTTTTTCGCCATCACATCAAAATTTCAAAAAAAGGACTTTTAATTTAAAATTAAAAAAAATATTAAAATTCTTGTACTCAAGATAAGACTCAAATTTTGGTATCAAATAAAATGAAGATGTACTCACCTGCTTTAACATAGAAATATTGATTATAATTTCACAGAATAAAAATTTTTTTAAATGTCCTTTGAAAAATGTAATAATTCAATATCCTTCGTGATTTTTCATAAATTTATCCGAAGTAAAATCATTTTCATCATTCTGACTTTTTTGATTAATTTTACCAAAAATAATTAAGATTTCTTATTGAAACAAAAATCGAATATTCTCCAAAGGGAGCATTGACCTAACACTACAAAATATAAATTCTTATTTATCAAATAAAACAAATTTTGTGTTGAAAAAAAATTTTTGTGGTGAAAAACCAACTTATCTGGTTAAAAAAATTTGAGTTGAAAATAAAATATTTTTCAACTCCAGCTTCTGCTGAAAAAATATTTTATCCACTAGACGCCTAGATATGAGTTTGTCCAGTAATACACCAATTTATATGCAACATTTAGAGATACTTTACCATTTTTACTCATAACTTTTTAACCGCTGAACCGATTTTGCAATTTGGTCGGAAAGATGTCCATTAGTTTCGGTAAAACTGAGTACCGAATTTAAAATCATCAAGGATATTAAAGGATTAAGTTTTTTAAAAGACATTTGTGAAAATTTTATTCGCGAAAAATTATAACCAATTTTTTTTTTTAAATAGCAAAGATTCTTACCTTGCATTTGACACTCATATTGGCATCTTAAAATGAGTACAAGAATTTTAATACTTTTTGAAAAACTAAAAGTTTAAAGTCCTTTCAAAGGAATTTCGATGTGATGACGAAAAAGTAATAACACAGTTTAACTGTGGTCTCTAGTTTCTCGTTCATATTGATTTTTCCATGTGTGAGAAAAATAACGAGTTTTGTTGCTGGGTGTTGTATTACATTTTTTATGTTTGAGTTTTGTTTTTATAGAGCTAATTCAAATGTTTTTCATTGATAAACGAATAAATTTGTGTATGTGTTACAATGTAGTTCAGCATTTCACATGATTTTTTTATTACGACGAAATTGTTTAAAGCCATCAAGGCTATTGAAGGATAACATTTTTAAAATTATATTTTTATAATTGTTGGTCGTGAAATATTACGACAAATAATTTTGTGGAATAGCAGAGATTATGATCTTTCATGTGATGCTCATATTGACGTAATTTAATGAGTACAAGCATTTAAATTATTAAATTAAATGTTCATAAGATGTGATACCGGAAATCTGAGTACGCAGTTTAAGGACAGGTGTCCTGTTTAACATGCATATCGATTTTCCCATGTGAGGCAAACAAAAATTAAAATTTGTCTTGCTATGTGAATATACAAAATTGTATACTACTATTAAATATCAAAGATGATTTCTTAAAAATTCCGTTTATTTTTGAACTCCTCTGATTCCCAACTTGAAATTTGTATATGCTGAAAGTGATACTCTGAGTTAATTGGGAAATAAATTTCAGAAATCAGTTACGGAATTTTTTGTACATTTGCAAAGTAAGGACACTTTTTCTATTTCGTTATCCTTTTCTCGAAAAGAATGAATTTTTGTGCAACACATTTAAACAAAAAGGACTTAATCTTTTAAATGACACCAAAGTTTTAATTTTCTACTGGCGCGTTCAAAAGTTATGATAATTCAAATATTGTACATTTCTTACATATTTGTTAAAAATCCTTAACTTTGAAAAGCGACTAAACGCAAACTATACAGAACTAGTGAACAAGACAAAAAAGTGTGAAAACCATATTAACTGGACAATGTTTATATCAAGTTTTTCTTAAATTGGCAGAGGTCAAGTTTAAAACAGGGACCGTAATCATTATGAGTTTTATAATAAAAATTACACAATAATGATTATATTATGAGTTTTAAGGATTTTCTTCAATGGTAATGATTCTTTTTGAGTAATATTAATAAAAATCAGCCATAATCATTATTTTTGAGCAAAAAAAAAAATACAACTCAAAAAATTCATTATTTATGATTTTTATTTTTTTCGCTCAAAATATAACTCACTTTCAATTTATGACTTTTTTGTGAGGTTTTTTACCAACATAGTTGCATATCCTCATAAAACAAATCCAGAGGAAAGTGAGTTTTATTTTGAGCGAAAAAATAAATAAAAATAAAATAAAAAAATTAAAAATCATGACGGATATATATATATATAATAATGGTGCTATAAATTTTTTTTTATGTCTGTTCTAAGTGATGGATTTTTTGATTTAAAAAAACGAACAATAATCATTATTTACGGTCCCTAATTGAAAATGTTGTTTTTTGTGCTCATTATTTTTAAAATGTCCGTAAAACGTAATTTTTTTTAACTAATTTTTCTGCAGGAAAAGTATTTTTATACAAATTTTCTTTTGTGATCAGTTTGTTTTAGTCTTGGGGCATGTATGGTGCAACATTTTTTATTGCCCGAGTTTACTACATTTAAAAAATAGTAAACACTTTTTATTTTTGTACACTCAAAAAAAAGTTTGTAAAGTCAGCAAAAAAATTTTGCTGAGTCAGCAAAATTTTAGTCAGGAGGGTGCTTGCAAAAAAATTGCTTATGTCAGCAAAATATTTTGCTGAAAATCAGCGAGCTGATTTTTAACAACAAAATTCAGCAAAAGTTTTGCTAACACTTAGTGGATTAGAAATACAAAAACCTTGCTAAAAATTAATAAATTTTTTGCTGAATTTTAGTAGACTGA